>SJYF01000263.1:7138598-7155863 GCA_006410515.1 Procapra przewalskii | reverse complement strand
ATTAGAAAAAAGTGGCGGCGCGGCGCGCGGTCCCCCGACACCACCTGAACCGCAGCTTTGCTGCGGACGCACAGCCCAGGCCCCAGCGCCTTCGGGAGCCAGCGGGCACCCTTCCTCCCTGCGAGGTTTGCTTTTTCTGGGTTCTTTTCCAAGAATGTGACTCTGCTTTGCTTTTACACACGTATCTACATGGCTCTCGGCATTTATTTTAAACCTTGATCATTTTTTTTTTTAACAAATGCTTTGCATTTTACCTATTAAAATAGAAAAGGGAAAATACCACCCTGCTTTTTGTCGCAGGACTTTGGTTGGATAAATTGTATTTTAGATCCTAAGTGATTTAAAATGTTGTAATATCATCTATATTTAAGACGTGGAAATTCCCAGAAGTGACTCCTATTTTTATTTTTTAGATTCCTTTCCATTTCAAGGAGGAAAGTCAAGATATATTTACTCAGTGGAAGAATGATGTAGTTTCCTCCTAACCTTCTTTTCTTATGCTTCCAGGTAAGTGAGTCTGCTAATCATGAATTTCTTAAGAAATGAATCTTTGTATGGTCTGAGTTTATTCAGTATTCTGGCTATGTTTGAAATGTGCTGAATTTCATTTTACTTCCAATAGTTCCATTAATAACAGATTATGATTTTAAGATATGAGTACTTTTTCAAGGTAGTATAATTACTTGGCTGCCTTGGAAAATTATTTTATTCACTTGTAAAGCCTTACATTTAATTCTGCCTTACATTTAATTCTGCCAGCTTCTTCGGAATTTATCTCTTCTCAGAATGGCAAATGCCAATAATGTAGTTAGAAGAACTATGTAATTCTTTTTTTAAAAAATTCACCTGAATAGGATCATTTGTTCTTCTTTTGGAAGTTGTGACGAAATGTTAAGTTTTCTCAAATATTTAACCCGTAATCAAAAGGGCATCGTAATTTTCACCATGCTACAAAATAATTATTTAAATAAAATAAGAAATTGAAGGATGATCTTACTTTCTGACTTACAGCATCTCAGGGGAGTACTTTCTAGAACTCTTGGAGAAGAGCACCCTGACAGATTGTATGGTTGGTTTCAGATTTCGGGACACGTGTAAATCTCGGGATGTTGTTTTAGTTCTGCTCTTGTAAGCAGTGATTTTGAATTTCTTTACAATAAGATATTTTATTACATCTGGCAAGACTAAACTTTGAAAAAAACTAAGAACTTCAGGGACATCATTAGTTGAAGTGGAACAGTATGAGATGGGAAGTCATGTATGTGGTTCTTAGCTTCAGCAGAGCACACCTTTATTTTAGTTTTCTATGGAGATGATGGAGAAGGCAATGGCATCCCACTCCAGTACTCTTGTCTGGAAAATCCCATGGACGGAGGAGCCTGGTAGGCTGCAGTCCATGGGGTCACTGAGGGTTGGACATGACTGAGTGACTTGACTTTCACTTTTCACTTTCCTGCATTGGAGAAGGAAATGCCAACCCACTCCAGTGTTCTTGCCTGGAGAATCCCAGGGATGGGGGAGCCTGGTGAGCTGCCGTCTATGGGGTCGCACAGAGTCGGACATGACTGAAGTGACTTAGCAGCAGCAGCAGCAGCATGGAGATGAATCTATAGACATAAAAATGAAAATAGATAAGCTCTGCTCACCATCTGCATACCTTCAGGAAAACCCCTTCACTGGTCTTCATTCAACAAATTGCTATACAGGGTTTTTTTTTTTTATTTTTAATGTTTACTGTTGTTGTACTGTTTGAGATAAAAGGCTGAAAACCAAAACGTTGGATGTGATTTTGCTTTAATGAACTGCTTTATACTCAAGCAGTGGAGAGTGAGGAGTTAAAGGAATTGTATCTGAGTTACCGGTAATGAAAAATAAAAACAACCTTGGCCAAAGTTCATAATAACCACAATAAAACAATAATCATAATACAAGAATAACCAAACAGTAATTCTTCACAAATTCTTTTCTGAGTAGAGACTTGAGTGGCTAAGAGGCCTAAGTGATCCAAGGCTACTTTGAGGGTCACAATGGAAATCTTCTAATCTGAGGTATTTCAATGTTTAATGTTTTTGAAAATGACTTGGATGATGTAGAAGATAATAGTGTCATTAGAACATCATGATATTAAAACCTTGAGATGATTGTAGAAAAGAGCCAAACTGGACAAAATAGAGAAGTGATGAGCAATAATCCGATTACGATGTTCATGCCCCAGGATGAAGTGATGGGGGAGGCCCAGCTGGGTCTTGATGAGGGTCTGGTCTCTGAACAACCTGCTGCAGAGACAGGGTGTTGATGGGGAGTCAGGCTGCACCGGGACAGTGGGAGCTTGGGAAAGCCTCCGGTTTTCCAGAAACTGGGCTTCCCAGGTGGTGCTAGTCGTAAAACAACCCGCCTGCCATGCAGGAGACAAGAGAGGCATGGGCTAGAAAGATCCCCTGGAGGAGGGCATGGCAACCCACCCCAGGGTTCTTGGATAGAGGACAGTATCGTGACATTATCCCATGGACAGAGGAACCCAGTGGCCTGTACTCACTCCACAGGGTCACAGAGAGGCGGATGTAACTGAAGCAACTTAGCATGCACGCCTACTCCTTGTAATCTGAGTTCCTTATAGATGCAGGGCTTTGGAAGTCCCTCAATAGTGGACCTTCACCAGACCTGCAGGGGGCAGCCGTGTAAACTGGAAAAGAGTGGCGGGTTGGCAGGCGTACCTGCCCTGTGCACGGTGGTCCTGGCGTCCCAGCCGGGAGAGGTGGTTGGATCGTTGGTCACCAGCTCGAGGTGCTGGAAGGCTCCCCCGGGGATCTCCTGGTCTCCTTCGTGTCCCCCTGGTGCCTTCGATGCCACCTGGCCTTCTCCGTGAGTTGCTGCCCTCTGAGTGCGTGACCCCAGCCCGAGCCCAGTGTCTCCACACTCTCTCCCACTGGGAACTCTTCCTTCCCTGCCACCCTCCAGGGAACATTTACTGGTCCTTCAGTGGCAACCCACCTGTGGGGCTTCCAGCACTCAGACACAGGTCCTGGCACCTGGATATGCTGAAAGAGGCATGGCATGGTTGATGAAAACAGAGGAAGGGAATACAGGGGGATCTGGGCCTGTGGGAACCGCACCCTCCAGAGCGGGCACCTGGCACCGTCTCCTCGTCACGGTCCCATGACGGCCACCTGGGCCCCCAAGCAGGATGCTGACCCGGCGGGTCTCTGTGATCCAGTTAGCTCCTCAGCTGCTGTCTGCAGGGTCCATGCTCTGTTTGTGGCCAGATCACTCTGTGTGTAGTTCTTTGCAGCTCTGCAAGCCCATGCATGACACGTGTCTATCAGACAACGTGAAGTAGTAGCCGATGCCGTTTCCTTTTGGAACGAAGGGGTGTTACAAGTAAATACGAATATAAAACTATAATGGAGTAGCTGGCAGGTTGCGCATATTTGCAAAACTAGAGAATCAGGTAGGGAAGATCGTATCGATAGCTTACGAAGTGGCTTCTTTGGGATCTGTTTTGGACTTCCACGCTTTTTCCACTTAATGGAACGAGACGTGAAGAATGTAAGCTTGTCATCAGTGCCAGTGTCTGCTGCTGCAATTTTCATTTAACCTCCTGAACCACAGTTCCTTTTCCGCAGCTGGGGCTTCTCCAGGCCAGGCCAGGAGAGGCACGCTGGCCCGATGTGGCCTGCCACGGGGCGGCCGTCTCTTGTCTGCTGATTGTCACCTCCTCAGGCCTGGCTTCTGTCTTTTCTGCTCTGTTCCGGGGCTCTGCTCGTTGAGATTCTCCTTCCACCAAGTGGGTTTCTTGCTTCAGCCTCTCATGGCCGCGTCTTGCCCGGCCAGCCCCTCACCCCCCTACCCCCGACCTCCTCCTTCCTCTGCGCCCTCCTCACTGCGTCCCTGCTCTGGACTCAGCCCTGGAAATCCGTCCTGGCCTTTGCCTGGCCCGGGGCTGGGCCCTGGTGCCCCCACATCCTCCGCTGTCTGCAGTTGTTTGCCTGCTGGGTGTTTGTCCTGTGGCCGTCATTGTCCTCAAAGGGGGCTCCGAGTCTCCGTTTGCAACGCCCAGCATATGTTTGTCTGTATGCATGTTCACAAACATTTGGATGAATTTCTGGTGTCTGAAAACCCTCATCAGAACCAGGCATCGTCAGTATTTTAATTTGCTGAGGGCGTGACCGTGTACGGTCTGGGTGACTGAACACGCCTGCAGTGACAGTATGTATACCTGTCTGTTCTCTGTCCTTTTCCTCCCTCTGTCTTCTTTCTCTTTCACATTTGTTTTCTGTGCTACCATGCATAGGAGGGGTGTGAACTGGTGCTCTAACTCCAGCACCAGTGCCTGCTTAGGTTAAATAAATTCTTTTTTAAGTACGTCACGGAAGGTTGGCCGTAACCCAGGTGTCCACTGGTGGTGAATGGTTAAACAAAATATGGTCTGTGCGCTCCATGGAATAGTACTCAGCCTTAAAAAGGAAGCAGATTCTAACACATGCTACCACACGGATGTTGAACTCAAGGATGTTATACAAAGGTGAAATCAGCCAATCACTAAAGGGCAGATACTGTATGATTGTACTTTTAGGGGGTAGCTGGAACAGTCGTACTCACGACGACACAGAGTAGGGTGGTGGTTGCTGGGGGTTGAGGGGGCGGAGGATGGAATGGTTTAACACTGTTTAAGTTTTCAAGAAGAAGAAGTTCTGGAGAGTGATTGTACGGCAGTGTGAATATACTTGAAAATTGTGAAGAAAATAAACTTTGTTATGTGTATTTTACCATAATTAAAAATAACAAAGTAAGTCAAAGACCTGACTTTAATAAAGATTAATAATCTTTAAAAGTTAAAAAAAAAGTTGAAAGGGATTTCTTTTCTTTTTTTTGCCACTTAATTTTTTTTTAATGAAAGGGATTTCTTTATTTAGGGACTTTTCCTTCCTTGAGCTTAATTTTTCACTTGTGTAGAGTGTAAAAATAATTATTGATTTATGTACTTTTGGCTGTGTTGGGTCTTTGTGGTGGCGCTCGGGCTCCTCATTGCAGGGGCTTCTCTTGTTGCAGAGCACGGACTCCAGGGTGCTGGGGCTCAGTAGCTGTGGCCCACGGGTTTAGTTGCTCTGCGGTATGTTTTATCTCCCCCTAACCAGGGATGGAACGCGTGTCCCTTGCATTGACAGGTGGATTCTTAACCACTGGACCACCAAGGAAGTCCTACTTAGATTTTTAAATCACTTTTCATTAAAAAATTGTATTGTGTAAGAAAAACAAACTATCTTTCCATTGACGGGACTTTTGGAATTTACTTTGAGACTTTGTTATTCCTTTTCATAGTGTTGCCTATATTTTCAGTTAAAATCTGGTTCAAAATTACCCACTTTCTCACCTGTTTTTCTTCAGCAAAAGTAACAGGATCTTATTGCTCATCTGGAAATACTTGTATGACATTGAAAATCAATATGCGGAGCAGGAATGTTTTTTTCTGTCCCAAGAAGAGGGCATGACAGAGTCTAGGGTTTAATTTGACTGCTCATAAGGAGACAGCTGGGCTTTCCTTGTGCTTCAGATGGTAAAGAATCTGCCTGCAATGAGAGAGACCCCAGTTCGGTCCCTGGGTCAGGAAGATCCCCTGGAGGAGCCCATGGCAACCCACTCCAGTATTCTTGCCTGGAGAATCCCAGGGACAGAGGAGCCTGGCAGACTGCAGTCAATGGAGTTGCAAAGAGTCAGACACGACTGAGCAGCTATCTCTAATACTTTCAAGGAGACAGCTACTTTAAGTCTTGCCTTTTTATTTTTTCCATTACACTAATGGCCCTTTCAAGTTGAAAATCATGACCCTACAACTGTAAATAAAACTCTAGTGCTTGAAAGGGCACAGTTTCACAAGGCTCAGCTGACACTTGGGAAGCAGTTGTCTCAAAGGTTAGGTAGTATGTTTCCTGAAGAATTTAAAATGAAACTTGAATCCCTTCAGCCTGGGGGCACACTGGCTGAGAAGGGAAGGTAGAGATCTGGTGAGGCTGTGTGTGAAGGTTTGAGGGGAAAGTGGGAATGAAAGTCGGAGGGGGAGGGTGGGCAAAACAAGGAATTAAGACCTGTGGAAGCTTCCAGCTCAGTTGTTACTGAGGTTTTTAATGTTCCAAATGTGATCCTGTGGTCAAGACCGCTAGAAAAAATGAAATTCATCTCTACTATTGTGAAACTCATTCAAACTGATATTGTAAAATTTTTGGTAAAGTTTTTTTTAAAAAACATGGTAATTAGGAGTAATAGTGTTTATACTCAAATGTTGTGATAAAGACGTGCATATTTTCATTTCAACAAAAATGTGAGCTTTATTATTGAGTTGGCCAAAAGGTTCATTTTTTTCCCCCATAAGATGGCTCTAGTAGCGTTTAGTTGTCTTTAACTTCATTCAAAACAGTTTTGTTAGATTGTATTGTGACAGCTATCATATCAGCATGGATTTTAAAAAACTTAACCAAGATTGGTGAATTGTTGTGTAGCCATATTAGTATTGAAGATGGAAGAAAAGCCCCAACATATCATGCTTTATTATTTCAAGAAAGGTAAAAACGAGAATGAAGCAAAACAACGATTTATGCAGTGTATGAGGAAGGTGCTGTGACTGAAGGAACGTGTCGAAAGTGGTTTGCGGAATCTCGTGCTGGAGATTTCTTGCTGGACGATGCTCCACGGTCGGGTAGACCATTTGAAGTTGATAGCAATCAAAACGAGACATTAATTGGGAACAGTCAACCTTATGCCGTGTGGGAGGCAGGCAGCGTGCTCCAGATGTCGGAATCAGCCTTGAGCATCACGTGCGCCAGCTTGGCACCAGCTTGGTCCTCTTCACCTCTTTGGTGTTCGGGCACCGCATAAGTTAAGTGGAAACACTGTCTTGAGCGTATTTTTGCATAAGAGTCTCTACCTAAAGATAATAAAAACATTACCTGTTTTTAAAACAAACTATGAGGGATGATGAGAACTGGATACTGTATAATAATGTAGAATAGAAGAGTTCGTAGGGCAAGTGCAGTGACCCACCACCAGCCACAGCCAAGGGCAGTCTTCGTCCAAAGAAGGTAGCGCTGTGGATTCGGCGGGCCTGAAAGGGGTCCTGTATCATGAGCTCCTTCCATAAAACCAGAAGATGAATTTCGACAGGTACTGCTCCCAGTTAGACCAGCTGAAGGCAGCACTTGATGAAAACTGTGTGGAAACGGTCAACAGAAAGTGTGTAATCCTCTCCCAGAGCACCACAAGACCATTTCTTTGATGACCAGGCAAAACTGTTACAGCTTGGCTGGGAAGTTCTGATTCCTCCGCTGGATTCACCAGACACTGCTCCTTTGGATGTCTTTGGGATTTTGTTTGTTTGTTTGTTTTTGCAAAATTCTCCTAATAAAAAAAAAATTTCCATTTCCTGGAAGACTGTAAAAGGCACCTGAAATAGTTCTTTGCTTAAAAAGATAAAAAGTTTTGGGAAGATGAAAATTATGAAGTTGCCTGGAAAATGGCGGAGTGTAGTGGAACAAAATGATAAACATGTTCCATAATGTTCTTGGTGAAAATGAAAAAATGAGTGTTTTGTTTTTGCTTAAAAACCAAAGTAACTTTCTGGCCAAACCAACATATGCTAGACTTGAACCCTCTCGGTGGCCAAGTGCCACTTCTTGGATTGGAATCCAGTCGCTGGGGAAGGTGTCAGTCACCTGCAGAGAAATGAGAAAAATAAAGTGATGTTTTCAAAGAGCTAATATTCACTTGAAAGGAATAATGTTTCCTTTGAGCTTCTGGTCTTTTTTCTTATATATTAAAATGTAAAATATTTATTCTTCTAGAATATAATGATAGTTAATATTTAAAATTTCTATTTCTTTGCAAATTAAAATGTTGGATATCATTCAGGATTCGTGGTTACAAGAACCAGAAATGAACTAGATTAGGAAGGGAATCTGTGGGAATTTGCACAAGGTCATGTGTGTGTGTGCTAAGTCGCTTCAGTTGTGTCTGACTCTTTGCAACCCCACGGTAGCCCTCCAGGCTCCTCTGTCCATGGGATTCTCCAGGCAAGAACACTGAAGAAGTTTCCATGCCCTCCTGCAGGGAATCTTCCTGACCCAGGGATTGAACCAGCATCTTTTATGGCTCCTGCATTGGCAGGCAGATTCTTTACCGCCAACTCATATCTGATAAAGCTTCCAGCCAGGGCTACTGGTGTCATTAAATGTGTTTTCTAAGTTTATAAAACATGTGACAGCTTTGTCCCAAGCCAGTGGGGTGTATACCAAGGGATAGAGGTCTTGAAGGCTGGGAAATAATAGATTAACTTGAAGTTAAATTGAGTACCATCACATGACATGTACCATTGGCATTTTTTGATGATTTTCTGCAGCAAGGTAAAGTGTAGCCTTGGCCTCATTTGAGTCCTACCGTTGGAATGGGAGCTGTCCCCAGGGATGGATTAGCTACTTGTGTGTAGGCGCGTGTGTGGTTTTGTGTTAGGCAATCACCTAACTTTTCTTCCTCTGAAGTTCTTGCTGTGTGTTTCAGTGTTATTATTGCTCATCTCACTGTAATTTGATGTGGCACGTTAACTCTTAATTTAGTGCTTATTTAGGAAGCCAGATTGTGGAGGTGTGTGTAGCCTCTGACGCTCTGACCGCTGCTGTAGAAACTCTCGCTCCCCTTGGCTTGTCTGGTGACCTCCTCTGGTTTTCTCCCTCTTCCTGTGGCTGATCCTGGGTGGGCCCCTCCCCCGTCCTTACAGGTCCATATTCCCCAGCATCCCATCCTCTCCGCCCTCTCCTCTGTGTCATCCGCACAGTCTTCTGGGCTGCAGGTGCTGACCCAGTGCTGACCTCACATTTGTTTCCCCAGCTCACTCTGCCGTCTGGTGCCCTCAGTCCCCTGCACTCATTATGCTCCCCTGGGCTCCCCCAGACACCAGCCAGAACCCCCCAAGATACCCTGACATTGTTACCGTCACTCAGGGGGCTTACGTGGTCCTTTGCCAAGTGCCTACACCCTGCCCATCCTCTTCCTTCCTTAAAAAATAATTAATTAATATCTTATTTTCTTATTTTGTGACTGTGCTGCGTCTTTGCTGCTGTGTCCTCCCCCTGGGACACCCTTCCAGGCTCCTCGGCTGGGCCAGTTCCTGCTGGTTCTCCACGACTTGACTCTGGTGGTCTCTCTTTCCAGGCTTCTCCCCTCCCGCTGAGCTGACCTGCGGGTTCCCCTCTCCTTTTACGGCCCCTCCTGTGTGGTGTTACTGCATTTGGTTTTCTTGCCTTTTGTTCCTGTTACCTGGACCATGGTGTCGGGAGCGTCCTGAGCACCCCCAGGACCACGCAACACCCCCAGGGACTGGCACCGAGCGGGTGCCCCGCAGGATGAATGGCTGGCAGGAGTTTGAGCCGGCCCGCCTGCTCTCCTGCCAAGGAGGGGGGTGCAGTGGACTCACGCTGTCAAGGGATCACGATCCCAGCGTCTTTCTTTCTTCCCACCTCTCCTGGTCCATGCCTTCTCCTCTAGGAAGGGCTCTTGTTTTTTCCTGAGTCGAATTGTGGGAGAAGCTGAGAAAGAAGTATATGAATGAAAGAAAATAGCGAGTTAGAAGGGCACCAGAGAAACAGCTTCTGCTTTATCCTCCCTCCTGCACTTCCCATCTCGTGTTTCCTGTTGTGTTACTTTGGCTTGGGAAACGTGTGTACATGGCCCCCAGTCTGGTCGCTTGCAGGCTGCATGCCAAAGTTTCTCCCCATTAGGAGCAGACTGAAGGTGTATGTAGGCATCTCCTTTCTCCTGAACTTCTTTAACTCAGGATCTCACCCTGGCACTTCTGGTTGATTGGTGTTGGAGTGGGTGCCTCCCTGTTTCTAGAGGCGAGGCAGTTGGCTTCACACTGGCCCTGGAATTGGGGTTGGAAGCTCAGTTCCATTGCTTACCAGTGCGGTGAGATGGACAGGTTTCTACACCTCTCTACCCTTCATCTGGAAAATGAGACAAACCTTTTAGAGTTGTTGTGAGGATTGAGATGAGTGTTTGTGAAGTACCTGGCACATCCTAAAGGTAGTCCGTCCTAAAGGAAATCAACCCTTTAGGAAATTTCCTAAAGGAAATCAATCCAATGAATGTTCATTGGAAGGACTGGTGCTGAAGCTGAAGCTCCAATACTTTGGCTACCTGATGCAAAGAACTGACTCATTGGGAAAGACCCTGATGCTGGGAAAGATTGAAGGCGGGAGGAGAAGGGGATGACAGAGGATGAGATGGTTGGATGGCATCACCGACTCGGTGGATGTGAATTTGGGGAAACTTCAGGAGATGGTGAAGGACAGGAAGCCTGGTGTGCTGCAGCCCATGGGGTCGCAAAGAGTCAGACGTGACTTGAGCCACTGAATAACAATAACAACCTGGCACATAGTGGGGATGCAAGAGATGACCAGTATTAACTAACAGGATGCAAACATTTCCATTTTCCCAAAATTGAAAATAAAACTGTGGTCCCTGCTCCCCCTTTTCCTTTCCCAGCTTCCTTAATGGAAAGAATTCGCTTGTTTATGGGCTAATTAGTTAATTAAGCACATGTTGGTTTGGGTGTCAGCCAGGAGTCCTCCACTGTGAGACACTGGAGGTTTGGGGTGACGGACAGTCCTGGCTCTATAGGAGCCTGTGGTGTGGTCCCTGAGCCCCTGCACTGAGTCTTCCGGGATGCTAGGGACCCAGCCAGATTCCCCCAGCTTCACTCAAAATCAGAATCTTTGGGGAGCTCTGTTGTTTCAGCTCTGCCCTCGGGAGCCTCAGGGTGACGCTAACTTCACCTTCTCATGGTGATCCTCATGCTCAGGTGCCCTGAAGGAGCCGTGATCTCTGCCCCGGGCTTGATGTCTCGCTCTCTGCTGTTCCTGACTTTGTCTGGAGCCTCCACCGGGCTAATGGCTGCAGAGCCGCTCTCGTGTGCTGGTGACTTCCCGCTGCATTTGTGGTGAGCGTCTCACACGCACACCCTTCTGATACACACATTTTCAGCTGTGGCGCAGGTGTCCTGTGTAGTTACTTACGCAGTTGTCTTCTTGTGCCCAAACGTGGTTCAGCACTTCACTGGTTGAAAATATTTTATTTGGAAATAATTTCAGCTTATAGAACTGTTTCAAACACAAGACTGGAACCAAAAGCACACAAAGCCTTTACCGAGATCCTCCTATTGTTAACATCTTGCACCGTTTGTTTTTCATTCGTGTGCTCATTCTCTCCCTCTCTCTAGTATATGTAAACAAAATGATTATACATCGTATTTTCCTGAACCATTTGATGAACTAATAAAGTTTATACATCGCATGGGCTTCCCGGGTGGCTTAGCCGGTAAAGAATCTGCCTGCAGTGCAGAAGTCCTGGGTTCGATCCCTGTGTCAGGAAGATCCCCTGGAAAAGGGAATGGCTACCCACTCCAGTATTCTTCCCTAGAGAATTCCATGGACAGAGGAACCTGGCGGGCTACAGTCCATGGGGTTGCAAAGAGTCGGACATGCCTAAGCAACTAACACTTACACTCTTTCATAGATCATAAATGAAGTGAAGTGAAAGTTGCTCAGTCGTGTCTGACTCTTTGCAACCGCATGGACTACACAGTCCATGGAATTCTCCAGGCCAGAATACTGGAGTGGGTAGCCTTTTCCTTCTCCAGGGGATCTTCCCAACCCAGGGATCAAACCCAGGTCTCCCGCATTGCAGGTGGAGTCTTTACCGGCTGAGCCACAAAGGAAGCCCCATACATAGCCCTTGCTCTCAAGTAGTTTGGTGTGTATTTCCTAAGAATAAGCATATTTTCCAGTATAATAACAGTGCAGGCACCAGTCAGTCAGCTTGACATCTCTTTCCGTTTATCTTCTTAGATAACAGCTGTCTACACTGACTCTGTAACATTGTCTTGTAACATCCTTTGTGGTGCTTTGCTCTAGTACTACGATCAGGCATTGCGTTTAGTTTTTATATCTCTGTTCCTGCCCTCCGAAACCTTCTCATAGTTTTTCTCTTTTTGAGTGACGTTTGTGAAGAATACTGTCCTTTATCTTGTAGAGGATGTTCATTTGGGGTTAGGTGACTGATCTCGTGGTTGCATTCAGGCTGTGTGTTCCTAGCTGGGATTCTGTACAGGCACGTGTTCTTACCGGCTCCCCACCTGCCCCTTGTCAGCGAGGCTGATTTCAGTGACCCTGGCCAGGTGACGGTCCATTTCTCCACTGTGTGGTTATATCTTTCTCTTTGTAACTGCTAAGAAATGCCTTACTTTTATCACCTTTTGTTGTGATACCTATTCATCAACTCGTCTCTCATCTGCAATGAAATCAGCATTGTAAAGCTTGCTTTGTGCAAGTTCAGAGGCTTGGCTTCTGTGGGGGCTTCCCATCCAGTCTTAATTTTATGGTGAGCAGTTGGATGGATGGGAGATGGATGGACTGCAGACCTGGAAAGGAACTGAAGTAACTGTCACTGGTTCTTCTTTTTTTTTTTTTTTTTTTAACAGATCCTCATGCGATTTATTCTGAAGAGCTCTCACTCCTCAATTCATGATAAACAATTTCAATCTGGTGGCGGTGTGGAGATCTGTCTCTAGCTTGCAGGCTGTGTTCACTGTGCATGCTGAGTCGTTCTGACCTCCAGGGTTTGAGGCCCAGAGACAGAAGTGCCGGTGGCCAGATAGTGTGCGGAGCTGGCGAGCTGGTCTTGCCAGCCCTCCCACGGGGCCACCAAGGCGAGTCGGTCACTGTGGTGCTAGAGGAGGCGACCTCGGAGTGGACGTCTTCTTTCAAAGATCTGCCCTTTGAAAAAGAAGCTTTGCTGTTCTCTGCCCTGTTCTGGAGGTTGCCCGAGAGGTTTAGGTTGGAGGTTCACGGTGTCGTCAGTGTCCCATTCATTTTCTCAACACCCCTGGACTCAGAAAATGACTCAGAGTTTGTTTCCACCCCCCCTACTAAGTAGTTATAGCCGTTAGCTTATATTTATGTCCTAACAACCTAGTAGCTGTTTGAAAAACTAACGCAATAGATTGAAAGAATAAGTTTTATCTCCTTCCTAACCACAGTTCCCTGGTAATGGGTTGTGTGCCTCCCTTGGGGGCTGCACAGCCGCAGACCTTGGAGTCAGATGGGCCGCTTGCTTCCTCTCGTGTAGCCGTTGCTTTTTGTCACAGTAACTGCTCAAGATGTAGTTTCACAAGGATGTGATCTTCAAAAGGAATGTAGCTCAGAAGGTTGCTGAAAATGTGGGTTATCTGGAGCTCGTGGTTTGCACAGGGCCCAGCACAGTCTAGTTCCCAGTACTTTGCTTGAAAATTTAAAATATTCTGAAGCACAGTTATGCACTCCCGTTGGTACCCTAGGGTGGTACCTTGGCACACAGTTTGGGAATCATTGAGTTAGGTATTAAAAAGTTTTCTGGGGGTGTTTTGTGATCCTCTGTAGCCTTTAGACACCCAGATATGTGCCTCCAAGGTAAGTTAGGGGTTAAGTAACAGTAAGGAGCAAGATTATAATTTCTCAGCACACTGACAGGAGGGCAGAGATGTCGTGTCAACTTAATTAGCAAAAGCCGAAAAGTCTTTTATTTACGATATGGCTCCAGTCGGAGGCCTGCTCCCTGCCCCTTGGATAGTATTACATAATACCCTGCTTACCAATGAATAAAAGAAATTTGATAAGATTTTCTTACTTAGCCTTTCTGGTTTGGTGCACATGTTATTTTTCCCACAAGCTGATTATTTTCTATGGATTAATGATTTCCTTGACAAATATTTTAGGAGTGTCCCCTTCAGGCTTTGGAAGAATGCTGTAAATCTCAAACCCAGGCTTGTCACTAAGGTTTATATCTTTCATAAGAAGGTATAACAGCTGTGTGGATTAACTAGATCCTGGTAGAAATTAGATCTGGTTGACATAATAATTTCAGTTGTATGTATCTGAGCTTCAGCTGTGAAGAGACTTTCCTGTTAGGAAGGGGGATGTTTTGAACATCAGGGTAACGAGGGACACCCGCTCTAACTGGTGTGATGCTTTGGAAGATCGTGGCAGATGGCTTCCCCATCTAAGGGGCTGTCTCAAGGGAATGGGAACTTGAGAGCATGTCACCATAGATGATCCTTGTAAGAGTGGAACGGCTTGGTGTCCAAGACGGGCACCAAGCTTTGTGTAGCGGATCTTGCTACACAAACTCGGTGGCCCCAGTGGGGCTTGTCCTGGGACCTGAGGGTGTTCAGCATTCCTGGGCCCACTCAATAGTGTCTCAGCTAGATACCACCCTCCCCCAATTTCCAGACACCCTTGACTACTGTGCTTGGGTCAAACGTGAACCCAGCCCTCGTTTAACAAATGAGGAAGCTGAGGCTCAGGGCAGGGAAGGGGTCACCCGAGGTCACAGATACGCGTATAGCCAGGATCTCAGTCCCCTGCCCGCCTGCCTGGCGTCCAGGCACAGAGATACCTGTGTCATTTCCTCCAGCTCTGACCATCCAAGATTCTTATGATCAAAGGCAGATGGGAGGTTTTGTTTTCTTTTTCTTTTTATTCAAGTATGGTTAGTTTGCAATGAGTGTTACTTTCAAGCATATAGCAAAGTGACTTTTTTTGCAGATTGGATTTCATTACAGGCCATTACAAGGTACTGAGTGTGATTCCCTGTGCTATCCAGTAGGTCCTTGTTGCTTGTCTGCCTTATGTACAGTCGTGTGTATCTGTGAATCCGCTGCTCCTAATTTATCCCCCCTCCCTTTCCCCTTTGGTAACCGTAGGTTTGTTTTCCGCGTCTGTGAGTCTGTTTCTGTTTTATAAATAAGTTCATTTGTACCATTTTCTTTTCTAGATCCCACAAGCAAGTAGCATCATATGATATTCTTCTCTTCGCTCAGTATCACAATCTCTAGGTCCATCTGTGTTGGTGCAAATGGCATTATTTTGTAATTTTTGTGGCTGATTAATATTCCATTAATCTGCCCATGGACATTTAATTTACTTCCAGGTCTTACTGCTGCTATGAACCTAGAAGAAAAACTCCCATGAACACTTTCCATGTGAAGAAGTCATCCACTCAGGTCTCACTCACTGAACATCAGCAAGATCACAACAGAACTGCAAAGATGTGAACATGCAGGAACGTCTTTACCCATGAGCCATAGCTAACTGGAATTGGGGAAGTAGCATGGAAGTGAAATCAGGGCCCTCTAAGAATGTTTGGGGCTTCCTAGGTGGCTCAGTGGTAAAGAATCCACCTGCCAAAATGAGAGACACGGGAGATGCGAGTGCGATCCCTGGGTAGAAAGGATCCCCTGGAGGAGGAAATGGCAATCCGCCTGGAAAATCCCAGGGCTGGAGATGCTGGAGAATTACTGTCCATGGGGTCACAAAGAGTCAGACGGGCCTGAGCACACACGTGAACACTGGGGTGCGTGTGAGATAGGAGTTTAACAGTGAATAAACCTTAGAAGAACATGGAAATGACAGAAACCCAGTTTACTTGCTAAATACTTGGATTCCTAGATCTAGAATAAAAGCTCCAGGAGGGAGGGATTTCCATCTCTTACTCACTGGTGCATTCCGCCTCCTGGAGTGCTGCGTGGCGAGTAGGAGAAACTCCAGAAATGTTGTGAGTTGGGTGCAGGGGCATGCCCTAACTTACGGGTAATGTTTGTGGGTAATGTTATACCTAAAGTATTCAGGTGGGATATGAGTTACTGGATTCTTTTCAGTTTGCTTAGATAAACTTTATTTCATGTTACAGTCAAATAATCTACAGAAATGATGACGTCTGTGCTGAGTTCTCACTGGCTGGAGTGTGATGTTGAGGGTACTATGATGACGTTAGTATTTTTGTCATCACCAAATGAGTACCCTGCCTGTGACTTTGTGTTGCGTATTTGCAGTGCTGGCCACACGGCGGGCAGAAGTCTGATCTGATCATAGCTGGCATCTCTTGCTTCTGTTGAGTTTAGAATTCTGATCCCCAGGAAGGGGCTCAGAAGAAAGCCAGGCCTTTATCTAGCCCAGTGCTGGAAACGTACCTGCCTTTTAATGATCCCTCGTGTGAACAGGGTGTTTATGCCCATGGCACTAGCTGTTAGAACAACAGCTTATAAGGCTTCTATAGAATCATCTTTTCAGAAGGAGATCCATATAGTTTTGTCGTATCACTGAGAATGTGGATACATGTGGCCCCTTTATTCCAAAAAATTCAGGACTGTGTGCACAGGCTCACTTTCATTCATGACGTAGGAGTTGTTATTTATTACTTATGTGTGTTTATTTTGAGACCAAATTAAGAGGGTGTGGAGCTGTGTAGAGCAGCATCGCAGACTGGGAGGGGTGGGGACCGGGGTCCTCATCACCCAATTTCTGACTGATCTCCACATGGAGTTCTCATCGCCCCTCCGTGTGTTTGGGGCTTTCCACCACACTGTCCTTTTGGAAACTTCTAGAGAAGGGGACGACATGGGATGGCATGGTTGGATGGCATCACCAACTCAATGGACGTGAGGTTGAGTAACCTCTGGGAGTTGGTGATGGACAGGGAGGTCTAGAGTGCTGCAGTCCATGGGGCCGCAAAGAGTCGGACAATTAACAGAGAATAGTATGCCAGACTGATGCTTCCCAAAGTGTTGCCTGGAGATCACTGGTGTTATCAGATGCTTTTCAGAGGAACAGTTTGCTGGTCAGGTAAGTTGGGAAAATACCGGATACTGCTTTCCTCTCTTGCGAGTACAATGCACCTGGGCCTGTTAAAGTTCTGGGAGCTTTGAAAGGAGGACTTAAATTTGGATTAACCTTGTGGGTCCCAGCCTTCTTTGCCACAGAACCCTTTCTCAGCGTGACAGCTCTTAACCTTTGCAAGAGCAGTGTTCTACCCACCAGCCTTTAAGAAAGAAGTGTTGCCATGCTGGCCACGTCTGATTTGAGTTTGATTTGGACCTCGCTAGCAGTCATAGACTCAGGCAGTGTTTCTTGGCCTTCGTCTTGGAGCTTTGAAAAAATACAGATGCCCAAGGTCATCCCAGAGTTTCTGATCCTGAGTGTCTGGGCTGGTGCACGTTGCCTGTGTTTGTAAGATGGTCTGCAGGAGGTCTCCGGTGTCCCAGAGGCTGAATTACTCTTCTTGGAAGAGGTTTCTGTTTCTCTCAGGCTGCAGGAGTTGCCTCCACTTCAAGCCCTTCTGGATGTTGGGTGTGTTTCCTCGAGGGAATTGGTTTGGGGTTGAAATAGATCTGATGTGACGTGAGGCTCGGAA
>SJYF01000263.1:7125038-7138300 GCA_006410515.1 Procapra przewalskii | reverse complement strand
GCAGGAAGCAGCCCAGTGAGGTGGGTGGGCTTTTACTGTAGCTACTGGAGAATCCACACCAGGATAGTGAGGTGGGTCTGCTGCCACACAGGTGCCCCCCAGGGGCTTTTCCAGGGAAGGGCCCAGGTGAGGAGGGCCACCAGGCTGCCTCCCCTGCCACTTCAGGGGGTGTGAGGCTGGCCCCAGCGACTCAGTCTTCCATCCGAGGCAGGCGCGTCAAGCTTGTCTTTACCCCGTTGATGTGTGGGCTCTGGCCCGACCACAGAGACAACACCCGGCTCGCCAGAGGGCCTAAACTCCGGCGGAAAGTGACCCGTCCTGTGAATGGAGGGGTGGAGGGAGGCGCCTCGCTGGCCTCTCTGTGGCGCTGGGCAGTGACCCGCGAGAAGGAAGGGGACCGCTTTCCGCGTGGCGTTCGCGCGCCGCGTCCCCCGCTTCACACCTGGAGCGCCCCGTTTCTTCCCTGCCGCAGTCCTGGCAAGGGTGCTTCCTGACTGGCTCTCCACGCGAAGATGAGCGACACGGAAGCTCAGAGAGAAATCTGTCTTGTCCAGGGGTGGAGGGCGAACTTCAGTCTGTCCATCCAAGGTGTGCTTGGGTGTCCCCAGCCCCGTCCTGCGGACTGTGGCTGGTCCCCATTGTCAAGGTTGCCATCGCTCTTGCTTCTGAATGTCTTCTTTGGGGTTGGGCTGGGTAACAGGCTCTTCAGAACATAACAAGATGCCGTTTGTTGCTTTATTACCTATCAGCTGCTTTTTGTCACCCCTTGTTTTAGGACAGATTCTGAAAGAAAAGAAGACGGTGACCAAGGATCCAGCCGTTCTCTCCGCTGAGTTAGTTTAGATTATGCTTCTTTTGATTTTAGCAACAGGTGATCGGTTGTTGGATAAGCTGTTAGTAGTGCTCACTGGCAGTGTGCCTTACATCTAGGATTTGTGGCTTTAGCTAGAATTTTATAATGGCATAAAAAAATTTCATGGAGGAAATAAGAGTATCACCATGTGGTATAAAGGTAACATTAGTAAAATAAATATTAATCTGAGGTTAACTGTTTTTAGCCTAAGATTTCTCTTAATTCAGTATCCAGACTGAGCCTTTCTGTGTGTGTGTGTGTGTGTGTGTGTGTTTAAAGAGAGAGAGGGGGAAAAAAACTCTTATTTCAGCTCAGTTTGAAATTCTGATGTGAAAATCACCATGGCCTTGCAAAAGCTCAGTGTGAGTAATACTAACTGTGTCCATAACTTCATTCCAGAAGCCGGGTACCACTTCCCAGGAGGCATGTGGCTGTGCGCTTCCGAGTTCCCTGAATACAGGTTTCTCAGATGTCAGCTCTGGAGGGTGATCGGTTAGTTTGACTAAACATAAGTCATAAGGACCTAAGTGGACGGAAAAGCTACAGAGGCGAGTGGTCTTCCGAAAGCCTCACAGCTGGGGGCTGGCAGACAGTGCTTCATCATAGATAATGCCCTCTTTAGTTGCCGTATTTTTAAGAAGAATAAAGTTGGCCAGCTATTACAGTAGCCAGCTGTTTGGCTTGGCCCAATGTGTGTGTGTTTTGTTTTGCTTTTTTGCGGGGGTTGGGGGAGGTTCCCACTGGGTCTTCATTTGCTGCTTCTAGGCTCTCTGTAGTTGGGGTGAGTGGGGGGCAACTCCTTGTTGGGGTGCACGGGCGTCTCACTGCAGTGGCTTCCCTTGTTGGTGAGCACAGGATCCGGGCACACAGGCTTCGGTAGTTGCAGCCTGCGGGCTCTGTAGTTGTAACTCACAGGTTTCAGTTGTTCCTCAGCATGCGGGATCGATCATCCTGGACCAGGGATTGAATCCATGTTCCCTGCATTGACAAGGGGTTTCTTATCCACTGTACCACTGGAGAAGTCTCAGTGTGTGCTTCCTCTATGATATTTAATGGTAACCCAGTAGTGCAGACCTTGCCCAGCACTGCCAGCCGTGTGGAGTGATGTTTGTCTGTGTCTGTCAGGCCTCCAGGCCCAGAGGAGGAACGGATGGCTCACAGACTCTGGAAGCCTGGTTCAGGGCAGCAGGCAGGTGACAGTGGAGTTTAAATAAGCTGAAATGATGCCTGCAAGTGAACATCTTTCTGAACAAGGCCTGTGGTCAAAGAAATTGGATTTATAGCGGTTGGTAATTTTAGTGAAAATTAAGACCTAGGTCTTTCTGTTCCGTCATGCTGAATTATACTTGCTTATCATCATCAGAAAGGACTGAGGGGTTTAGTAGCCTGATTTGTTCTGGGAAAGGGTCACTTAGCATAGAATCAAATGACCTTACTTTTATTTGAAACTTAGAGGCTGGTCAGATACCATATAAATTCCAGGGCTTCACACTGGGTTCAGTGCAGCTTAGAATTTTTTTTCCGGTCCTGAATATTCATTGGAAAGACTGATGCTGAAGCTGAAATTCCAATACTTTTGCCACCTGATGCGAAGAACTGACTTGTTGGGAAAGACCCTGATGCTGGGAAAGATTGAAGGCGGGAGGAGAAGGGGACCACAGAGGATGAGATGGCATCACGGACTTGATGGACATGAGTGTGAGCAAGGTCCAGGAGTTGGTGATGGATAGGGAGGCCTGGCGTGCTTCAGTTCATGGGGTCACAAGGAGTTGGCCACAACTGAGCGACTGAACTGACTGTGTCTATGTCAGTGTCTGCCCTCTCTGGTCTAATCCAGTCCCCCAGAGCTCCCCGCTGAGAAGTCCTTTGAGGCATCGCACGGCTGTATGTGTTGGAATGGCTGCCTTTCTGCAGAGCGAGCATATGGAGCCTATGTCATATGCGTCATATATGACGCATATGAGCTAGAAATCCCAGTTCATACTGGCTCAAACAAAGAAGAAAACATATTGGCTTCTATAAATACACAGGCAGCTGGCTTCTGGGATCCCTTGGTCCAGGGACTCGACTCTCTTGGGTCTCCTCTCTTGTCAGCTCTGTTTGGATCATGGGAAAGGTGAGCCATCTGTAGATTCAGCTCCAGCTGAAGAGGGTGGTGCTTGTCTCTTGGTCATCCCAGCACACCCCAGGGCATACTCGCTGACCTTGACGGGGCACGTGTCTGTCTTTGAACCAGTCCTCGTGTTTAGGGGCTGAGTTATTCATTGACTGGGTCTTGGCCTTGGGCATCAACTCCTGAAACCCAGTGTTTTCCTTCACACACAGGCTGGAGAAAAGGATGGCTTAGTGGATGCCCTCAGGTTCTTCCAGTTCAGATGCTGGGACTTTGAGGGCACGTGAGCATCAGGGTCTTTCTCCTTGATCTGGAAGCTAGTCACTTGTGGTCTCAGGGGTCAGTGTTCCTTCTTTCCCGTGTAGGGCTCTTGACTTGGGTCATCTGTGAAAACTTGAATCATATTCTTCTATCATGGTACCATTCACCAGAACATTATCTGAAATCCCAGGGGAGGGGGACTTAGAGTCAGCAGTATTGCCCATGTAGCAGCCATGGCCTTCTGGAGAGGGACAGGAGTCTTGTCTTTTCAAGCCTCATCTTTCCGTCTCAGCTTTTGCAGGACTCATTTGGGTAGGATAGATACTCAGACAGCTTGGGTGGGCAAACTGTTGTTGCAAAATTATCTTAAAAAGTATTTTTTCTCATTGTGTAAGTTTCAGGTATTCAGCATAAATATCTGATATCTGTGTACTATGTGGGTGATCCTCATCACAAGTCTGGTTACCATCTATCACCATACAGGTGACCCCCTTTGCCTGTTTCTCCTGCCTCCCAAACCCCTTCCCACACACAATTATTTTTAAGTTTTTGTGTCTGCTTTCTTTTCCTGTGAACTAAGAAAAGTGACTTCCTAGGTTGTTAGAAAAGCCAGACTAAATTTCTGAAGCCTTTGAAATTATGATGAGCTCAGTGCTCTTATTTTTTTAAAGTGTAAATCCCTTTTGAACTCTTTTATTTCTGAAAAAATGTATTGAAGTACAGTTGATGTACAATATTATATAAGTTACAGGTATACTCACCACTCCAATTTATCTGCAATAGCAGCTTCCTGTCTTCATGTTAAGAAATCAGTCTCACCACAAAAGAGTAATAACTCAATTTTATTCTCTACATTATGGACCTTGGGTTTCTAGAAGGTGAAATTATGACTACTGTTGGTTGATACACAGTAGCTGATGTGATTTTATGTTCATTTTAGGAGTTAAAGACATCTCAGACTTCAGTGAAAAATCTTTATAGAGTAAGTGACAGATTTTAAAACTAAAAAAGAAACAGAAAAAAAATATGTATATGTCATAATTGATATCTTACAGAATTCTGTCCCAAATTAAAAGATTTTAACCTTGAGACTTTTATCCTTAATAGCGAAGTGGGTGAGAGAAGCTATGAAAATTCCATAGTTGAGCTGAAATTATGAGTCCAGTTTAAATATGTGATTTATATCTGTGTTATTACCCTCCCTCCCCACCCAGTTTATCTCCCATAATTGTGGCTCCAGGAGCTTATTGGATTTGTGGCTCTGTATCTTTATTTAGTTTTGGGAAACTGCCAGTGATTATTTCTGCAGCTATTGCTTCTTTCTCCTCTTTTCTCCTGGGGATTCCAGGCATAGATGTATCGGCACTTTTATCCATGTCTCAGGTGCCACTTCAACTCTTTTTTGTACTTTTATTCTTCTGTTCTCACTGTGCTTTTATACAGACATTTTCTCCTTATACTCCTTTTATGCAGACATTTTCCCCTTATACCGCTTTTACTTTAGAAAATCCTCCTTTTGCTGTGTCTAATTTACTGGAATCAAGGTTGCTGGGAGCAATATCAATAACCTTAGATATGCAGATGACACCACCCTTATGGCAGAAAGTGAAGAGGAACTAAAAAGCCTCTTGATGAAAGTGAAAGAGGAGAGTGAAAAAGTTGGCTTAAAGCTCAGCATTCAGAAAACGAAGATCATGGCATCCGGTCCCATCACTTCATGGGAAATACATGGGGAAACAGTGGAAACAGTGTCAGACTATATTTTGGGGGGCTCCAAAATCACTGCAGATGGTGATTGCAGCCATGAAATTAAAAGACGCTTACTCCTTGGAAGGAAAGTTATGACCAACCTAGATAGCTTATTGAAAAGCAGAGACATTATTTTGCCGACTAAGGTCCGTCTAGTCAAAGCTACGGTTTTTCCAGTGGTCCTGTGTGGATGTGAGAGTTGGACTGTGAAGAAAGCTGAGCACCAAGGAATTGATGCTTTTGAACTGTGGTGTTGGAGAAGACTCTTAAGAGTCCCTTGGACTGCAAGGAGATCCAACCAGTCCATCCTAAAGGAGATCAGCCCTGGGATTTCTTTCGAAGGAATGATGCTAAAGTTGAAACTCCAGTATTTTGGCCACCTCCTGCGAAGAGTTGACTCATTGGAAAAGACTCTGATGCTGGGAGGGATTAGGGGCAGGAGGAGAAGGGGACGACAGAGGATGAGATGGCTGGATGGCACCACCAACTCGATGGACATGAGTTTGGGTGAACTCCGGGATATGGTGATGGACAGGGAGGCCTGGCATGCTGCAATTCATGGGGTTGCAAAGAGTCGGACACGACTGAGCGACTGAACTGAACTGAACTGAATTTACTGTTAAACCTGTCTGTTGCATTTTTAATTTCAATGATTATATTTCTATTCAGTTCTTTTGCATAGATTCCAGGTATTTGATAAAATCAGTCATCTTTAATCTGTTTTCTTACACACAGCAATTATAATTGCATTAAAATTCCTTTTTGATGATTGTAGTATATCACCTAGATAGCACGCTTAGAATGTATGTATTATCCATCCTTTCTCTCTAGTTTTCGTCATTTGTTCTTATCTCTTGCAGTGCTTAGTGATTTATAAAGGACCTGATATTGTATTTGAAAATTGCAAGGTCTCTGGATGCTGTTTTCTTCTGCCAGAGAATACTTAACTTTCTGGTGGGCAGTAGAAAAAATCTGTTCGTCTAGATAGTGGTCAGCAGTCATTGTGATTGACGGAGTTCAGGCAGGTGTGTTTCTCTTGACCTGACTCCTAAGGCGTTGCTCAGTCAAGGCTTTGGAAGGGAGCTTAGGGTGATGTTGAGAGCATCGCCCTGATTCTAAGAGGTCTGGATATGGGAGCCAGAGCAAGGGACTGCGTGTGGGACCCCAGGGCTGACACTGTTCTGAGAAACTTGGCTTTGCATCGATGTTCACACACACCCTTGAACGTAAGTTCGTCAACAGTACAGGGGTGGTAGGGTCTGCAGTTCTGTAGCCCAGAGTCTCTTCATTTTGTATGTGTATTAGCATCTGGGATAAGCAACCCCTCTAAGCAGTGACTTAACCAATAGTTATTTTTTTCACGTAAAATCCAGAGGTGATGATTCACCCTAAATGCAAGAGAGTCTGGGAAAATAACTGTGAGTCTGTAGGATTATAGGGTTGATTGTGCACAGAGCCAGGGGCGTGACAGGTGTCCCCTCCATTGGGTTATCCCAAGTCCTCACAGTGGCTAGATGCTGGCTTAGCTCGATTAATTGGGCAGGGCTTTGGGGAGAGAGAATTTTAAATCATGATGAGCTGTTATCCTAAACGCCAGTGGCAGGGTGAACGGCCAGGGGGGTAGACGCTCTGGACGGCGTCTGCAGCCTGCCTGGGGCCTTGCGTCTCGGGTGTGGACCGTGCACACCGCCTGTGCCTGGACTGGGGGCATGTCTGCTGAGGACCCTGCGCTGGTCCGTCGGCTGACTGCACGCCCACCGGGTCTGTGGCAGCGTCTGCCATCACTCCATTCAGGGAGCCACCCTGACGAGGCCCGTGTGTGTCGTCCGCCAGCCAGCTCTTTACGTTTGAATTAACTGGGGGCTGGCATCGCTCGACGTGGCCGCTTTGCTTGTTATCCTGCAGGGCCCCGGGTTCTGGAGTCACCTCGACCACCTCTCCTTTCCTAGTGATGGATGCAAAGCCTTCACGGTGTTGGCTCCAGGGTTTTGCTCAAAGCAGAGCCCCAGGAGCTGGTGAGTCTGGTGCCCACCTTCACTCCCTGTGATGACTGAGCCAGTGGGGGCGGGTCTCACTTGCCGTCAGATCGCCCTTGCCCGACCTGGAAGCCTGATACCCAAAGGTGCGGCAAGGAGGTGGGGGCTGCCGGCTGAGATCTTTTGTGCCACCCTGTCCATCACCCCAACAGAAGAGCTAGTCGCCTGTAGAGAACAGGTTAGATTCTAGGTTCTCCAAGGCCCAGTACAGCCCCAGTTGATTTCCAGGTGCAGGAAGGGACACTCCTTTGTCAAACGTCTACCAGTGGCAGATAAGAAGCGGGGCTTCGGGGTACAACCGTGGAGAATCCAAGTTGCTTCTTCTCTGTCCTTCCCAGAGGAGAGCGGAGAGGCTGGGCGTCGGGAGGGCCCCCTGCTTCTGAGCTGAGGTGGAGGAGGGACAAGGGGGCTGCTCTTTGCATTGCTGACATGCACAAGAAGGGAGGGCCACCTGCACTCTGCCGGTGTGCCTGCTGCCTGCCCCAGGCTGGCGCACGGACCGAGCGTGTGCTGGAGAGTGTGGGGGGTCCCGCGTAGAGGCCACAGACAGCCTCCCTGAGGTCAGGGTCCCTGAGAAACATTCATGCAGACTCCTGCCACGAGCAGGCTGGCGTCCTGGCCCCACAGAGGGAAGACTTGCTTGGGCTGCGCTGGCGGAGGGAGAAGGCTTTGTCTCATCAGCATAGGGCGACGGATGCTCTGCCCTGGGGCTCGGCAGGGTCTCCGGCAGGGTCTCCTCGCAGGAGGCTGGCGAGGCTCAGGGTGGAGACCCTGCCGGCGAGGCTTGGGCGCCCCCCTCCGTCCTGCTGTCGTGTGGGAAAGTCGGACGTCGACCCAGAAGACAGCTGACCATGTCGGGGTAGGGGGAAGAGCTCAGGCCAGCCTCTCTGCTCTGTGGCCGGAGGTGCGGATGCAGGGAACAGAGGGCGTGGGGAGCCGACCTGCCCTTCTTCTGCTTCTGCCCGCTCGCCTTTAACCACCGGCTTGGCCTGCTTTGCAGGGAGGCAGGAGTATCTCAGGATCGAATGCGAGATGGATGAGTTCTGTGTCTTAAACCCTTTTCATTGGAGAAATCTCTCAGTGTACACGCAAGTAGAATAGAGTGAACTTTCACCAATCTGTCGCCCAGTCCAACAGCTGTCAACCTTCTGCCAGTCTTGTTTCTTCTCTCCTTCCCCAACTTTTATTAAAAACTTTTTTGGGAGGGACTTTTTTTTTTTTAATTGGTTAATTAGTTTGGCGATGCAGGCTCTTCATGCTGCACGGGCTTCTCTCTAGCTGCGGTGCTTCAGCTTCTCTTTGCAGTGGCTGCTCGTTGGGAGCATGGACCCTAGGGCACCTGGGCTGGTAGTTGGCGGCATGTGGCTCTATAGTTGTGGTTCCCAGGCCCCAGAGCACAGGCTCAGTAGTTGTTGCACGGGGAGGGGCCTAGTTGCCCCAAGGCATGTGGGATCTTCCCAGACCAGGGATCGAACTCATGTCTCCTGCATTGACAAGCGAATTCTTTAGCACTGAGCCACCAGGGAAGCCCCGTGGGACTATATTTAAAGCAAATCCTAGTCATGTCATTTTATGTGTAAATAACTCTTGTTTATATTTCTAACACACAAGGGCTTTTTTTCTTCTGCAAAACCGTTAATGCCATTATTGTTTACAACAAAATTAATAATAATTCCTTACTTAATGTTCTGTAACACTAACCATATTCAGATTTCCCTGGTTGTTTCAAAAGGATCATTTCACAGTTGCTTTTCAAATTTGTGTATAAACAAGGCCCATGTTTTGCATTTGGTGACTGTGTTTATAAATCTATTATGTAATTGTTCCTATGGGGAACCATAGGGCAGTTTCTGTTTCTCCTTCCTAACACTGCTCGATGGTGAAGTAGGTCCATCTGTCCCATAGAAAGTGTCACTCCTTTGACTGATTTCTTCCTCATGGTGATGTTTAACTTGTTTCCCTATCTCTGGTATGATTATTTGGAAGCTGGCAGGTAGATTTAGAAACTTGGCTAGATTCAGGTTCAGTGATTTTTAGACAAGGTACTTGACAGTGGTTATTTTAATATTATTAACATTAAATATCATTACTTCTTAATATTATTAATATTTTAATAGCCAAAGGACACCGAAACATTTGAAGAAGGACTGAGAATAAAAGTCACTTTCTGGGGGAAAGGGCACAGTGTACAGTCTGCTGTTACTGGAAGATTAAAGCCATTGGTCTTTAATCAGATCAGCCTATTAAAGAGCAAAAATTCAGCCAGTTAATTTGGAGATCTAGTTGACTTTACTAAGCTACTCATGAATCAGGCAGCTTCCTGTCCAGCAAGTAGAGAAATTCTCCAAGGAGTTGTATGACATGGTTTTCCTAGGCAGAAGGAGGGTGGGGCAAGGAGGTTATTAGCAGAAGTAAGGATTATTGCAGGCCAGGACTGCTGCTTCTGGGGAAAGGAAATGGCAGGAGTCTTCCATGTAGACCATCTCTTTGGTGCAGACCCAGAAACTCCAGATGGGCCGATTGCCGTCAGCTGCGGAGGTGGGACCTGCAGCCGGGCCGGTGCAAAGCCTCCGTCTAACGTCATGGGCTGTGGCGCAAGTGCCGTCCGGGGGAGGAAGCTGTGTTTTCTGCTTCTTTATTCTTCTCTACGGCTATACCACACTGAACGTGCCTAGTCTCATCTATTTCTTTATTCTTTTATTTATATTTTAATTTCTTTATTGAAATATAGTTGATTTTCAGAGTTGTATTAATTATTGCTGTACAGCAAAATGATTCAGTTATGCATATATATATATTCTTTTAAAAATGCTCCTTTCTATTATGGTTTGTCATAGGATAGGGATTATAGTTCCCTGGGTATACAGTAGGACCTTGTCATTTATCCATTCTCTATATACTAGTTTGCCTCTGCTAATCCCACCTTCCACTTCATCCCTCCCCCAACCGACAGGGCCCCTCGAAAACCACCGTCTGTTCTGTGTCTGTTTTGTTTTGATCATGTTCTGTGGTTGTGTTCTCAGATCATGTTCTTGGACTGCGTGTTTGGATGAAGTGGGGATGGTTTAGTTGCTAAGTTGTGTCTGACTCTTGTGACCCCATCAAACTGTGGGAGTGCACCCTTTTAAACTATCTGCTGGTGAGAGTGCAAACCTTGTTCATTTCATCTTCTGTCCTCTGTGTATTTCTCATTTAATGTCATTTCCACACGTACACGTAGAGTTTTGACAGAGATTCCTTGGAATTGTTTTCTAAATATGATTTTCAGGGCCATAGCATTTTTCTAGAGAAAGTGCACTGTTATATCTCGTTCCAGGTTATTTATCTTAACAAGGACAGATGAAAAATACTGTCTTCTGTCTTTTATGAACGAATGTCCATGAAAAACTTCAGTGTGAATTGTCACAAGTCTCCCCGATTAGTTAAACATTAAGTTATGTAGCATTTGCTAACCAATTTACTCCCCTTTGCGTAAGAAATGTGTCTTGCAAATCATCCACTCAAAGGGTAGCTTTATTTGTAGTTGGGGAAATAGAAGTAGTTTGAAATAACTTTTTGTTATTATTATTTTTTTGGCTGAATGTAAACTTTTCCTTTGTGAGTAGTATGCACACATGAAGTGATTTTTTTTGCTGGTCAACGAAGCTTTTGTCCATTTGATATTTGGACCTTTAATACTTAATACTTTAACACCTTAATAGTAGTGTCCCAGAAGGGACTCTTGAATCTTACTGCTTTTTGCTTTCTTGACTTCCTGTGTTAACCTGTTCTGAATATTACTGATTTTTTTTTCCCCTTAGACTCAGTGTTACGCCTAAAACACCACTCTTCTTTCACTGCATCATGTCCTTGAAGAATGACAAGAACAGGAGAAAATTAATGATGTGGATTTAAAATTTTTATCCCTTTCATCAGAGGAGATGACATTTTATAGGTAGATAAACACTTAGGTCTTTTGGAGGAAGTGACTCTATAACATTTTAAGGGAAAATATTTACATTTTTGTTGCTGTTGCTGACGTTTTTCCAGTTGACTGGCAGATTTTACTGTTTTCAGTATGAAAAAGATGCTTGATGTTGAATGAAATTCTGTAGCTATTTAAAATATGCAGTTACGAGATGACCTATGATAAGTGGTGGAGAGTCAGCTATTGGGAAAAAATTATGTAATGACTGTTTCAGTGATGAAAATGAGGCTGGCAGTTTTAATCTAAATATTTTGAAATGAATAAATGAACTCAGCTTATCCACTGAAAACGTAGAGCATCTACTTGGAATTCAGAGGTATCGTACGTTAGCTTTTCAGGTAGCCAGTTCTTGTAGCAGAAAGGGCAGAGGTCCCCTTTCCATCTTGCTGACGGACTGTAGGTTTGCTTGAAAATGGAAAGTCAGTGGCTGAAATAGCCGAGGCCATCTTCCGTGTGCTTTGGCTGTGGAAGCTGAAGTTCATGCCTTTCTCTGTGACTTTTCAAATTTTTTTTTCAAACGTTGGTTATTTTTGTCAGGAGTTACTTAAACGATAATGACCTGTTTAGTTGCTGAGTTGGACTCCTGTATGTTTAATCATTAGCTTAAAACATGTTTAGCACCTTTTTTGTGGAAATGACGCTTCAGCCACGTGAGTTAATGAGAGAGAGGTGGCGGCTGACAGTGACCCTTGCCCTGGTCCTGATTTCTGACTGCTCTCCACTGCCTCCGTAGACACACCAGGCTCACGTTGGCAGTCGTTCTCCTGCACGAGTTTCTGTGATTCCCTGACTAACGGGTCTCCGGTTGGGGACCGGCTCACGTAAGGCAGAGTGTCTAGTGCGTGAGAATCTGTGCATCTCAGAGGTGGAGCTTCAGGAATCACAGGCGTCTTTGTTTTATTGCTTCCCTGGTGGCTCAGATGGTAAGGCGTCTGCCTACAATGCAGGAGACCCATGTTCGATCCCTGGGTTGGGAAGATCCTCTGGAGAAGGAAATGGCAACCCACTCCAGTACTCTTGCCTGGAAAAATCCCATGGACCAAGGAGCGTGGTAGGCTACAGTCCATGGGGTCGCAAAGAGTCAGACACGACTGAGCGACTTCACTTCACTTCATTTGTTGCTTTAGGAGGAGTCTTGGGGGTAGCCTGAGTCGTGCCCCGAGCCCCTGGGACCCTTGGTTGTCAAGTTGGAAACGCTCCTCACTTTGGTGCCTGTCCTGACTACCTCTTGCTCTCCATAGATGTCTGGATTTTGATTAGGACTCCTTGGAGATGTTAATGAGGATCAAATATTATTGAGACAATTAGAACCACTTAAATGTCTGCGTTGGGAGAGAGTCCTATTTTTTGATTGGCTAGAAGTTCCTTTCAAGTGTTTTAGACGTTCATATTATAGCCAACAACAAAAATACGTTTAGAGAACATTGGCTTCTCATAATTAAAGTGATTAAGACAAATATTCAGCATTGATAAACCGTCAGTGTTTTTTCTTATTTACCATTTTAAAAAGGCAATGCCAAAGAATGCTCAAACTACCGCACAATTGCACTCATCTCCCATGCTAGTAAAGAAATGCTCAAAATTCTCCAAGCCAGGCTTCAGCAATACATGAACCGTGAACTTCCTGATGTTCAAGCTGGTTTTAGAAAAGGCAGAGGAACCAGAGATCAAATTGCCAACATCCGCTGGATCATGGAAAAAGCAGGAGAGTTCCAGAAAACATCTATTTCTGCTTTATTGACTATGCCAAAGCCTTTGACTGTGTGGATCACAAGAAACTGTGGAAAATTCTGAAAGAGATGGGAATACCAGACCACCTGACCTGCATTTTGAGAAATCTGTATGCAGGTCAGGAAGCAACAGTTAGAACTGGACATGGAACAACAGACTGGTTCCAAATAGGAAAAGGACTATATCAAGGCTGTATATTGTCACCCTGTTTATTTAACTTCTATGCAGAGTACATCATGAGAAATGCTGGACTGGAAGAAACACAAGCTGGAATCGAGATTGCCAGGAGAAATGTCAATAACCTCAGAGATGCAGATGATACCACCCTTATGGCAGAAAGTGAAGAGAAGAGGAGCTAAAAAGCCTCTTGATGAAAGTGAAGGAGGGGGGCGAAGAAGTTGGCTTAAAGTTCAACATTCAGAAAACAAAGATCATGGTATCCGGTCTCATCACTTCATGGGAAATAGATGGGGAAACAGTGGAAACAGTGTCAGACTTTATTTTTTGGGGCTCCAAAATCACTGCAGATGGTGACTGCAGCCATGAAATTAA
>SJYF01000263.1:7096868-7114609 GCA_006410515.1 Procapra przewalskii | reverse complement strand
ATTTGATTTAGGTCATACCTGAATGGTCTAGCGGTTTTCCCTACTTTCTTCAATTTCAGTCTGAATTTGGCAATAAGGAGTTCATGATCTGAACCACTGTCAGCTCCTGGTCTTGTTTTTGTTGACTGTATAGAGCTTCTCCATCTTTGGCTGCATAGAATATAATCAATCTGATTTCGGTGTTGACCATCTGGTGATGTCCATGTGTAGAGTCTTCTCTTGTGTTGTTGGAAGAGGGTGTTTGCTATGACCAGTGCATTTTCTTGTTTACTTGTCTAGAAAGGTGGACTTATTTGTTGTTCTAATTTCAAAGGGAAATTTTCTGCACTTAACCATTAAGTATGAAGTTTGCTGTAGCATTTTGGGGGAGGGAGTAGATGATTTAATAAAGATAAAAGACGTGATTTCTATTCCTCTTTTTCTAAGGGTTTTGAATCATGAATATTGAATTTTACTAAAAATATTTTATGTATTTGTTAAGAAGATTATAGTATTTTTCTGTTTTTAGACTGTTAATGTGAGAAGTTAGACTCCTGATTTTGGCATGGTAAACCAGCTTAGTATCTGGGATAAAATCAGCTTAATAGTTTATGTATTAGTGACTTGAGTTTGGTGATGCTTTGTGTGGGAGTTTCTGTGCTTGTGTTCGTGAAAGCTTAGTTTGCGATTTTCCCTTTTCATACCAACTTTGTTGTTAAAATAAGACCTTGAAAACTTTGATTTCATTCTGAGGTTCCCTGAGGAGTAAAAATTAAGCTTTTTGATGTGAGAGCCACTGTTGCATTGAAATAGGACTGTTTACCTATGCATGTACTGCAAGGAATATCAAATATTTGGAATTGATTTCCCTTGGAAATTTTCAAATTATGTTCAGAATGCCTCAGTTTGGTTAAGGAGAAAATTCCTTTATAATAAATTGTTTCACAGATGAAAAGAGTTCAAAGTCATTGCAAGAATGTTGTTGACTTGTATGTAATGGGCTCATCCTTTGATGAGCCATTTTTTAAAAAGATAATTAGATTTAAAACTTGCCCATGATTCCATTTCAGTCTCTGAATGGAATGTCAGTGTGGAAAGAGCTTATCTTTTCCTGGATGACCTGTGATACTAACAGTTTGGGGACCGAGTCAGTAATTGAGTGGTATACTTTCTAAATAAAAAAATAGAGTTTTTAGAAGCAATAGGCAAGTGTTGTAAGTTTAAAAAGTAAAATCTAGGTAAAAGCCACAAGGTGTAAAATATTTTTAAAATTTGGCTAATTTGGCTGCGCTGGGCCTTAGCTGCAGCTCGCGGTGGCTTCTCTCTGGCTGAGGCCTGCAGGCTTCGCTTGCTGTGGGACACGGGCTCCAGAGCCTGCCAGCTTCCGTAGGTGCAGTCCTTGGACTTAGTTGCATGTGGGTTCTTAACCCACTAGGGATTGAACCCACATCTCCTGCACTGGAAGGTGAATTCTTAACCCCTGGACTCCCAGGGAACTCCTAAAATGCATGTTACAATTTTGGTTGACATTAATTAACTTTCCGGGGCATATCTATCTTTCTCTGTATCAACATATTCTTTGCGCCGGTGTACAAAAAGCACCTGGCAACTGTGATGCTGTAACTTGCTCAGCGCCTGGGGCCCTCGCATCCCTAGTGATAACCTTCTCCCCCTGCATTTCTGAGATAGTCTGGGAAAGGGCAGAGAGCTAGGTGCAGGTGCGTAAATATATATGTGTGTGTAATCAACGGATCCCACTGGCACTTGACGCAAATTGGATGTTAAGGAGCCTGAATCCATAAAAGAGCGAAGTGTGCTAAGCGGTGGCTTTCGTGAACTCCCGGCTATTCACATCCTTTACTGCAAACTCGCTATGTTACTGATCAGATGGTAGAGTCTCCCCAGGTTTCGTGGTGGCAATGAGCTGGTAAAGGAAATATTAGCATTTTAGAATAAGAAGAGACGCTAGCCACCATGCAGTATGGTGTCTCCATCCCAAGGATGAGACCAGTGGCGTGCCTGAGATCCAAAAGGTATTTATTAGAGTTGGGACTAGTTTGTTTCTTCATTCATGTGTTCAGTACACATTTACTGAGGACCGAATGTGTGGGAGAAGTTGCCCTACCTACTGGGGATACGGTGATGAACAAGGTCCTTCCCTCCCGGGACCTGTATTCCACCGGAGGAGGCTGGCGGTGAGCAAAGTGACCGGCGTGGAGAAGTGGCCGGAAGGGAAGGGAGGTGAGCGGGGGGAAGGTGATGGGGTGCTTTGGGTGGGGTGGTCCCTGAGGAGTGACCTTTGGAATGAGGGCGAGAGCCTGTGGTCTTGGAAAAGGGAAGAACGTTCTAGGGAGAGGGAACAGGAAGCCCACGCAGTCAGTGCCACCAGATCAGAGGGGGAGGGCTGAGGCTGGTTGGCCAGGGAGGTAGGCACCGAGGAGGCCACGGTGGGACCTGGGCCAGGTCGCCAAGGCTTGAGGCCTGGGGAGAACCTTCCGGAATTACTGGTCAGCGTCGGAGGACATTGGAAAGCCTAGCCCGGGGAAAGACCCCGGCTGATGGCAGGAGTGCAGGGTGTGTATGGCTGCTGTTGAATCATCTGGAGAGAGGCCAGTGCGGTTTGACGGCCGGAAACCAGGGGAGGTGACCCAGAGAGACAGTGGACGGCTTCTGATGTGTTTTAAAGGTTCAGCAGCGGGACTGGCGGCAGCGCCGGGCTCCTCAGCCGGGCACCTCACCGTTCCGCCTGTCCCCTTCTGCCCCACTGCCCTCCTGGGAAAGCTTTGCCAGGACGCGCGTTCCCCGGGCATGTTTTGGTCACGGCTCCGGGCCTTTCGCTGGGCAGACAGCCTTCCCGTCTGCCGTGATGGACCTTTTGTTTGCAGCACGCCTGCCCACAGGGGTCACTAACTCTGCATCCGACATCACGATGTTCTCCTCTCATCTCTGCGTTGACCTGAAAATCTGCTAAGTCTTTTTGAGGTGAGGTTTGGCGTCGAGATAAGACGGGGCATTAATATGGCACCGGCAGCTCGGCGTGTTGGCAGCGAAAAGAAATCATCCTGGAAGGAGGAGGGAATCTATTGGTTTGCGCTCGCTCGCTGCAGAGAGGTGTCTGCATACAGAGCAGGCCTGATAATGCCGCGTTTCAATGATGCCAGCTCATTAAATGGACGGAGGACCACGCTCCGGGAGGCAGCGTCCCCCGACTCTGTGCAGTGACACCGAGTCTCGGCTTTGAATTGATGCCAGAGGCAGATCCGTTCAGTTTCATGAATACTGATTGCTGGCTGTTGTTTTTTTTTTCCCTCCTCCTTCTCAAATGCAAGGAACACGTGTTCAAGCAGGATTTCTCCACTAATGAAATACTCCTTTTCATGTAGGCTGTTAGCGCAGGATTTTGTTCACACTTCTTATCACAACTTTCAGTGGCATTGGTGTTCTTTGAAGGAAAAATATGCAATAGACACCCGGATGACTAGTTTTCGAGCGGGACTCCAGAGGTGGGATGAAATGAGCATTTTTACATCTCCCATTTCGGATTCTCCCCCACCGCTGGGTTACCAAAGGGAGGAATGCGTGGCGTTGGTGTTTCCAAAACTGGCCTTATCCGTAGTTGACACGCCAGGTTGAAGATTTCTCACGAAGCAGACGCCCCATGTTTTTAAGCAGTCTATGAGGGTCACATTGCGTCTCACTCTGAGAGCAAATATGGGTGAAGTGGGTCTGCTGAGTTGCCGTGGAGCCCAGGGTTGGAGCAGCGTCTGGCCCGCGGGAGTGGTTTCAGTGCTCAGAGATGTTCCCAGGAGAGTCAGTGTCAAGGTCCCGTGTTAGCCCCTGATTGGCTTTGTGTGAATTATGCGCTGGTCTGTGCAAAGACTTCACATCCTTAGATCAGAGAGTGCCTGCGAGTGACCTAGGGAATCTCGTAAAGCATGGGAGTCTTGGCCTTTTAAAGCGACCTCTGGGTTGCATCTCATCCGTTTTGTCAGTGACCTCCTCAGACTCCACCCCTCCGACTTCTGGGCATCAGACCTTGCCAGGTCTCTTGCAGAGGCATTCTTTCCAGGCAGGTTTCTTTCAGGCGGGAAGGGAATGAGAGGCAAATGAGGAAAAGGCTGAGAGCAGAGAGAGGAGAGGATGACCAGCTGGGGAGGCCGGGGCAGAGGGGCTGAGCTCGGGGAAAGGGCCCCGTGTGCAGCCAGACCTCCTGACTATGTGCAGGCTCCTCCCTCTGTGTCATCGGGCCATTCTGCAGGGTTTATCCTTGCCCGCTCCTGCCCTGAGCAACCAGTGGACCCGTGACCGTGCGCCGTCAGCCCCTCCCTGCAGGTCTGACCTGCGTCTCTGGGTCTCCTTAGTCCCGTCCTTCTGGTGTCTCCCCGTCCGAGGCAGCTTCCCCACTGCCTTCTTCTTGCTGCCCTCCTCCTGCTCTGCTCTCTGCAGGCTGTCTCGGTTGGTTGGTGGTCCACCATCCGGTCCCCAGGGCACTCCCAACCTTCCCTGCAACAGCACACCAGTTACTGGTTAAAATATAAAGACTTTTTCTAATGACGCTTCTTTTCAAGTTCTTTTTACAGAGTAACTCATGCCCATGGTTAGAAAGCTGACTTGTGCAGAATGGCATAAGAACGCTTGTCTTCCTGGCCTCGCCTCCCTGCTCCCTCCCTGTTCCCAGAGAAGGGAACCCTTCTCGCCTGCAGCTGCCTCTTCTGCTAGCCCCTGCTCTGTGCCTGACCTGGGCTTAAGCCGATGTTTGCTCGGTTGTCGGCGTGGACAGCATCTGCTGGCTTCCAGCCACGCTTTCTGCCTCTCCAACTCCTTGACCTAGCATCGCTGTGTCAGTGTTGAGTTCTCCTTGTTCAGTGATGTAAGTAACGTAGATTGTGTATCTTGCCTCATCCCTCCAGGCGGAGTCACCTGGTCCCTGACTTGCTGGGACCTCACCGTCTCTCCCTGTGCCCTTCAGTCCCTTCCAGCTGACTTGCCAGCTGCCCGGGTAGATACCTTGCACGTGATACGCTGATCCAGTGATTTCCCCTCAGAGCTTTGAGACGCTGCTCCACGTAGGGGTTCACTGTTGCTGACAAGCCTGATCTCAGCCTAATTGTGTTTCCTTTGCAGGTGATCTGTGCTTTCTCTTCGGAGACCTTTAGAATAGTCTCTTTACTTTGGGGTTCTGAAATTTCTCTGTTGTGTTCAGGAGTATGTGCTTGTGTGTGTGTTTTACAATTTACCCAAATTTCCAATTTTCCCTACTAATTTTCTCCCGTTTTCTCTGTTCACTTTTTTCTTAGAACTTCTGTTCAATGATGGACAATTAGACGAATTGGAACTTATCTTTTTGATGCCTATATTTCATTTTTCTGTATTCTGGATGGCTTTCTCTGTTTTATCTTCCAATCTTCTATTGATTAAAGAGCTTGTGAGAAATATGCTCACCAACCCAAAACCAAGGGATGGACTTGGAGACACGAAGCACAGTGAAAGCGAGGCTTTTAAATGATGGTCTTGCAGGATGGGGTGTCTGGTGGGCAGGCACTCCCAGGGCGGTTGAAACAAGCAATTTATTCCCTAACGCACAAGTGCCCCCCAACTGCAGTTCCTCATTGGCTGAGTACAGTCTTCCCAGAGGTCACCTGTCTCATTATTTCCTTATGGGGTATCCTTTTTTTTCCCTTCCTTCCCTTGTGGCTCAGAGGTTAAAGCGTCTGCCTCCAATGCGGGAGACCTGGGTTCGATCCCTGGGTAGTGAAGCTCCCCTGGAGAAGTAAAGGGCAATCCACTCCAGTATTCTTGCCTGGAGAATCCCATGGATGGAGAAGCCTAGTAGGTTACAGTCCATGGGGTCGCAAAGAGTCGGACACGACTGAGTGACTTCACCTCACCTCACCTCAACTTATATCTCAGTTTTCAAGGAGGACTTTCTTGCTAGTTTATGCCTTCACCCAACATCCTGTTTGCTCGGCACCCTCCAGGTGCGTGAATTCTGTCTCCTCTGCAAGTCTTTAGGCAAGTTTAGAGCCAGGGCACCGGCAATGGGTGGAGTCCTGTCTCTTTCGAATCTCCCTCCCCCAACACTAAGTTAAGAGAGTCCAGGCCTCAACTTTATCTAAAGAACCCAGGCTTCAACTTTGTCTAGAACGTGGACCACTTCAAGTAAATTTCTGTTTCTCACGAGTTTTTTTTTTGTGGGTGTGTACTTCTTTTTTGTTCTGAGATGGATTTTTTCATAACATCCTGAACTTATTTATGGATGCAGTGTTTTTTGAGCTCTTTGAGAGTAATGATTGCATTTTAAAAACTTCTTTTAAAGGGACGGGAGCTTCTCATGTACCCTGTGTTCCCATGCACGCATGGCCTCGCCTGTTGTCGACATCCTTACCAGAGCGGTACCCATGGGATAGCTGATGAACCTCGATTAGCACAGTCACCCAAAGTCTGTAGTTTGTGCTAAGATTTACTCTTGGTGTTATATCTCCGGTGGTGGCTTAGTCACCCTGTCATGTCTGACTCTTTTGTGATCCCATGGACTGTAGCGCACCAAACTCCTCTGCCCCAGGCAAGAATCCTGGAGTGGGTAACCGTTTCCTTCTCCAGGGGATCTTCCCGACCCAGGGACTGAACCACGTCTCCTGCATTGGCGGGCAGATTTTTTTTTTTTTTTTTTTTACCACTGAGCCACCCATGGGTTTGAATAAATGTATACTGATGTGTTTTCATCTTTACATTATCATACAGAATATTTTCACTGCCCTAAAATCCTCGTACTCCACCCTAGCATCTGTCCCACCACTCCATCTCTTGCAGCCACTGCTATTTAACTGTCTCCACTGTATTTTTCTTTTTTTGCAGCATTTTTTTGTAGTTGAACTCATAGTACAGTATGTAGCCCTTTCAGTTTAGCTTCTTTCCCTGAGTTGCGTGCACTCAAGTTTCCTCTGTGTCTTTCATGGCCTCAGAGCTCATTTATTTTTAGCACTGAATAATATTCCGTTGTCTGGATATACCCACAGTTTGATTATTGGCACATGAAGGCCACCTTGCTTGTTTCCAAGCTTTGACAGCTATGAATAAAGCATCTATAAAAATCCGTGTGCAGGTTTTGTGTAGACATATGTCTTCAGCTCCTTTTGGTAGATTTCAAGGAGTATGACTGCTGGATTCTATGCTAAGAGTATAAGTAGTTTTATAAGAAACAGCCAGACTGTCTTCTAAAGTGGGGCTCTTCCATTTTGCGTTCCCACCAGCAGGGAATGACAATTCCTATTGCTCCATATCTTGGCAGCATTCGGTGTTGTCAGTGTTTGGAATTCTAACCATTCTAATGGGTGTATAGTGTTATTGTTGCTTTAACTTGCACTTCCTTGATGACGTCTGATGTTGACTATCTTTTCATGTGCTTATTTGCCATCTGCGTGGTGGTAAGGTATCTGTTCAGTGAGGTGTCTGTTAAGACATTTGCCTGTTTTTTAACGAGCTTTTTCTGTTTTCTTCTTGAGTTTTAAGAGTTCTCCGTATGTTTTGAATAACAGTCTTTTATCAGATGTGTATTTGCACATCTTTTCCCCAGTCTGTGGCTTGTCTTCTTGACATTGTCTTTAGCAGAGCAGAAGTTTTTTAATTTTAATGAAGCCAGCCTACCAACTATTTTCTTTTATGGATTGTGTCTTTGGTATTGTAGCTAAAAACTCATCTGTGTATTCTCTTATGTCATTAGGTGAGTTTTATAAAAGTTTTGCATTTTACACTTAGGTCTGTGATCCATTTTGATTGAGTTTTTGTGAAAGATGTGTCTAAATTCACTTTTCTGCTTGTGGATGGTCCAGTTGTTCAAGCGTCATTGTCAAAAGACTCTCTCTGCGGGCTTCCCTGGTGGCTCAGCGGTAAAGAATCCACCTGCCAGTGCAGGAGAAGCAGATTTGATCCCTGGTCTGGGATGATCCCACGTCTCATGGAACACCCGAGCCTGGGCGCCGTGACTGCCGAGCCTGTGCTCTGGAGCCCCTGTGTTGCAGCTCCTGAAGCCTGAGCATCCTGGAGCTTGTGCTCTGCAACCAGAGGAGCCCCCACTATGGGCAGCCCGCACAGCGCAGCTAGAGACTAGCCCTGCTGCCCACAGCTGGAGGGAAGGCCACACCGCAGTGAAGACCCAGCACAGCCCAAAGAAAATTAAATCAGTATTAAAAGAGACTGTCCTTGCTCCATTGTATTATTGCCTTTTGTTCCTTTGTCAAGGTCAGTTGACTGTGTTTAGGTGGGTGGGCCTATTTCTGGGCTCTCTCTCCTGTTTCATTGATTTATAGCTCTATTCTTTGATCAAAACCTTGCCTGTCTTGATTACTGTGGTTTAGTCACCAAGTCCTGCCTGACTCTTGCAACGCTATGAATAGTAAGTCTTGAAGATGGGTAGTATGAGTCCTTCAGTTTTGTTTTTCTCCTTCAGTGTTGCACAGGTCACAAAAGAATCCGACATGACTCAGCAACTAAACAGAAACAAATATATACATACACATATATATATATATATATATATATGTTTCAGTGCTGCTCTCTCAATTTGTCCTACCCTCTGCTTCCCCCACTGTGTCCATAAATTTGTTCTCTATGTCTGTGTCTCTATTGCTGCCCTGTAAATAGGTTTATCAGCACTATTTTTCTAGATTCCATATATGTGTTCAGTTCAGTTCAGTCGCTCAGTTGTGTCTGACTCTTTGCGACCCCATGAATTGCAGCACTCCAGGCCTCCCTGTCCATCACCAACTCCTGGAGTTCACTCAGACTCACGTCCATTGAGTCAGTGATGCCATCCAGCCATCTCATCCTCAGTCGTCCCCTTCTCCTCCTGCCCCCAATCCCTCCCAGCATCAGGGTCTTTTCCAATGAGTCAGCTCTTCGCATGAGGTGGCCAAAGTACTGGAGTTTCAGCTTTAACATCAGTCCTTCCAAGTATACGTGTTAGTATATGATATTTGTTTTTCTCTTTATGACTTACTCCACTGCATATTACAGGCTGTATGTTCATCCATCTCGCTAGAACTGACTCAAATGCATTCTTTTTTATGGCTGAGTGATATTCCATTGTATATCTATATCTATCTCTCTATATGTGTGTGTGAGCTTCCCTGGTGGCTCAGAGGGTAAAGCGTCTGCCTCTAATGTGGGAGACCCGGGTTCAATCCCTGGGTCGGGAAGATCCCCTGGAGAAGGAAATTGTAACCCACTCCAGTATTCTTGCCTGGAGAATCCCATGGACAGAGGAGCCTGGTAGGCTACAGTCCACGGGGTCGCAAAGAGTCGGACACGACTGAGCACCTTCACTTTCACTTTTCATACATATGTACACACACACAGACACAGCTCCACTTCTTTCTCCACTGATCAGTCAGTGGGCATCTGGGTCGCTGCCATGTCCTGGCTCTTGTAAATAGAGCTGAAGCAAACCCTGGGGTGCATGTGTCTTTTTCGATATGATTTCCTCAGGGTCTGTGCCCAGTAGCGGGATTGCTGGGTCATGGGGTAATTTTATTCCTAGTTTTTTAAGGAATCTGCATACTGTCCGCTGAGGTGGCTATATCAGTTCACAGCCAACAAAAAAGCGTGGAGGCACATCTGTTAGCACCAAATCGCTGCCGGTAGTTACTTTGTCGGTGTGGGGTGAGGACCCAGAGTACAGTGTCTGTTTTCCTTATGTAATGCTGTGTTTGTGTTCCCTAACCATTTAGATGCCCGCCAGGCTCCTCTGTCCTTGGGATTCTCCAGGCAAGAATACCAGAGTGGGTAGCGATTCCCTTCTCCAGGGGCTCTTCCTGACCCAGGGATTGAACCCAGGTCTCCTGAACTGCAGGCAGATTCACTACTGTCTGAGTCACCAGGGAAGCCCCAGTAAAAAGGACATAAGATCCTAAATATCCCTCCGAGAATTATTTAAAGTAAACACCCATTAACCATTGTCCAGATCAAGACACAGGAACACCCAGCCCCACAAGCTCTGCTGTGTCCTTCCTCACCCCTCAGCAACCACTGTCAGGATATGTAAGGTTATCACTGCCTTGGATTTCTTTATAGGTTCATCTAAGTAGTGACTTTGGCATTGCCCTTCTTTGGGACTGGAATGAAAACTGACCTTTTCCAGTCCTGTGGCCACTGCTGAGATTTCCAAATTTGCTGGCATTTTGAGTGCAGCACTTTCACAGCATCATCTTTTAGGATTTGAAGTAGCTCACCTGGAATTTAGTGATGCTTCCTAAGGCCCACTTGACTTCGCATTCCAGATTGTCTGGGTCTAGGTGAGTGATCACACCATCGTGGTTATCTGAGTCATGAAGATCTTTTTTGTATAGTTCTTCTGGGTATTCTTGCCACCTCTTCTTAATCTCTTCTGCTTCTGTTAGGTCCATACCATTTCTGTCCTTTATTGTGCCCATCTTTGCATGAAATGTTCCCTTGGTATCTCTCATTTTCTTGAAGAGATCTCTAGTCTTTTCCATTCTGTTGTTTTCCTCTGTTGCTTTTCATTGCTCTCTGAAGAAGGCTTTCTTATCTCTCCTTGCTATTCTTTGGGACTCTACATTCAAATGGGTATGTCTTTCCTTTTTTCTCCTTTGCATTTTGCTTCTCTTCTTTTCTCAGCTATTAGTAAGGCCTCCCCAGATAGCCATTTTGCCTTGTTGCATTTCTTTTTCTTGGAGATGGTCTTGATCCCTGCCTCCTGTACAGTGTCATGAACCTCTGTCCATAGTTCTTCAGGCACTCTGTCTATCAGACCTAATCCCTTGAACATGTTTCTCACTTCCACTGAATAATCATAAGGGATTTGATTTAGGTCATACCTGAATGGTCTGGTGGTTTTCCTTACTTTCTTCAATTGAAGTGTGAATTTGGCAATAAGGAGTTCATGATCTGAGCCACTGCCGGGAGAAATATTAATAACCTCAGATATGCAGATGACACCACCCTTATGGCAGAAAGTGAAGAGGAACTAACGAAGTGAAAGAGGAGAGTGAACAAGCTGGCTTAAAACTCAACATTCAAAAATCTAAGATCATGGCATGTGGTCCCATCACTTCATGGCAGATAGATGGGAAACAATGGAAACAGTGACAGACTTTATTCTCTTGGGCTCTAAAACCACTGCAGATGCTGACCGCAGCCATGAAATTAAAAGACGCTTACTCCTTGGAAGAAAAGTTATGACCAACCTAGACAGCATATTACAAAGCAGAGACATAACTTTGCCGACAAAGTCCATCTAGTCAAAGCTATGATTTTTCTAGTAATCATGTATGGATGTGAGTTGGACTCTAAAGAAAGCTGAGTGCCGAAGAATGGATGCTTTTGAACTGTGGTGTTGGAGAAGACTCTTGAGAGTCCCTTGGACTGCAGTGAGATCCAATCAGTCCATCCTAAAGGAAATCAATCCTGAATATTCATTGGAAGGACTGATGCTGCAGCTGAAACTCCAATACTTTGGCCCCCTGATGCAAAGAATTGACTCTTTTGAAAGACCCGGAAGCTGGGAAAGATTGAAGGCTGGAGGAGAAGGGGACAAGAGAGGATGAGATGGTTGGATGGCATCACTGACTTGATGAACATGAGTTTGAGCATGCTCCAGGAGTTGGTAATGGACAGGGAAGCCTGGTGTGCTGTAGTCCGTGGACTTGCAAAGAGTCAGGCACCACTGAGAGCCTGATCTGAACGGAAGCAGTGACTTTTTGGAGCTTGATTCAAGATGAATCCTGATTTGGCATCCTGCTTAAGTGGAGTTGTTTGGGGCATCTGTGGCTTGCGTCCATGTGTGTGGAGTTCATTCTCGTGGTTACCAATGGCTGTAGTTCTTCATTTTCATTGCTGCAAAATATTCTATCGTGTGAGTATAGGGTGGTTTATTAAGCCAGTCTATCGTTTATGGACATTTTGACTTGTGCCCAGTTTTACACTACTGTAAATAATGCTGCTAGGAACATTCTCCTACAGGTATCTTGAGAATGTGCACTCTTGGTTCTGCCAAGTGCAATAGATAATGGGGGGTGGAATGCTGGTAACAGGGCATGTATGTCTTCAGCCTTGCTAGATGCTGCCGACAGTTCTAAGGGGGTATTACCAATTTATGCAACATCTGAGGAAACCGCGTCAGATTTTTTTAAAAATTACCATTCTGGTGGGTATAGAGCGGCATCTTATTGTAGTATGTCTTTATGTTTTCCTGATGGCTGAGATGAACTTTTTTTTTAACATCACATAGATATTTGGCTTTCTTTTTCACTGTCTAGTTATCTTTTTCTTTGTGATTTATAGGGTGTTTTTAAAAATGTGTTTTGGATTCAAATCATCTGTCAGTTTTGTGTGATACAAACATCTCTTGCCACTCTGTGACTTGCCTGTTTATTTCCTTTGGGGTCTCTTTTAATAAACAGATTTTTTATTGTGGTCTAATCAGTATTTGTGGTTAGTGCTTTTTCTGTCTTATGTAATAAATCTTTTCCTAATCAGAGGTCAAGAAGTTGTTATCTTGTACTTCTTTTTTGAACCTTGCTTTTTCTTACATTGAAGTCTTCTGCCTGGAATTGACTCTTGTGTGTGGTGTGAAGTCAGGCTCAAATATCTGTACTAAAAACAAATAGACATAAGCCTATGTTTCTTTAGCAATGCTGATTCTTGTGATACCCACATTTTGAATGTAGTCATGCTTTTATCATGTAGAAAGTCTCTTTAATTTCACTAAAAATTATTTCAACTTGCAAGTGTGAATCTTGAAATGGAACTGAACTTGCTTTAGAAATCTCTCTTTTTCCCAGGAGAATGTATCTGTTAGGAAAAAAAAAAAAGCAGCAGCCGCAGCAGCTTGGAAGAGCAGTGATTATTTTCTGCATGCAAATCTGTTGGGAAGAAAAGAAGCGTGCACCTGGAAGAAATTTAACATGTCATCTAGTGCAGGATTTTACCTCTGAGAAGTGAACTGTTCTCACTTTGGATACAATTCCAGAAAAGAAAATTCCATACCCTCTTCTGGTAATATTTGCCATACTTGACTGTCATTGAGTTTTCCTTACGTTAGGTCTTAAGTTCATTTTCTTATTCCGTTTCAAATGGAAAGAGAGGGATTGGGCCAGCATCTTGTGTCTATAATAACCTTTCATTCACCTGACGGCCATTGCTAAGTCCCATGTAGCCCTCTCTTCATTTTAAATCTATTTGTTTAGCTCTTCCTTTTAAGCCAATTTTCAAATTCTGTAATTACTGTTTTTTCTGCCTAAATTCTCTCCATGTCATCTGTAAATCATTATTTAGAGGCTCAAAAATTGAACATAATACTTTTGCCAACGGATGGCCAAATTCTCATTAACAAATGAGGACGTTACTCTGTTTAGAGAGTTCCGTAGCCAAGACTTCTAACCTGAATTCTTTTTCACAATGATAAGATTTTTGGATGTAAGGCTAATACATGGCAGCTTGAGCACGCTTGTTTGTTTCTGCTTCCTGAAGTTACCCCAAATGCTAGGCAGCAAATATAACAGGCATAAGTCCACATGGACAGGGAAGTTAGGAGAGAAGCCTTTGCGGACTTGGGAAAGGGAGTGGGGGAGTAGAAATTGAATTAACGGTGGTGGGGGCGGGGGGGAAGAGACAGCCAGGCTTGCATGCCCCATCCCTGGATTAGGGGCCTAGAAGCTTCTTCCCTGGGAATTGTTCTGTTGAGGAGATAAGACGTTAAGTTCACCTTTTTGGATTCCACATGCACAGCTGAGGATCACGATGCATTGAGGGTTGTCTCCAACAGGAAAGGGACCAGAGCAGATACATAATCAGGGAAAACAGAGCGAACCGTGGAGAGGAAAAAAGGTCAGCAAATTATAAGTGGTGGTCTTTGAAAGATTAGAGAATATATTGCATCTGTGAGATAGGGCTTGGAAATTGATGGCTGAAACCCTTCAGTGAAACAGTTGGAATGCTGATAACAGAAAACATGAGAGAAAAGAGGAGGAAACAGAGGCTCCTCTGAGGAAGTCCAAAATCTGATTAATAAGAGTCTTAGAAAGAAAAAAAATATGGGAGAGAAAATTAAAGGAGAATGATACAGAATATGCTTTTAAAATTAAAGGACATAAATTTCCATCAAGAAGGTGCATTAAGTGCAATGTATAAGAAAAAGGACCAATTCCAAAACATACTGATATCTGATAAAGCCTGTGAATAAAAGACATTTTTCTTAAAAGTTTTAAGTGAGAGAAAAATAGGTCCTTTACAAAGGATCAAGAATGTCACTTCTCAGCTACAGTTCTGGAACATACAAGAAATAGAGCTTTTACCCCCAAATTTGAGGGAAAATAGCCTCCAATCTGGAGCCCTGTACCTGGCTGGATTGTCAGCCAAATGCAAGAGTAGAATAAGTCTTATTTTCAGACAGAGATGAAAGGTCCCCAAAATTGGCTTCCCATGACTCTTTCTTGGGTAGCGGCTGAAGGAAATGCTCTGCCATGATGCGATGATAAGCCAGACATGCAGGAATGGGGGGAAAGTGAAGGAATTCCCACCGTGGGAGGTGAGGAGACGTATCAGGTGACACCTAGATATCAGCTATGTGAGGCTCAGAGAGCAACTGTTCCAGATCAGACAGGACGGTGAAGGGATCAGGAGAGGAGGAAACGGGGGCAAGACAGAGAGATCCCTTGGTGTTGACCTGTGAGGAGATGAGTGTTCTAGTTCTGTGCTGGAGTTTGGGGAAATCAGTGTTAGAGGTGTGAAATGGAAAATAGAGCTCATGATTAACACTGGGTAAAACAAACGGTTGCATGAGAAAGGCAATATCATTGTAGTACAACATGGGGCCCGACTTGGAATAGTACTTAACCAAATATAATAGTGTAGTGCCAACGCTGAGCATTATTGCTTCTCAAAACTGATACAGTGGAGAAGATTTGGTGGCGGTGAAGGAGCACGTGTGGGGAAAGGAGGCAGGAGGCCTAAATCTTCTACCTTCGATAGTAGAAAGCCCGGAGACGGTAAAAATGGTTCAGAAGCAGCAGTTGAAGGGTATATGTTAAAATATGCATGCACTAAAGAAAAACAGCTGGAAGGGTGGGAGGTGACTGCCTTTGGCCCCCATGACTAACAAGTGGGAGGTAGCAGAGGTCTGCCTTGTTTAACTGTGAGCCTGTCATGCCATTCGATTTGGAAATTACGTGTGTGCAGTTCCACGGACAGAGGAGCCTGGCGGGCTACAGCCCGTGGAGCTGCAAAGGGTCGGACATGACTGAGCAACTGAGCACTGAACACATTATTTTGATGAAAGTAAAATAATCCGTAGGCATGAAGATGTCCTTGCACATGTGTGTTTTTCTTTTTTATGTATTTCACAAACTTTTTCATTTAAGAAAAACTAACAGCAGTGAGGTTTTTGGAATATATTGAAAAGGCAACATTTTTTAGTTTGTGAACCCTGGGTTCAGAGTCGTGGCCGCTTTGATATTGGATGTTGGAATCTGTGAGAACTTAGCTTTATTACTCACACATGTAGTCTTCAGTTTATTCTTTAATATTTATTAAGCAGTAGGAAAAGGTGCCAGATTCATTGGCATTCAACTCCGCCTTCCTTGAGGAAAATTCCAATTATAGTGAAATGGGCAAGTTGCCTTTTTCTGAGTTCAAGGATTAATGTTGATTATGGTTTGGCTGAAATATACTCCATATGCACTATTTCTTTTAAACATTTAATAGTCAAGCCTACGGTCCTCTCCATCCAACTCTGGAAACTTCCAGACTTCAGCCTCCCAGAGTCAGGTGAGTGATGAGTTACATCATGGATAGTATTACATAACAAGGTGCTTGGAACAGGAGCCAAGAGACAGCTGGTCTCTCTCTCCCCACTCCCTCACCATGGAGCCCACCCCTCCACCCTGTCCCCAGAACACACCCAGTGCCCCCAGGACACAACCTTCTTAAGAAGGCAGCAACCTTCTTATCCTGTTTGCCTTTTATGTAAGTTTTGCTCTTTCCTTCACTTGTGAGTATTATTTATTGGTCAAAATTTATTTTCCATATCAGTGATCTCTCTCTTTTTCCCAGGAATCTTGAGTTATTATTATTTTTTTTCAAGTTTTTAATTTATTTTCATTTTTGGCCACAACCCGGGGCATGTGGGGTCTTAATTCCCTGACCTGTACCCCCTGTATTGCAAGGTAGATTCTTAACCACTGGACCATCAGGGAAGCCCGGAAATTATTATTCTTGATGTAAGTTGAAAGTCCCTAGGATACGCTGGACTGTGTCTTCTAAATACCTAAGTGCATTCTGATCCCAAATGACCAGGCCTGGACCATAAATAAAAGATTTTTCTTCTTTCCCTCAACATGTTATATAACCAAAACGAGTTATATAAAGCCTGAAAAACACCCAGCAAGTGATGCACAGATTTTTGGTGAAACAGAGGTTTTATTCTTGCATCATGGAACCTTATATCTTTTGGCTAATATATGTATTTTTTTTTTTAGCCAGTAAGACTCTGGGTGTCTTTCTGTATCTGTTATGTTGTCGGGTGTAGAAATCCAGACTCTACTACGAGGTACTGGCGAGTTCTCAGAAGGTGTTTTTGGAAAATCACTGTCAGGTATTTGTGAGGGAGGGGCTGCTGACAATTCAGCTGCCGTCAGCCTTCTCGAGAAGAGCATCTTGGCAGCTCGCTGACTTTGCGTAGCCCCAGGAGCGCCTTGCACTCGGGCCCTTAATGTGACACTGCTTCCGGGGCCTCAGCTACAGTGGCAAGACCTCAGCTTGGTTACCGTTCTTTGCAAAGGACAGTTGGTTTCGTTGCTAGTTTTCATCTGAGTTTGGGTGGAGATCAAGACTGCTTTAGATATTATTTTACTAGCAGTTTAGCAGGACTGTATAAATAGCTGCCTGGTGAAGAAGGAGGGGGTGCCAAGTCAAGCAGAGAAGCATGAGGCTTTGGCTGTCCCTTTAAGCAGTCTGATTCTGGTCGTGTATAATTACCTGCACCATCTGGTGTTGGGACCAATTCATTAAGCACAGCACGGTCTCCGTGGGGGACCCTCCGTTGTGGTTGATTGAATTAAATTGGGAATTAGTCGTACTGGATGGAGAAGGAAATGGCAACCCACTCCAGTATTCTTGCCTGGAGAATTCCATGGACAGAGGAGCCTTGCGGGCTACAGTCCATGAGGTTCCAAAAAGTCGGATATGACTGAGCGACTAAGCACAGCATAAAGTCAGACACAACTGAGTGATTAACACATAGTCATCTTGGAAAGGCCAAGCTTCTTTTTTTTTAAACAGCTTTCTTGAAGTGCAAATTTAATACTGTACAAAACAGCTATTTAAAGTACATAATTCAAGACTTTTTATATTGCAGTATTAGCTTTTGCAAAAATATGGTAAAAATGTTTATAACAAATTGTCATTTAAGCTATTTAAAGTTCTAAAAATTAAAATACTTTTAATACACATAACATAAAATTTGGGCTTCCCTGTTGACCCGGATGGTAAAGAATCCACCTGTAATGCGGGAGACCCGGATTCGATTCGTGGGTCGGGAAGATCCTCTGGAGGAGGGCGTGGCAACCCACTCCAGTACTCTTGCCTGGAGAATCCCCACAGACAGAGGATCCTGGTGGGCTACAGGCCATGGGGTCTCAAAGAGTTGGATGTGACTGGGAGACTAAGCCCAGCACAGCATGAGATTTGTCATCTTAATCCTCATTAAGCATACAGCTCACTGAAGCTCAGGGTCATAAAGTCCATCCACG
>SJYF01000263.1:7072788-7084315 GCA_006410515.1 Procapra przewalskii | reverse complement strand
TCCAACTCTCACATCCATACATGACCACAGGAAAAACCATAGCCTTGACTAGACCGACCTTAGTCGGCAAAGTAATGTCTCTGCTTTTGAATATACTATCTAGGTTGTTCACAACTTTTCTTCCAAGGAGTAAGTGTCTTTTAATTTTCATGGCTGCAGTCACCTTCTGCGGTGATTTTGGAGCTGATTGCAAATGTTTAAACTGTTAATGTTATTAATGGACATTCAGTTGAATCGGTGATTTTGAGATTGAATGTATATTTTTCTAAGCCTTCTAATCAGGAGAGTTCAGTTGCTGAATCACCCATTTCAAGGTCTGTTTTTGGTTAATGATCAATGTCTATCCCAGTTTTTACTGCTGTCATGGGAACAGAAGTTGTAAATTACTGCGTTATCTCAGATCCTTGAGTTTGGAAACATTTAAGGAGCAGCTTAGATGTCAAATCCCTTTTTGAGGTGCTGGGAAAGCATCCTGAAATATTTTTGCAGGCCTTTAGCTGGAAGACTTCACTAATTTTTCCATAAAATTAAACATGGGAGAGAATGTTTCTTTTATTATTTATTGTGTGATCTGGTTTACTCATGGATAACAGGCATGGGACTTATACTTTGGAAATAGGCCTGACATTTTTTTAATGTACTAGACACCTGTCTCTTCGCATTCTTTCCCTCACCACAGATGGCTTTGAGCCTCTGCTATTCTCCTTTATAAACCCTCTGTAACATGAGAGTTTCAAGTTATATTTTATTGGGGCAAAATGAGGACGATGGCTGGGAGATAGCTCCGCAGATAGCTCTGAGAAACTGCTCCAAAGAGGTAGGGGTGGAATCAGTATATATGTGACTTTGGTGAAGAGGGAATACATGGAATCAGGCACATATTTTTTGCAGATTTCTGCCGGTCATGAGAAACAGTCATCACCATAAGGATTTCAGGGCTTTTCTAGATAAGAGGAGATACAAGAATCGGGCGCATAAAATCAGCTCCTGAGAATATCTATCTGGAGACCTATTCTGCCAGTTTTCCCAAAGCAGAGTGCCTCATTCCTGCTCTTCACCCTGAACTCCTTCAGGGAGTGTCAAAGGTCAGCTGCTGTAGCACGTGATCTAATCCTTGAAGAGGAACGTGGCAAGGGCCAATTTGTAGCTGATAGCTTCTCTGCAAGCTTGTGGCCCTCACCTGTTTTAACCAGCATCTGGTAGCCAAGTCACCCCAGACATATTTTGGCAGCTTTCTGTGATCAGAAACTTTTAGGAAGAAATATTGTGAAGTACATTGGATAGACACAAAATACATTGTCGTAATCATCAAAACTGTTTGGATTGCCAACTCTCCACTTGACCCGAGAAGGAAAAAATATTGCTGCATGCAGGATTTGTCCTAATCAACAGCCTATTATTACTATTTGATTTCTTTAGTCATTTTTTATGCCGCTAAAAATTAAACTGTCATTCCCTATGAGCGAGTTCGGTCACTTGGGGCTTTTCTATTTCTGATTCAGTTTTCTATTCCTTCTGCTGTGAGTTCTGCCAAGAAATAATTCTTTTTGGATTTCATTTAATCTTCCCGGCCCCTGGTGTAGCAGCCTCTGCAGGGTCGTGATCCATGCTTTTCTCCTGCTCACAGGCCACCATCTGCAGCAACGCAGTTGGCTGGCATTTGCATTCCCTGCAGTTCTTTTCTTTGTTATATAACTGCTGTCCTGGAGCTGAACGTCACACTCAACTCTGAGCTTGGTATTATCAAGTATGTTTTTTTCAGACTTTATTCTAATTTTCACACCTCACTGAATAGGATTTACTCCCATATTAAACTTACATTAATTTAGACCTTCGGAAATGAAGGGGGACTTTCAGTGGCTCAGTAGTAAAGAATCCACCTGCAATGCAGGAGACACGGAAGATGGGGGCTTGATCCCTGGGTCGGGAAGAATCCCCTGGAGGAGGAAATGGCAACCCACTCCAGTATTCTTGGCTGGAGAATCTCATGGACAGAGGAGCCTAGTGGGCTACAGTCCATGGGGTTGCGAAGAGTCGGACACGACTGAATCGGCTTAGCAGCAGCAGCAGGCTTTGTTGAGAGGGAGAAAAAAGAAGGAAACAACCCAGTAACAAAAAAAGATTCATGCTTTCTTATAAGCCCAAGCTGACAGTTTCAGTGTAGAATTTACAGTAAACCAGAGTATTGATCTGGGACTTGCCATCGAACTGTTTTCCTGGGAATGAAAACGAGAACTCAGGCATCGGCAGAAAGCAGAGAGGTTCCGAGGGGCTGCCTCTTCCATTCGCTCCAAGAGAAGGGCAGGGGCTGCTGGAAGCCTCAGGGCACCGCTTGCTGGAAGGGAGCACGCGGCCTGTTCAGGGGTGCAGGGGTGCTTGAGCTGAGTCAGCTGCAGCCAGCGCACAGAACAGAGGGAATCTGAGGTCTGCTCCCTGCAGACGAGGCCCTGAGAGCAGACTGAATTTGGTTGCAAAAGACAGAGTTCTTTTTCTTCCAAAGAAGTCACTGTTGACAAACAGTTTCACTGTGGCTACATTCGGGCTTCCCTGATAGCTCAGTTGGTAAAGAATCCGCCTGCAATTCAGGAGACCCCGGTTTGTTTCCTGGGTTGGGAAGATCCCCTGGAGAAGGGATAGGCTACCCACTCAAGTATTCTTGGGCTTCCCTTGTGGCTCAGCTGGTAAAGATTCTGCCTGCAATGTGAGAGACCTGGGTTTAATCCCTGGGTTGGGAAGATCCCCTGGAGAAGGGAAAGGCTACCCACTGCAGTATTCTGGCCTGGAGAATCCATGGACTATATAGTCCAGGAGGTTGCAAAGAATCAGACATGACTTAGCGACTTTGACTTGGCTACATTCTCATGACGTGAGATATTCAGGCCTACAGTCAGAAAACCTGGGGAGGCCATATTTTGGTTGATCCTAAGGAGTCTCTTTTTACCCCTCCTGCTTTTGAACATCCTATTTGATGTTTTTTGGAAGTTATATGTAAGCTTTGTTTTACATATATCTTAATTTTCCCTCCTCAATTAGATTGCATATTCCTTGAAGAAAAGGATCTTTAAAAAATTCTTCTATACTCCCATTTCAAGGAGCAGTCTAAATATATTTTTTCTTTGTTTTGTGTAGATGTGAATGAATATTCTGGCAGGCTGAGTCATTATTTTACATTTATCTAGAAAGCTTGTGATTTGGGGCTTTAAATTTTTCCTTCTCTCAAATAGAGATAATAGATATTGGATTCGTTAGTAGCATGTCATAGGGATTACAGAGGTAATCTAGTCTGTGATGACAGTGATCAAATTGATCATTGTCATGTTTTTGTTGAATGGGAATGGCAGCTTCACCAAGTGGCCACTGGCTGGAGTTCTTAGAGCCCAGAGCGCAGCCCAAGTTCCGGGTTTGACCTTGAGCCCTGCTGACCTCTGTGGTAAAGGAGCTGCTGTGGGGAGAGGTGTGGCTGCAGCCTCAGTTATCCCAGTGGGGAGGTGGGGTGCTCCACGGAGGCTCCCCCGAGGGGAGCACTGTGCTGAACAGAACTCCGTGGCTTGTTCTGGGAGGCTCTTCTCGTCACCAACCACGTTCTCATTAGAGTGTGTGGAGAGGTCTGAAGTCCTGGAACTTTGTGGACAGTTGCTTTTCTCTGCTTGGTTTTTGGGCTTCCCTGCTGGCTCAGCTGGTACAGAATCTGCCTGTAATGTGGGAGACCTGGGTTTGATCCCTGGGTTGGAAAGATTCCCTGGAGAAAGGAAACACTATCCAGTCCTTTTGGAAGCAAGAGTTTAGCCTCTGGATTACGATAGCTTCTATTCTTGTTCAGTCGCTCAGTCGTGTCCAACTCTTTGCAACCCCATGGACTGCAGCACACCACACTTCCCTGTCCTTGACTGTCTCCCCGAACTTGCTCAAACTCATGTCCGTGATGCCATCCAACCATCTCATCCTCTGTTGTCCCCTTCTCCCGCCTTCAATCTTTCCTAGCATCAGGGTCTTTTCCAATGAGTCAGCTCTTCGATTCAGATGGCCAAGGTACTGGAGCTTCAGCATCAGTAACATCTATATATTGTGGTTATAATTTTCAAGTATAGAAACTGAACTATAAATACAAAGTCTGTTACTTACCTATGTTACTGAGAGAAAGAGTTGCCGTACGGTTTTTCTGTGCACTCCTGTTTGCGATTCTTACTAGTCAGTAGTGGGGAAGGGGCGTGTGCGGTGATGATCAGTTGAATGTTATCAGAAGCCAGATGCTGGGGTCAGAGGAAGCAGCAGGAGGCAGAGGGTCTTTTTTATTTGGCTCCCGCCCCCCCAGCCGCCTGTCCTGAGTAAAGGTCTGCGGGTCTCATCCGCCACGTGACATCACGGGCTGCCCTCCGTCATGCACCTTTCCCTCTCCCTTCTCCTTTGCAGCTAAATTAGAGCACATTTTCTCTCCTCATTGTCTCCATCTCCTTCCTGCTCTGTAATCCGCTCTAACCCACCTTTCACACCCATCAACCGACTAGGCGAACTTTTGCTGAATAACCGTGACCTCCTTTTTTCAGTTCTTTTAGCTTGACAGCTCAGCAGCAGCTGACGTTATTTTGTCTCCTTCTTCTTAAAAGTATATTGTTAAAAATGTCAGACTTAAATATTTTATGAAGAATATGACAGCCCCCATATACTCACCACCCACCTTGCGTGCGTGCGTGCTAAGTCGCTTCAGTCGTGTCTGACTCTGGGTGACCCCATTGACTGCAGCCTGCCAGGCTCCTCTGTCCATGGGATTCTCCAGGCAAGAACACTGGAGTGGGTTGCCATTTCCTCTTTCAGAGGATCGTCCCAACCCAGAGATCGAACCCGGGTCATCTGCGTCCCCTGCATTGACAGGCGGGTTCTTTACCGCTCGTGCCACCTGGGAAGCTCCAACTTTAAGAAACAGAATCTTGACAATATTAACCCTTGATTCCTTATAGGATTCCCAGGCTCTCTACCTTGCGGGGTAACTGCTGTCCTGCCTGGGTGTCTGTGGGGCCCTAGGGCTCAGTTTATTTGTCTTCCTCACCTAAGTTCCATCAGTTTCTCCAGACACAGACAGGAAGGCATCCTTGGTCATTCTGTGTCTTTTTTTAAAAAATTAATTTATCTATTGTAATTGGAGGCTAATTGCTTTACAGTATTGTGGTGGCTTTTGCCATGCATTGACATGAGTCAGCCACGGGTGTACAGGTGTCCCCCGTCCCCCCTCCCACCTCCCTCCCCATCGCATCCCTCTGGGGTGCCCCACGCACCAGCTTTGAGTGCCCTGCTTCAGGTCATTCTGCATCTTCTGTTTGTTGCGATGAAGACCTTCTGGGGAGAAGCCAGGCTGTGTCAGTAAGAGGCTGTCAGAACCTCATATGTGGATTTGGGTTTCGGTCGGATGACCTGCAGGCGGGTCTGAGGGGGGCGGAGGAGGTTGGTCCAGATCCGATGCTGCCCAAAAGTGGAGGTTGTTCCTCTGATGAGGCCCCTCAGTAAATCTTACCTGTTGGGGCAGTGGCTCAAGTGAGGAGCTGGGAAAGAAGTAGCCGTCCATCATTTTGGCCAAGAGAGGAGGTGTTTGGTACTTGGTGGGTGACTCTGATTTTGTCTGTGATTAGACAGAATTAGGAAGCGGCCTTATTTTTCCCTTATCCTGATCTCAGAGCCACCTTGTGGCGGCTGGTATTCTTGAGATGGTTTATGTCCAGTATGAGTGTACATGGCCTTGCTGGGGGCCCGGGGCGGAGGGCAGCTTCTGGATGTCAGCAGTTGCTTTCTTTTTTCTTTTTCTCGGTTCCGAACAAGCAGAGAAACTGCATTCAGGCAGATGGAGACGGCGAGAGCAACTGTGTTACGAGGTTAGTTTGCAGGACATGGTTTGGGTGTTACGTGGCAGAAACGGCTGCTCTGATACTGAACCTCAGACAGGCAGACCCCCACCGACTCGTGGACGGCAGGGGAGATTCCAGGGGCCAGGGCCCCAGTCTCTGATGGTCACAGAGCCGTGGACTCAGAGCCCCTGGGAGTCCCTTCCCAGCTCCCCCGCAGGCCGCGGTCCGTCTCCTGGCCGTTCTGCGCTGGGTTCCCACACTCATACTCCCCTCTCTAAACTCGGCCTTCCCAGGTTCTGCTCAGGGGCCTGCTCCTGACACCGCGACAGCCTGCACAGTCCACGTGTACCGTGATACTTCCCGCCCCCAGCCCTGCCGTGGGGCTGTTCCCTCCCAAACACTCTTTCATCCTTTCTCTGCCTTGCTAAGCACCCCCTTAGAGCCCTGGCTCAGGCGTCACTTCAGGCAGAAAGCCTTTCTTGAGCCTTCCAGGCTGGGCAGGCTGTCGCTGTCTGTCAGCCCCTTCTTGCCTTGCTTCTCTAGCCCAGCAGAAAGCTCATGGTTTATCTGTTCACGTGTCTGCCTCCTGCGGGAGCTCTAGCTTATTCATTTTTATGTCTTGAGATGTATCTGTACATCTATACTTTGTACTTAATGTATGTGCACTTGCACTTATTTCTAAATGCAGACATGTAGAAACAGGTTTGTGTGATACAGGTAGCTGATGTCTTGAACTTGACTTGCCATACACAGTTTGTTATTCATTAGGTTCGGTACATGCTTGTTAAACAGTTTGTTGTCTAAAGATTCCGTTAGCATCTTGTCCAGTCCTGGAATGACCAGAGCTTTGCTAATTTTAGTATGAGAAGAGTGAGCCAAGTATTTTTTATCTGGGGGTACTCTACTCAGAATATAATTTGGAAAAGTAGGATCTAGATTGACGTTTGTCAAGTACACCGTTTCCCCCCATTAAATTGCAGGATATTTTTGAGAATGCTGTATTTTCATTTCTAATTGACTGCCGTTGGGTGATGACTCCTAAGAGTGTAAGTAATCTCTTTATCAGTCAAATACGCATTTTTCTTCTTATCTGTACATCTTAAATGAATCTATAGGTTCAGAGTTAAGGGTCCTTAAACAACGGCTCTTCTGCCCTCCGAGTTAAGGGAGCAGCAAGCTTCTGGGCAGAACCTGGGCTCCAGCCCCTAAGCCCCTGTTCTCTTCTCTCGACCCGGTTGGATTTCAGAGACGGGTTGGGGGTGGGACTGGACAGGGGGCAGCTCTCTGTGCCCAGACAGCAGTCCCTCCGCAGGCAGCAGAGCGGAGCTGCCACCGCCTCCCCGTCACGGGGGTCTGACCGGGCACTCAGGCTGTGGGCCGGCCGCTCTGGGTTGGCAGCTTGTCCCCAGCCACTGAGGACGACCCCCTGAGCCAGGTCTCCGGTAGTCTGGGCTCACCCACCCAGACTGTGATCCAGACCACACACCAGGCCGTCCCTCCAGCTGTCTGTCTGTCTGTCTGTCTCTGGGGGAGGGGAGGCCTCTCTGAGCACATCTGGTGCCAGGTGAGGGATGGCAGTGTTGGGGGGGTGGGGAGCAGGACGAGAGAGGAGCTGGGAGCCAGAGGCGGGTGCCAGCGATCTGAGAACAGACTTGGCCTTGAACCTGCTGTGGAAACCAGAATGTGTTTTCCTCAATTAACACCTCCTAATGCGCTGTTCTCCGCATTGTTCCTTTGACATTTCTTCAAGTTCTTTGTGTCAGTCATAGTGAAGATAAAAGCAGCGATGATCCCACCCATTGCGACTGTTTCAGTTTGGTACCCTGCAAAGCATCTCCACATTTGTTTAAAGAAAACTGACATTATTTTTTCATGAGCTCTGCAGCTGGGATTGTGTGCCCTTGAGGGAGACCTTGACCTCGCAAATGAATGAGATGAAGAACAGGAAGCCTCTGTGCTGAAGTGGGCGAGGGGGCGAGGGGGGGGGAGGGGCTCCCTTTTCTGAATTACTGGAGAGAAAGACCAGGAAATTATACGTGCTGCTAAAGCCTGAAGGTGTGGTCTGGTTTCTGCTTTGCCCTGTCTCTGGATTCCCTGGTGGCTGCTCAGGGCCGAGCGGGGGTGGGATGCCCCCCCTTCATTCTTTTCAGCATCTTTCTCTGATGCTGAAGCTGAGGTCGGGGAGTGTCTGACAGAGGTGCCCTTCGTTTGTTATGTTTCTGCTTATGTCAGTCCTGTCCAGGAGCCAGAAACTTGGAAATAAATATCAGCCAAAGGTAGGCAAGCCACAGGGTCAGCTCTGCAGCTAAGGAAGCTCCTTAAAATCTCACCTCATTACAGGCTTTTAATAGAGATGAAGCAACACTCATTAAAAGTGGAGCTCGTCTCAGACTCACTTCTCCACAGGATAATTGCCTTTGAATCAATCTTGAGACCCATTAGCTTGGTTTCAAGAAAAAAAAAATTCAACTTTTTTTTTTTTCTATGTGGAAGGAGCTAATGTTAAAGAAAAAAATACACACTGCTATATGGAACTCTGCTCAGTGGCAGCCTGGATGGGAGGGGAGTTTGGGGGAGATTAGGTACACATATCGGAGAAGGCGATGGCACCCCACTCCAGTACTCTTGCCTGGAAAATCCCATGGACGGAGGAGCCTGGCAGGAGCCTGCACAACTGCTTGACTTCCCTTTCCCTTTTCACTTTCATGCATTGGAGAAGGAAATGGCAGCCCACTCCAGTGTTCTTGCCTGGAGAATCCCAGGGACGGGGGAGCCTGGTGGGCTGCTGTCTATGGGGTCACACAGAGTCGGACACAACTGAAGTGACTTAGCAGCAGCAGCAGCAGTATATGTATGTATGGCTGAGTCCCTTTGGTGTTCACCTGAAACTAGCACGACATTGTTAATTGTCTATACTCCAACATAAAATAAAAAGTTTAAAAATAATTAAGGACTGTGACGAGGTCGTGGAGTTTTCACCTTCTCTGGAGCACGTGAAAGAAAGAGGTTTGAACACCGAGAGGCACACTCAGAGACACAGTCCAGGAAGGGGAGGGGTGAATCAGGAGTTTGGGATGAACATACACTCTGCTGTATATAGGAAATAGATCATCATCAAGAACCTACTGTATCGCACGGGGAACTCTATTCAATATCTTGTGATAACCTGTAATGGAAAAGTATCTGAAAAAAAAATCTAGAAAAAACTAGACACTGTCAATGGTGTATCTTTAGAATTCTTTATCTTTTCCCCTTTTAAAAATTAAGACAGTGGGCGTCCTTACTAGTGGAGCTGGAGTGGGAGTGGAAAACCTTACTAGGTCTGCATGCTGCAGACCCGTGGTCGCGGAGGGGTTCTCAGCTGTGCCACGTGGAATCGCACCCTGCAGCTTCTCTGATCGATCCTTACAGCCAGAACCGCGTGGTTCATCTCCGATGGCTCCCCTTGTCTACACTAAAGATGACTGACCGCATCCCCTGGCAGCCGGTGGGGCCCTCAGCGCGCCCTTACTCTGACGCTGTGTTTGTCCGAACGGTCTCACTCGATAAGCACTCAGTGACTGGGTGGATAAAGTTCATGTTAATCGTGACACTGCTGCTGAATGTCAGGAGCTATTTTCTGCTCCCTTGTTACTATGGAGGAAATGGCTGTCGTGAGGGTCCTGCCTGCCACCTTCTGGTGGGACCAGGTGGGTGGTCTCAGAGCCCCATGTGCATAACCAGGTTTTATTGTTAATTAAAAAAAATTTTTTTTAAACCCCAGGAATAGATCTAGTACCAGCAGCTAGAACTAGAATGCTGCTGTATCAAATCATGTCTTTTCAAGCTACTGGAAAATTGCCTTTCAGAAATGCCCTAGGAGGAACAGAGATTTCTCTCAAAAAGCGGTTCCAGCCGGCGTTTGACCAGGGACCTGGTGGGTCCTACTTTGGTTGAGCTGTGCCTGTGGTCCAAGTGGGCAGTCTGCTGGTAGGCAGTCTGCTTCCTGCTTGGCTGGGAGGTATACTCCCCAAAACCCCAGGAGGTATGAAGACCCCCCCGCCCTGTGCTATCCTGATGCCAGGGTGCCATGCTGAGTCTTCACATGCAGTGACTTTTAAAAGCCCCCCGGGAACCTTCCTAGGGTCCCTACCTCTCTGTTTAAATGTGGTTCGGGGAAAACTTTTCAGATACACTACAATTTCCTTCTCTTCTAAAAAATAAACCGTACTTTGGGGGATGACAAGGATGTGAAGGAGCTACTTTGATTTACAGTGTGGGCTTTCCTGGTGGCTCAGACAGTAAAGAATCTGCCTGCAATGCTGGAGATGCAGGTTTGATCCCTGGGTCAGAAAGATCTCCTGGAGGAGGGCCTGGCAGCCCACTCCAGTATTCTGGCCTGGAGAATCCCATAGACAGAAGAGCCTGGCGGGCTACAGTCCATGGGGTCACAAAGGGTCAGACACGACTGAGTGACTGACACTTTCGCACACGTGAGGGTGCAGGATAGAGGCTGGGACCCGGCATCCCAAGCCCAAGCGTCTGCTTCTGACAGTGCTTTTTGCTGACCCCATCACTTTTGTCTCAGCAGCAGCTGTTTCTTCCAGGCTCACCTTTCTGGTTGGTGAAATGATGGCTGTGCCAGGCTGGCCCCCCTCCAGCCCACGGCCCCGACCTCAGCAACCGGGCGTGTCCAGAACGACCCCTCTTTCTGCTGATCTCCCCGTGAGCCTGTCCTTTCCCAGAGCTCCACCCGGCACCCTCCTCCTCCGTGGATGCTCCTCTCCCGTGTCAGGCCAGTCTCCATCCAGGTCCTGGAGATGGTACCCGACAGACCTTTCTAGAACTCCCCTCCCCCACACTGAGTGCTGCTGCCTCCGCGCGCATTACCCCAGCCCCGCAGAGGCGCGCCGACCTCGGGCCCATCTGCCCAGTGCCCATCGCCTTTCTCCAGGGCCTCTCAGCACTGCCCCTTTGCTGAAATTCAGTTCAGCTCACAATGACTCCTGTTTAAGAAAGGTAGCCGGCTGGCTGACCATTGCCTGTAGGCTATAGTGCAGATGCCCCGTGGCAACAGGAGACCTGTCTCTGCACAGGCCCCTGTTATGACACCGTAGACCAGGTGGCTCAAGCAGCACGTGTTTACTTCTCACAGCTCTGGAGGCCGGAGTATGAGGTCAGAGTGCCAGGCCGGCCAACTCCTTGTATTCGGATCCCCTGATGCGCCAGCCCTGCTCCCTGGCCAGGTTCTATGCTTTCCCTCATAAGGCCCAGGCCTCTTAAAAGCACAGAGTAAAGGGGAGAAACATCAATAACCTCAGATATGCAGATGACACCACCCTTATGGCAGAGGGTGAAGAGGAGCTAAAAAGCCTCTTGATGAAAGTGGAGAGTGAAAAAGTTGGCTTAAAGCTCAACATTCAAAGATCATGGTACCTGGTCCCATCACTTCATGGGAAATAGATGGGGAAACAGTGGAAACAGTGTCAGATTTTATTTTGGGGGCTCCAAAATCACTGCAGATGGTGATTGTAGCCATGAAATTAAAAGATGCTTACTCCTTTGGAAGAAAAGTTATGACCAACCTAGATAGCATATTCAAAAGCAGAGACTTTACTTTGCCGACTAAGGTCCGTCTAGTCAAGGCTATGGTTTTTCCAGTAGTCATGTATGGATGTGAGAGTGGGACTGTGAAGAAGGCTGAGCGCCAAAGA
>SJYF01000263.1:7056046-7072617 GCA_006410515.1 Procapra przewalskii | reverse complement strand
TCGATGAACATGAGTCTGAGTGAACTCCGAGAGATGGTGATGGACAGGGAGGCCTGGCGCGCTGCGATTCATGGGGTCACAAAGAGTTGGACACGACTGAGCGACTGAACTGAACTGAACTGAACTGAACTGAACTGAACTGAACTGAAAGGGTAGAGAAGGGCTCCCCAGTTGGCTCAGTGGTAAAGCATCCACCTGCCAGTGCAGGATACATGGGTTGGATCCCTGGGTCAGGAAGATTCTCCCGGGAAGGAAACGGCAACTCACTCCAGTATTCTTTCCTGGAAAACCCCATGGACCGAGAAACCTGGCGGGCTGCAGTCCATGGGGTCACAGAAGAGTTGGACACGACTTAGTGACAACTACAGCAAGTGGTAGAGAAACCACAGGGCCCAGTGATGGAGAGACAGGCAGCAGGGCCATGCTGCCTGGGCTGGAAACCCATTTCTACCCTTTCATTGCTGGGTGACCTGAGCCAGTGACTAACCTCTGCCTCAATGATCTTACCAGCAAAATGGATATGATGTTAATAGACCCTACCTCATCGGAGACATCAGAGAAACAGGAAGAAGATGCAAGTGGAGTGGGGCCCTAGACAGGAAGGTTTCCAGGAGGGGCAGGGAATATTTTAAGAATGAAGCAGAGGGATGTTAGGGGAATATTAAGAAGTATTAAACTGAAAAACAAACTTGAATTAAATAACCACCCTATGTCTTTTCATTGCCGGTAACTTTCTTTCTAGGAGTGATATCTGGAAATGCTTTTAGCTAGTCCCCTAGTGATCAGTCGGCCCCCTCAGCAGAAATAGTGGAGGCCGGAGAGGCTTGGCATCCGGGCACAAGCCAAGGGATGGCAGGGGATACCAGTGGAGGGGCTTATGGTATGGTGGGCTGCAGCTGGACTTTAAATATGGTCTGTGATCAACCCGAGGTTTTATTTTTGTGAAAATAATGCTCACCTTTCATTTATACGATGCTGGACTAATAGTATACCTTTCGGCATTGCTGGCTCTTTTCTGCACTCGTACTCTGCTGACGTGGCTCCACCGGATTTCTAGCTCCTGTGCAGGCCTTGCTGTCTCAGTCCTGTTCGGTAAGGACCGCTTTCTGGAAGCCTGGCCTCGTATGCGTGCTGATGCCTCCTTGTTGGTGGGAAAGGACCGGGTGGGAGGACCGGGCGGAGTCAGGTGGTCACTCTGTCTTGACTGAGGACAGCGGTTGACTCCTTAACCCTCTGGCTTCACACAAGCCAGCAAAACACATTGCTGGCCTCCACAGGGTGGGTCCCAGCACGTTCGATTCAGGATGTGTCCAGGGGTTGGTTGCTCCTCTGGGGCCCTGGCAGGGTTGGGGAGCGGCTGTGCTTACCCGCTTCTTTCGGAGACCTGGGGCAGCCACACTCGCACATCACACGGCTGGTGCCAGGGAATGAGTGCCATCCCTGGGGCGTGTGGCTCGCGTGGCCACGGGGTGTCCACGGGGCCAGCGGAGAGCCGTGGGTTGCCACTGTTGGCTCCGACGTGGGGTCTCCCCCAGGGGAGCCCAGGGTGGGGAGGGGAGAGGCCCCGGGCACCCCTCCCCGGTTCTCCCCCCCAGACCCAAGCCCTGCCCGCCTCGCACTCTCAGTGGCCGGTGTCTGGCTCCGCTTGGCCTCGCAGCTGTTGGTCCTCTTTGGAGAGCTTCCCCTGGCACACACGTTCTCTGCCTGCCTGCACTTCCCCGTGGCCCTGCTCGTGGGCGTCGCCTCCCCTTTGCCGCCGTGCTCTGATTCTGTAAGTGTGCTCACTCTGTCTGTGCTCTGGGGTGTCATGCTGATGGGTGTTGATGCCCTTGGGGGTGTGGAGGCTCCCAGCCATGTGGGAAAGTCTCAGATCTCCCCGAAGTCTGGTTTCCTACTCGAGATCGGGATCACCAACTCGCGTGAGGTTCAGGGGAGGGGCAGTGATCCTTGGAACGTCCTTGGGGGAGCTGCTGGGCTGGCTGAACGGCCACCAGGCCCCTGCCTGGGGCTTGTCGCCTGATCGGTGCACAGGCACTCTGTGTCTGGAAGTGTTTCAAGACGCGGGCTGGGGTGTGGTGGAGGCATTTGGTGAAGCTCATTTCTCCTCCTTCTCCCTCCTCCGATCTGCTAATCAGTGCATGAGAGCACAGCTTTCCCCCTCTCTGCTGCCCTCCCTGTAAGAGAGCCTGAGCGCCCGCCCCCATCCTCGGCCCTCACAGCTCGGGGAGGGTGACTCACGGCTCCCACCTCCCCGGGAGCTGGTGTTTACCACCCAGCGACTCCGCCCCACTTCTGCGTGGGGGCCCTGCTTGCTGCTGCTCTCTGCTCGGAGGCCTTGGCACGGAGCCCTGCTCACTTTTAATTAGTCCTCTCTGTGTGGATCACCGGCACGCCTTCCCCCGGAAGCTGGACTGTGTGACCTCGGGACGTGGTCTCCCCAGGGGTGCGCTTCCCTGAGTCTCCAGCGATGTCACTTACCAGGGCGGCTTCTGCCTGCACAGGAGCACCTTAAGTGACGCGTGGTGATGGCCATTGCACGGGCAGCCCCTTCACCAGCCTCTGGAGGAAGGAAGCGAGAACTTGGTGTTTGGCAGAAGAGAGCTCCTAGTGAGTGCAGCCAGCATCTCAGTTAACTGACCAAGAGATGTCCTGTTTTTCTTCTTTCGAAGAAGAAATTCCACTTGCCGGGGTGCATTTTAGTTGCGCCGTCTTAAACCTGATGCGTGGGGTAGGGCTCCTGGCATCTGCTCAGAGGCCTGTGGCTGTTGCAGGCGTGTTCTGTGCCCAGCCCCACTGGGGGGCCCCAGCAAGGCTCACCCCAGGCACACCTGGAATCCCCGTTATTTCCAGGGACACCGTGAGTTTGCTGAGCTGCTAAGGGGATGTGGACATACAAACCACAGCTAAATGGGGAGACAAAACATGATAGAGAAAAATGACTGCTCTGTACCACGTCTGAGAAGCTAGGCAAGATCCACTGGGTGCTTAGAAGCAAGAAAAATTGGACAGGTCGGGTGCGGGAGGAGGGGCGGGTCGCAGCCAGCAGTTCGGGATTCGTGAGGGTGGTGACCGCCACAGCCTGGCGGGTACTAGCAGGGCTTGGCATCAAGATTGAGCCGGATTTGACGCGGGGCTTGGCTGCTTGCCGGTTCTGCACCAGGGGCGAGTGACCTCGCTGCTCTCAGCCTTATCGTTAGTGGGATTGTTTTGAGGATTAAATGAGATAATGTTTATAAAGTGCTTAATCTGGGGTCTGGCCCAGAGCAGAAGCTCGCTAAATGGGTGTGATTGATTATAAGCACCGGGAGGGGCTGGGAGCTGAGAGAGACCAGAGGCCCGGCCGGACAGAGGGGCAGATGGAGACAGGACGGGCCTCTTTCGCAGCTGACTCAGCCCTGCTCTGAGGGTTGGGCATCTTCCTGCCAGGAAGAGGTTCTTGTGGGCCAAGACCACACAGCGTGAGCCCTGCGTTCTCGCGTGGAGCCCTTCTCTCTTGTCACCCCCGCCCCCAGCTTCCACAGTCCCCACCTGTGCCAGCTGACCCCCTTAGATCCTCCTGAAACAAGGGCAGAGGTGGCAAGGGGATGGGAAGGAAGATGCACGTGTGTTTCAGGAAGACCCTCTCTTTCAAACATTCACTGGCAAATTAGAAGCCAAAATCCAAAGAGATCAGCGCAGAGGGCTGGCCTGTTTGCTGGCTTTTCAGCTTTCAGAGTTGTGACTCACCCTGTGCATTCATTTTCCGATTAGCAGACCCTCGTTTCTTTCTTCTGCATTTCCCTGTCTCTGCTTCAAAGTAGGGAAAAGGGAAGCAGAAGGATTCCTTCCGAGCAGTATGGAGATGAGGGTGCTGGAGGGGTGCCTCCCAGCAAGGGGCTTTCCACCCCTCTGGGCCTTGGGGAACCCCCTCCAGATTTGGTTACAGGGAGGACCCTCAGGGCACCTTGAAGGCCTTGAGGTCCAGATCCTTCAGGTTGGAAGGGAGGGAAGCGTGCTCATGGTGGGGCCAGGCAGTGTCCCGGCAGTTGGTGTTGGAGACCCTGGGATGGCGCCAGGGGTCCAGAGGCAGGAAGGTCACCCCACGGACTGGGAGCCTGCACTGGGCCCTGCGTGGGTGGGCCTGCAGTTTTGTGTCCCGGGGATACTGGAATGAAAGGCGGTGAGGAGGACAGTTCCATTGGAGCCATAAGCAGGTCCCAGGCGGGTCCAGGATGGTCCATTGGAGTGAGAAGACATTCAAAGCATTTTCTGTGATTCATTGTTGTCAGGGTATTGTTTTGTGAACACGTAACGCAGCAGGACTATAAGACTGGTGCGTAGCTTGTCAATGAATCCATTAGACATTTGGTCCTTGCCCACTGGTCACTTCCTGCCAGGCGTGCCCTGCTGTTTACGTCCATCAGCTTGGAGACCACCGATCCGAGGCCGGAGGAGGAGTGTGGCCCTCGGAGCCTGGTTCTGTGGTGGACAGAGCCTTGGGCCGGGCAGCCTGGCATCAGGCTGGGGAGGCTGCAAGGGTGCTCCCCGACCACACTGCCACTGTGATGTCAGCTGAAGGCTGTGCCCCGCTGGCCCTCACCTGGGCCTGTGTGGACAGCAGCACTGATCTTCCCTGCGCTCCTCAGCTGCCGTCAGAAGCACCCTGAGGCTGACAGCCCTGGCACAGGATGGGTGCTGACTCAAGCTGCCTGGAGAAGAGATGCTTGTGTTACAGAAAGATGTGCGATGCTGGAGAGGTGCGGCTCTGCAGCTCCCGGGGCTGTGATCTGGGAAGAATATGCTCATTTTCCGGCCATTTTAATGTCCCTGCAACATCTCAGCCCTAAAGTGGCAGATGTGCATGAGAGGCAGCTCGCTCTGGACCACACGACGCTGCGGCAGGAGTTGCTGGTAGACGCATCTAAGAGACCGGGCGGGAAAGAGTTAGAGAGAAGTGTGTCCACAGGAGGCAGGGAGGCGGGGCTGGGAGCTGGGGGTCTTTAGCTCCCGGAGTGGCTTTGGTCTGCCTTTTGCTGGATTCTGCAGAATTCCCCACACTCCTGCGGGTGGCATTGGCCCCTCACACATGCCCCAGGCCTACGGGGAGGCAGGGGTGCCAGGCCGTTCTGGGAGCCGCCCCGTGCACATGGGAGCTAAGTGCAAGCAGAGAGAATTCTCCATGCAGTGCTGAGGCGGGCCGAGCGTTTGTTGTTCAGTCGCTCAGTCGTGTCTGACTCTTTGCGACCCCGTAGATTGCAGCACGCCGGGCCTCCCTGTCCATCACCAACTCCTGGAGCTTGCTCAAACTCATGTCCATTGAGTTGGTGATGCCATGCAACCATCTCATCCTCTGTCACCCCCCACCTCCTCTTGCCCTCAGTCTTGCCCAGCATCAGGGTCTTTTCTAGGGTGAGGCTTAACAGAGTCACTTTGTATATGTTTCTGAGAGCATCTGAAGTCTGTCTGAATAAGCATCCTTGCACGATGCCTTCTGCACACACATTCAGGATGGTGTGCTTATCCAGGAGATGGGACCTCGATTTATGCTCCATTAGTACAGCTAATCCTGCCACCGAGGGCCGCCACGCCCCTGCTGTCAAAGAGCTGATTGTCTGTGTCCCCCGAGGAGGCGCTGCGCAGGGCGGCCTGGGGCCCTGGTCCCCTGCTTCCTGGCTCAGGACACGCAGCTGGTTTTCTTCGCTCCCGCCCTTCTGGTTGGGTGTGTACATAAGGTGGAGCTGTCCCCTGGGCTTTATGGCTGCACCCTGAACGGGCTCCTTTGTCACTCAGGCCTGTCACTGTGCCGAGTAGGGCTGCCCAGCCTGGCCTCACCACTGAGCCCCTGACCCCTCTGCCTGCTGCTGCCCTGGCTGCGTCTCACTGCTGGGCTTGTCCTGCGGCTTGTCCTGCGAACTGCCTGGGCTTGTCCTGCGGTCCTCAGCGTGTATGGGCTTCTCAGGGACACTGGTAGAGGCCTCTTGGAAGGCTCTCTGTGTCACAGGCCACAGCCCTGCTGCCCGAAATGTCCCCTCGCGTCTGTAGCGTGAAACTGGGACACGCATCTTAAGACCGCTCTGTCCTGGCTGTAGAAATTGTAATGTCTACTATCCTCATTTTCGCTGACTGTTAGACCCTGGACCAAACTTAAGATGTGTCTTCATTTCACTCTCAGAGTTTCCACTCTAAGATGAAAGGATACACAGTCCCTATAGCCGCTTGCCTATCTTAATGAATGTTGTGGATACCTAACATTTATTTTAAGCTCTTGTCATTTTGAAATTTATTTTCTTATACTTCTCAGCTCCTATCCCCCATACATTTGGTAGGTGGGAACATGGCATTAGCGATGATGCCTGTCTCAATGTAGTTTGCCTGTTAAGGGCTCGCGTTTCAGTTATTGGCAAAGGGCTTCATTCCTCTGCAAGCTCATGAACTTGCTGCTGGAACTTGGGCTCGGCTCCCTTTTCATCTCCCGTAACTTCTGTCGGCAGGGAACTGGTAGATGCTCAGTATCAGCGAGGATGAGCAGCGACAGCCTCCTGGATTCTCCCCGCTCTTGGGCCCTTGCTGTGCTCTCTGGAAGCCTGGGGCTGCCCCAGACCTTTGCTGGTCAGCGCAGGCTGTCAGAGCTGCCAGATGGCTGGCAGCTGGAGTCTGAGAAACCCACCCCATGGCTGGGCCCCTTGGCTTAGGCCCTTGTGTCTTTCAGACTCTCCGCCTTGACCGTTCAGAAAGAAGTTCCTTAAGCAGCCCCCTGCCTGCACACCCCAGGGCGGAGCTCTTAGGGTCAGTCTGCCTGTCCCGAGAGCCCTTGTCTGGCCCGAGTTTGGGGAGGGACCTTGCACCGAGTGGGTCTGCCCTGGGTGATCTGGCGAGCACTGCTCTGCAGCGTAGTCCGCCCTCACAGCGGACCTTGGAGGACCCTCCGCCTGCCCTCCTGTTGCTCAAAGGTTGTAAAAATAGCAGCAAAGCCACTGTGTGTGGGTGTCCCTTCAGTCTAATCAATAAGTGCAGTGTTTTTTGGATGGTGTGCATCACAGAACATCCCTGGGGATTTGGCTGGGGCCGGGAAGCCTGGGGGGAGCTCTTGGGAAGGATGGACCTTTGAAGCGAAGGTGGCAACAGAGTAAAAGGGCTTCCCGGGTGGCTCAGACAGTAAAGAATCTGCCTGCAGTGTAGGAGACCTGGGTTTGATCCCTGGGTCAGGAAGATCCCCTGGAGAGCGGAATGGCAACCCACTCCAGTATTCTTTCTTGGGAAATCCCATGGACAGAGGTGCCAGGTGGGCTACAGAGCGTGGGGTTGCAAAGAGTCAGACACGACTGGGTAAAGTAAAAAAAAAAGTATTACTTCTCAGGTGGACTTTTCTCTAAAGTACTATATGTGAGTCAAACTTTCGCTTTAAAGCTATATTCACTGTTTATTCTGAACTTTTCTGAAAAACAAACCTAAAGTGTATGCTCTTGCTTGAATTCACAGTGATCTACCATCACTTTATGTCTACTTTTAATCAGGATTTAAAAAAAAACATGAATATTTGGTTATTTTGTAAAACAGTATTTTGAAATGTCTGATACATTTATGCTCTTATTTTTTCTCTCTAAACAATGAACAAAAAAAAATCATCCTTATTCTACTAACTAGAGTACAAGAAAAATCTAATGCTAATTGCAATGACAAAAAGGTTAAAAAAAAGATTTTAAAAAGTAAACTGTAGCTGGCAAGATGCAAAAAGCACGAGGATTTTTTGTAGTTGAAAAATAGGAACACACACCTCCCTTTTACTCGTTCTAAAGTTGGTTACTGACAAGACTTTGTTGTTCAGTCGCCAAGTCATGTCTGACTCTTTGTGATCCCATGGACTGCAGTACACTAGGCTTCCCTGTCCCTCACCATCTTTCAGTTTGCCCAAGTTCATATCCGTTGGTGCCCTCCAACCATCTCATTCTCTGTTGCCCTCTTCTCCTTCTGTCTTTGACGATTCCCAGCATCAGTCTTTTCCAATGAGTTGGCTCTTCCCGTCAGGTCTTGCCCTTAACTGCCCCAAAGATGGAACTCCTCTGAAATCTGGGTGCCTTTTTAAAGTTTTTATAATAGTAGCCCAATGCCGCTGGGATGGTAACAGCTGTATTTTCACTGTCTCTGATGATAGTGCCTGGTAATTACATGGTGGGCTCCATTTGCAGCTGTAAACACAGTGTAAATGTTAACTGTTTCATTCTCCCAACACCTCTGCAGAGAGCGGGAGAGGCTGGACCTTTGTGGTTTGGTTGTAGGTTTGGTCCAGGTTGTATGGTTTTATCTCATCGAGGAGTCCTGCACATCTATGTAGTAGAGCTGGGAAGGTTACACCTTTGCTGCAGATGAAAAACACGATGTCGCCATAGAAGCAGGAGTAGGGAGGATGAGTCTCCTGACTCCAGCAGGCAAATGTGCAACCAGGTTACTATTTTGATTACAGGATAGATATCTGAAAACATCAAAACCACTGTGTGTTGAGAGGGGCGGAATTTTGTTTCTGATGTACCTTATCTGCTCCTGACCTTTAAAAGAGCAATCCATCACTGCTCCCTGGGCAGTAATTTTTATGGCTTTTGTTTCTTTTAAAAAGTCATTGCTTACTAGGCCTGTTTTTTTTTCTCCTTTTATATCTCAAAGACTGAAATACCAAATAACTTTGAAATTTATACTAGTGAACTTCAAAAGCTGGACTAGACGTTCAAGAGATCTATGGAATGGAACAAAATAATTGTTGTACAGTTTAAAAACTTTTTTAGCCATTGCTTTAATGCACTGCTTCAGTTAACCAACATGATTTCAATTTATTATGCAAATGCAACAATTATTCCATCCAAAACGTTAGAAAGATTGCATCCTTTGTTTCCCCAGCACAATAAATAGTGTTGAATGTTCTTTTTTTTTTTTTTCGATTTGCTTATTTGGTCTTTAGTGACAAATCCATTTAAAATGAAAGTCTTTTAAAGTGGCCGAATAACATGGTAATGTGTCTTCACTGGTAATTTAGTACTTGGATATAATGAGTTAATCCAAGGGATGTCATTAAAAACAGCATGGTGCCTGAATTCCCAAGCTGAGATGTTTTTAATCACAGAATGATAGTAATTACATAAATCCTGGGATTTTCATCAGACAGAAACATGCCCTTTAAACTCAACACTGATACCCATGTGCTGTGCTGAAGTATAGGCTGCAGAATCCTCGGGCTGAGGGAGACACTGGAGGGAATGTTAGGTGTTGCATCTTAATGGAAAATTGGGAAATCAGCTATTTTGGTAACACAGTAATATCGTTCGAGGCACATCCCCTGGGAAGCAGGAGAGAAACCCCCAGCTGTGGCTGCAGGACAAAGGGGCGACTACTCAGACTCAGTGACCCTGCTGTTCGCTGCATTTTCAGCGCGTGGAAGGTGCAGAAGGATCACTTCCTCCTTCTCCCAGGGGCCCAGAAGCTGCTAATTGCCTAGAGTTCTTCCGGTCCATCAGTGAGACAGCCTACTGGTAAAAGAGGCGAGAATCTGGATATCTAGGTCTAGTGAAGACTATGTGAAAAGTAACTTTGTTATCGCAGGGATTTTTAAGTGTTGAATTTTATAAAATGATCCAGACACAGTACCCTCAGGGAGCTCGTTTCAGAGAAGTGATATATTGAATAAGAAGATGCATTTAGGAAAATTTATTAAAATCTCCCAAAACAAGAAATCTTATTTGATTCATTTATTGCTCTTTCTTTTTCGTGGCTCAGATGGGCAGGGGAGTTGAGAAAAGGGGATTGAGGAAGGGAGGGGGTGGAGGGGGTGAGGAAGAGAGGGTCATTGATGGGTGGAGGAGGAAGGGGGTACCCGGGAAGGGAACAGCAGGTTAGAGCCAGGTGGCCCTGCATTTGTTTGTTTGGGAGGATGGTAAAGTTGAGGTGCAGAGTGTGTGTGACAAGCCATGTGGTCTGGGTGGGTATTCCTGGTGAGCTGCCAGGACAGGGAATTCCTCCTGGAGGGTGGGCAGAGGCATCCTGGGTTTGAGTTCTCACCAAGCAGTGTTTCAGGCCCCCTTCTCCCGGCCTCATCCCTTTCTCTGTAAACTCATCACCCATTGCCCTGGAAGAACTGTCTGCTCTTTCTGCCTGTTACCATCCAAACTTGGCATTGGTGTATTTGAGCCTCCAGGTGCTTCTGTGCTGCTCAGCAGAAAGCGTGAGGGCCACCCTGAGCCGGCATGAAGCTCTGCCCTGGGTGGGTGCCCTCAAGATCAGGGATGCTCACTGCTTCCATCTGGCAGGGCTTGGGCAGGCCCTGTCTGCAATCCCATTGTCATTTAAGTTTTGCTTTTTCCCTTTTTAACCACGAAAATAATATGTGCCACTGTGGACAATTTACACGATAAATAAAATTCACCATTAATCCTACTCTAGTAAGAGACAGCTCACATTTTTGCCATCTCCCCCCCCCCTTTTTTTTCTTTTTCTGCATGCTTTGTTTTTTGTGTACATTCCTCTGCAAATGGGTATCTGCGTTCTGATTCAGAAACACCGAACAATATTTAATCACCTGTTGTAAGCATCTTTTTACTTTTTGGCAGATTGCATGACTTGCAGATCTTCGTTTCCTGCCCAGGGACTGAACCCGGCTCTAGGGCGGTGAGAGCGTGCAGTCCTAAACTGCCCGGGAGTTCCCCGTATTTTCCATAAACCCCACTGCATACCGACTGTTGACCGTCATGGTGAACACAGGGAGGTTATTGTCTTGAGTGAGTGTTATTGCTCTCTGTCTCTCCCCAGATCCCCTCTGGAAGGTTACGATGGGAATGAGCCTGGCGACTTGGACGGTTTCCCCGACTCGTTGCCTCTGCCCGCAAGTTCGTCCTTCGGAAGTCAGGAAAGTGCTGCGCATGGTGGTGGCCTCCCAGGAACAAGGCGTGGCGGTGTAGACGGGAATGGATGAGAGCGGCTCGGGGGCCCTCGGACGCGTGCTCCCGGAGGTGTAGTCTGGGGACGCCCCTGCGGGCCGGGGCTGCATGGCCGACTGCTGAGCCAGGATGCTGCGCCGGGGGCTGCTCGCCTGGGCCTCCCGGGTGGTGGTCTTGCTCGTGCTCCTCTGCTGCGCGGCCTCCGTCCTCTACATGCTGGCCTGCACGCCGAGGGGCGACGACGAGCGCCTGGGGCTGCCCAGGGCCAACGGCCCCACGGGCAGGGCCGGCTCCCAGGCGGCGGTGCTCGGCTGGGAGGAGCGTCACCGCGACCACGTGGGGAGCCTCAAGAGGCAGATCGCGCAGCTGCAGGACGAGCTGCAGGAGCGGAGCGAGCAGCTGAGGGCCGCGCAGCAGCTGGCGGGGGAGCCCGCGGGCGCCCCGGGCAGGGCCCAGGCCGACCTGCTGGCCTTCCTGCGCTCGCAGGTGGACAGGGCGGAGGTGCATGCCGGCGTCAAGCAGGCCACCGAGTACGCCGCCGTGCCCTTCGACAGCTTCACGCTGCACAAGGTGTACCAGCTGGAGACCGGCCTGACCCGCCACCCCGAGGAGAAGCCCGTGCGCAAGGACAAGCGGGACGAGCTGGTGGAGGCCATCCAGTCGGCCGTGGAGGCTCTGAACAGCCCCGCGGAGAGCAGCCCCGACCAGCGGCCCTACACGGCCTCGGACTTCATCGAAGGTTGGCCGGCTCGCCACGGGGCTGGGAAGCGATGGGAGGGGCCCGGGGGCCCGGGCCAGGCAGGGCCGGGCTGCGGAGGTCCGCGGTGGCTTTGGGGTCGAGACAGACGGCTCTGTGTGAGCCGCTTTAAGGATGAGGGACCGCGGTGGCTGTGACCTGTAAGACGACTCAGCCTGGCCAGGGAAGGTGCAGAGTCAAGGAGGGAACAAAGGAAGCTGAGGGGAAGCTGACCAGACAGCCCCCCCAGGAACAGACCGACAGTGCCGCTGACTGAAGCGAGCACACACCCACCATGAGCCCAGGCCCGGACCGATTTAGACCAGTTCAGACCGGTTTGAACTGGCTGAGACTTGTGTAGACCAATTTACTAAGCCTCTGAGGCTGGTTTAGACCTGTTTGAACTGGCTGAGACTTGTTTAGACCAGTTTAAAAAGCCTCTGAGGCTGGTTTAGACCTGTTTGAACTGGCTGAGACTTGCTTAGACCAGTATAAAAAGCCTCAGACCGGTTTGACCTGGTTGAGGCCGGTTTGAACCAGCTGAGACCAGGTGGAAATGGTTTAGACCCATTTGAACTGGCTGAGACCAGCTTAGACCAGTTTAGATTGGTTTTAGACCAGTTTGAACCATCGTAGACTGGTTTTATGGCAGCTTAGCCAAGAGCGGTTTTGAGTGTGACAGGCAGTTTTCGTTTTATGACTTCTTACAGGCACTTCTGGAGACAGGGTCCTTTCATCAGGTCACAGACAGAACAGTAATAACCAACGTGTGCCTGTAGCACTTAGACTGGTCTAGCTCTGTTTTGGAGAAGGAAATGGCAGCCCACTCCAGTGTTCTTGCCTGGAGAATCCCAGGGACGGGGGAGCCCGGTGGGCTGCCGTGTCTGGGGTCGCACAGAGTCAGACACAGCTGAAGCGACTCAGCAGCAGCAGCTCTGTTTTAGCCAGTTTACACTTACAGGGACCCCTTTGAGGGGGTGAGAGGATGGAGGCTCAGATTAAGTAAATCACCTAAAATTGCCCCCTTACCAAGTGACAGTGGGATGTGAACCCAGAATTCTGATTCCAGCATCCAGGTCCTTAACCATTGGGTCACATTGTGCAGATAGAGCACCTGGAAACTGAGAGAGTGAATGGCTCTTTCCTTCGTGGATGCAGAGCAGCTTTGTATTAACTTGCACTTGTGCCAGTTGTAGAAGAAAGCAGCCTCATCTTGGAAGTTTCTCGCAGGCTCTTCTCACTGACTTTTCCATTGTTACCGATTCAAAAAGCAGCTGATAATTTGGGAGAGGAGCTGCCTTTGAGGATGCCCAACTTTTTCTCCTGTTTCTGAATAGGACCTGCTTCCCAGACACGTGGCTTGTCCACTCACCGTGCTCCCTACTGGGTTCTGTAATGACCATCTTGTCCACCTGCAGGCAGGACAAACTGCCTTTAGTCGTATCAGAAACCCTTCCTCTGCTCCTCATGCTGTTCTCTTTGGATGCCTTCCAGTCTTACCGTTTTTCCTTTTACAGGTGAACTATAAGTTAATGCAGTTTTGATATATTATCTCTTTTCATATACCTGGAGCTCAGTAAAGAAATATTACACAAGATCAAGGTTTTGATGTGTCAACTGAAAAAAAAAAAAAGCATAACCCGAGACTTGTGAATTAAGTTTTATTTGGGTGCAAAATGAGGACTTTAGCCAGGCAGCCAGCATCTCAGACATCTCTGAGGATACACGCCCCAAGAAGTGGGGTGGAGGTCAGGCTATATGTGATTTTGGTGAAGGGGGTCCATGAAACAACGCATTTTGGCAGAAGGTTGCTGCTGGTCACGAGGAGCAGATGTCATTGTCCATGATTTTGGTGCTTTTCCACGTATAAAAAGATACAGGAAATAGGGCTCATAAAATCTTCTCCTGAAGTATCTATCTGAGACCTGTTCCTCCAGTTTTTCCCAGAGAATTGAGTGCCTCGTTTTTGCTCTCAACCTCAAACTCCTTTCAGGGTAAGTAAGTTGAAGGTCAGTGACTGCAGTGGCCAGTGACTTCATCCTTGTAGAGGCAGATGACAAGTGTCCAGTTTTCATCAACAGGTGTCAGGATTTTTTTGACTTATTTATTCTGAGGTATTAAAATGCTAGCACAGCGGGAAGCTAGTAGACACAGGGTGAGCACTCGTTAAGTGTTTAAAATATCGTGAGGCTGTAGCCTCTCATTTTTAGAGAGCTTGAGAGCTTATGAAACATTTCCACAACTATTATTTGCCTAGCCGACTTCCAGGGAAAATCATTAAACATCCTTTAAAAGGAACTCCTGGTTGCCCCTCACACAAAACCGTTTGAAAAGAGCTTGATTACAGGTCCGCACCTGCACCTGGGCATGTTCACCCTTGTGGCTTTAATCTGCATTTGTGTTTGAAATCTCTGCTTTTCTGTGCACAGTATCTGGAGCGTAAGGCCTGTGGTTCTCCGTCAGGAGAGACCCGGACCTCTTGTCCCTGAGCTGATGTGGCATGGCTGACTTCCTCTCAGAGACCGCTTGTCATGCTGCCCTGTGTGGGTAACACCCTGTGTGTGAAGGCAGGTCGGTCTACACACACCTTCCAAACTTGGGGAAAGTCTGCTCAGCTATTTCGTACAATGAGTAAATGGACACAAACACTTTAAATGTGTTTACATCTATTTGACTGTCGTACGCATAGTTGATATCACTTTTTCATTCTTATCACAAAAGACTATGAAGGCAGTTTTTAACTGTCTCAGTAAATGGAGTGTCAACAAAAGACCCCACTAGCCAGGAACTGCAGGAAGGCAGAGTTAAATCCAGCGCAAGGAGTAACTGTCAGGTGGAGACATTTCTGGACAAAGTGAGGTTTCCTTCTCTACAAGGGTTCTGTCATCAGCTAGATAGCTGGGAGGGTGTAAGTGATGATTCTGTCATCAGAGGTGGCTGGACTGAGTTACGTGGAGGTCTTTGCAGTCCTGGTTCATGATTCTTTGATCTACACCTAGTGGGGGAGAAAGAAGGGAAGAGAAAGGGTCTGATTTGAAACCTTTTTTCTGTAGTAATTAGAACAAGTGACAGAACCTTGTAGGATGAAGCCTTTGCCAAACACGGTCAGGTTGGTAAACTAGAAGTTTGCAGTTCCTCTGGTGGCTCAGATGGTAAAGAACCTGCCCACAATGGGGGACACCCGGGTTCAGTCCTTGGGTCAGGACGATCCCCTGGAGAAGGGAATGGCACCCACTCTAGTATTCTTGCCTGGAGAATCCCGTGGATAGAGGAGCTTGGCAGGCTACAGTCCACGGGGTCACAAAGCGTCAGACTGAGCGACTAACACTTCCACACTTCCACTTTCCATGGTAATTAGAAAAGCGACAGAACCTTGTGAGGATGAAGTCTGTCTTTAAGATAACGTGTTTGGGTTTGTAAGCCTAACCTTGGATCCCTTTGTATTTGGGTGTCAGCAGGCAGCTGAGTGGGAGTCTCTGGGCAGACCTGGGCTCCACACGCTTGTCGGGCTCCACACGAGAGTCACGGGTTGGCTGAACCCTGAGCTCCTGTGATAAGGCTGGGGGTTCTTTGTGTTCAGACGAGGAATAATGAAAGTCTGAGAATGCTTCTGGATGATAATGGTTGTGTTGACTGAAAAGCCAGCCCTGGGCAGGAGGCATGATGCCAGGGCGGGGGCCTGGGCAACCCTGGTCCAGACCCCGCACCTCCCAGCAGCTGGGTCTCCTTGTCCTTCAGTCAGAGGCCGACTTCCTTGTCTCCCAAGGCCAACCCGGCCCGGCCTCCTGCAAAATATGAGGCACAGCTTCAGCTTTGTGTCTCGGCTTTGCTGCGGGGCCGTTCCTGAGGGGTGCCCCAGCCCTGCGGATCCTGCTCTCGGGAAAGGGGGGATTCGGACAGTCTTCTCTGACGGTGGCTATTTCCTGCAGTTCTGTGAAACCTGTGCAGGGGGAACGCCTGCTGATGACCGTCTTAATTTGTTATCCACGCTGACTGAGTCATATCTATCTCTAAAACATAGAGGAAGAGATGTTGACCCCTATTTCCAGATGTTTCTTCTGGCACTGATTTTTGCACTGGATTCTCACATAATAGCATGAATCTTTGGTACAACCATCTGGGAAAAGAAGATAAAGGAGAAAAACATGATCAGATCCCACGTGTTCAGAAAGCCAACTATTTATCTCAAGTGAACAGAACACTGCCCTTTATGGCTTGGCGCCTCCTGTTCAGGTCTGAGTGGCACGGCTTTTGGCTTCAATGGCGTTTTTTAAACAGAGCTCTGGGACCTGCGGCCATAAAACAGTTTGTTCTTGTCCAGTCGCTCAGTCGTGTCTGACTTGTTGCAACCCCAGGGACTGCAGCACGCCAGGCCTCCCTGTCCTTCACCATCTCCCGGAGCTTGCTCAAACTCATGTCCATCGAGTCGGTGATACCATCCCACCATCTCATCCTCTGTCGTCCCCTTCTCCTCCTGCCTTCAATCTTTCCCAGCATCAGGGTCTCTTCTAGTGAGTCGGATCTTCTCACTGAGTGGCCAGAGTAGTGGCGCTTCAGTATCAGTCCTTCCAGTGAACATTCAGGGTTGATTTCTTTTAGGAAAACAATGTAGCCTCCTGAATTATTATTGTGACCATCTAAACACTGGATAATGTGAGTCCTGTGTGATGCGCTGTATCTACCGTCTCCAAGAGGTGGCTCTGAACCAGCCTGGGCAGCTCACTCGCTCCAGCTTTTCTAGGGTTAGTGGAAGCAAGAGTGGGTCAGATGCCGAAAGACTTGATTTTAGGATGAGATGCAGCCGAGCCAAGAGTCACGAGACAGTGAAGCTTTCGATGGTGCCCTGAGACGCATTTTAAAACAAGGGGATGTGGAAGTGCCTCCAGAACCTTAGTGGCCACTGCACAGTGACCTCCTGTGCTCCGCGGCCATGACCG
>SJYF01000263.1:7029901-7053509 GCA_006410515.1 Procapra przewalskii | reverse complement strand
AAAAAAGGTGACTTGTACAGTTGAAACAGTGAATTGTTTGGTATGTGAATTACATCTCAGTAAAGCTACTTAAAAATAAATATAATCTCTGTCCTCAAAAAAAAAAAAGCAAAGGCTGGGAGGTTAATGAAAAAGCTTTAGAAATAGTTGAGGTGGCACAGACTCCTGCACCAAGGCTGCAGGCATGGACCCGGAGGGCGGAGTAGGGCTCAGTACATTGGGAGGTGGTAGCTTTGGGGTCCAACCAGAAACTTAGCAATTGAACAACAGCCATAGAGTCCTGGGCTTTGTTTTTTTTGGGCCATGCTTCGAGGCAGCAGTTTCTTAGTTCCCCAACCAGGGATCGAACCCTTGGCCCTGTGTGGAAGTATGGAGGATGGGGTGCTGTAGACCATCAGGAAGCCCCCTGGGCTTTTCCATAGGCATGTCTCCAGAGTGTGTAATGAACAAGCTTCCAGGAACACACTTACTTAACATCATGCTTTTTCAAAAGGGATTTTAGGCAGCAGTGGTATTTATTGATGGCCGATCTCTTTCCCCTTTATGTAAATGCTAAATCATGTCTTTCTTATATGAGACACCAATATGGGCAGGGACTGGATGGGGAAGTGGGCAGAGGCTGGAAGAATGAATTCCCATATCTTACTTTTACTCTAAGATGAATTCAACAGACCGAAATACGAAGAGTCCTTGTTTACATGTTTCTGACCATAGTCAACTGACTGCCTTAACAATGAGTTTCCAGTTTGGAAATCATCTTCCAAACACACTGTCATTAGCCCGAGGCTAAGCATTCAAGCGTAAGAACCAAAAGCCAGCATGTCATCTCTGGTCAGTGACCATTGGCAGAGGGCTAGGAGCTTGGCTGCAGCAGGGGCCAGATGTGAGGACACAACACAGCTGGGCCTCCCGCTGCTGTTGAAGGGACAAAAGCTTTGAGGGCAAAACCCAGTGCAGCGGGTGTCAGGACCCACAGAGGCTTGGCAGCATATGGCAGGGTGGCCATGCAGAGCAGGTGCAGAGTTCAGTGTCCCGACAGGCGTGGGGTGCAGGAATCAGCTGGACACAGGGAAGCGGCGGGAGGCGTGACCTGAATCAGGTCAGGAGAGCTCGGCACCCTTTGTTGTTCAGTCGCTCAGTCATGTCTGACTCTTTGTGACCCCATGGACTGCAACACGCTAGGCCTCCCTGTCCTTCACCACCTCCTGGAGCTTGCTCAAGCTCATGTCCAACGAGTCGGTAATGCCATCCAACCATGTCATCCTCTGTCATCCCCTTCTCCTCCTGCCTTCAGTCTTTCCCAGCATCAGGGTCTTTTCTAATGAGTTGGTTCCTCACATCAGATGGCCAAAATATTGGAGGTTCAGCTTCAGCATCAGTCCTTCCAGTGAACGTTCAGAACTGATTTCCTTTAGGATGGACTGGTTTGATCTCCTTACAGTCTAAGGGACTCTCAAGAGTCCTACAGCTCAAAAGCATCAGTTCTTTGGCATTCAGCCTTCTTTTATGGTCCAACTCTCACATTTCGTTCATGACTACTGGAAAAACCATAGCTTTGACTAGATGGACCTTTTTCGGCACCCGGGGGTAGGGGTTTATTCAACAGACATTTATTGAATGTCTACTGTGCATTGGGCACAGCCCCGGCTGGAGGGCCTTAGGATGAGGGCTGTGGGCTTCTCTGCAAGGAGCCCCCACAGTTCTCATGTAGGTAATATTTTGTTATTGAAATCCTATGAATTTCCAGCCATTTCCTAAGAGCTTCTCACTAGTTGCCAATGTTCCCAAAAGGCCATAGTTTGAATTTTTTATTCATTTTCAAGTTCATGGTTGAACCTCCTCAACTTTTGAATATGTAGAGTTTATTAATAGTATGGAGTATGCTTGACCTTCTCTCCATGTTTAATGAAATCATTCATCTCAGTAACCTCTACCCACAAACTCAACAGCACTGGAATTCATGAAAAATAGCAGACTGTGTGGCCTCACATAAAGTGTGTGGGTATGAAAGTTTGTCTCATACCCTTCAGTTGTGTGCCAGATTTATTCAGAATCAGTCATGTCCTTGGCAGACAAGTGAATAACAGAAAGGCATACATCAAATGCTCAGAGTGAGGTCTAAACAGACCCTACTTTATATGGCTCAAGGTACAATGAGCCTGATAGCAGTTCTTGCTTCAACTTTTAAGTACAGACAAATATTATGAAAGATAAATGGGCAAAATATATGAACAGATCACAAAGAAGAGACACGGATGCCTGAAAATCACATGCAAAAGTGATAAGGAGATAAAAATTAAAAATTGAATATAAATTGCCAGAATAAAACTGGAAGTCCGTGGCACTAGTGAGGTGCAATGAACATTTATGCCCAGTAGAGCGGGGATGGACAGACACACGGCACCCGCTCCAGTGCTCTCGCCAGGAAACGCCCAGGGACGGAGGAGCCTGGAGGGCCGCTGTCCACGCGGTCGCTGAGTCAGACATGACTGAGCGACTTCACTTTCCCTTTTCACTTTCATGCATTGGAGAAGGAAATGGCAACCTACTCCAGTACTCTTGCCTGGAGACTCCCATGGACGGAGGAGCCTGGTGGGCTGCAGTCCATGGGGTCGCTGAGTCAGACACGACTGAGCGACTTCACTTTCCCTTTTCACTTTCATGCATTGGAGAAGGCAATGGCAACCCACTCCAGTGTTCTTGCCTGGAGAATCCCAGGGACGGGGGCGCCTGGTGGCTGCCGTCTGTAGGGTCACACAGAGTCGGACACGACTGAAGTGACTTAGCAGCAGCAGCAATAGAGTGGGACAGCCTGTGTCATGGGAAAAACTATAATTTTAGCTGTGAAAGTACTGATAAAGTTTACATCTAACTATAAAAATTAAGAGGATGAAAATACTGTATCAAAGCATTTATAGTCTTATTCGCAAGTGCTGGAATAATAGGTGATGCTGTGTTTCCGGACATCTTACTTTGATAATCTGTTGCTCTTATACTTTGCAAAAGGATATAGCAGCACCTGAATGATGTTGACATGATCTAAAAAGAATGTAGCGTCTGATCTCCTCAAAGTGACCGAATCTGATGTTTGGGACAGGCGCTGAGTCCAGGGTGGTGGTCTTCGTGCATTTCTGTCCTGCTTCTGGAGACTCAGATGAGAAAAATAACATTGTAGGTCATGTTCTCGGTCTTGAGCAGTCTTGAGCCTCAATAACAGAGCTGGAGGAGGCTGCCAGCCTGCAGAGGTGATAAGGGTCATTCTTAGGAAGGCGATGACCAGCCTCTTGGAAGAGGCTTGAGCACAGCTTCTTTGTGTCCACCCTCATCGTGATGGGGGCAGGTGTCTGGCTGGAAGGCAGGACCCAGCAGAGAGCCGTGTGGTCACTCTGATCAGCTCTGCGGGACCCTGGCCCTGGATCCTTGGCCCCTAAACAGCAGTTTGGTGGAGCTTGCGTTCCACTGATGCCCCACAGCTCTGATGCTGTCTGCCTGACTCCTGGTCCCTACGGCATCTAACTCTGCTTTCTAACTTTCCTTAAAGCCTTTCTGGGACTTCTCTAAGAGGAATGGGGGCTTCAAATGTCAAGAAAGAGGAGAACAAGTCACCTCTTCTTCCTCCTCTTGGAAAAAGACCCTACTGTCAATGGTGCCTTTTTTTAAAGCCTGTCTCTCCCCTTTCCCTTCTTTTCCAAAAATAGGCCTTGTGAAAGTCAGTGTGAGCTGCAGCAGCCTCGCATATGTGGCTTCCCATCTGCAGCTCGGTTTGCACAATGCGCCATATATTTAGCTGCCTAAATCGGGACTGTTCCACGTGCTGATTCAAGAGGGGCTGGGAAGTCACATGGGTGAGCAAGGCTGTTTGTTGGTCAGGACTGGCTGCTGGATGCTCTCGGCTCTCACCCGCGGATCCAGAAGTGAGAGATATTTGGGGACATCAAGAGAGCAGATGGCCAGTGAAGGCAGATGGCCCAGGCAGTAATTAGTCCAGGGAGGCGATGGGTCATTTTCTGAGCTTGGAGCAGAATTTCTCGTCTGTTGGTGCCATTCAAGTTGTGGAGAGAGGCTCCGGGTAGAATTGGTAGGGCTGAAACTGTGTGTCAATGAGTCACCACAGCTGAGAGATAACAGCTCGGCTTTGCTTCCCGGGTGAAAGGTTCCTAGCAAGAAGATAGAAGGGGAGAGGTTCTGTTTGTTTTAAGTTTAAAAGGAGAGGTACTCAACTCTTTTTTCAATGAATGGGTTGTTCCTTTTCCAGTTCTGTTTATTTTTGGCTGGGCCGAGTCTTCGCTGTTGCAGCCTTTTCTCTAGTTGAGACCGGTAGGCTGTGCTCTCGTTTGCGTGCCCAGGCTTCTCGTTTCAGAGCACAGGCTGTCATACTTCAGCGGGTGTGGTGCTCAAGTTAGTTGCCCCTCGGCCTGTGGAATCTTCCCAGACAAGAGATCAAACTCGTGTCCCCTGAATTTCTTGTCTTTTCTTCCTGAATTGGAAGGCGGATTCTTAACCACTGGACCCCCAGGGACGTCCTCGACTCCTTCACAGGGCTAGAGAAAGATGAATTTGTCGAGGGAGCTGGTGGAAACCCAAGATGGGGTATTTGGCGCCAGCCCTCTCTCCTCCTCTTTCACGGCACTGTGCCCTGTGATGGCTAAGCTTTCTGCATCCCCCGCTAGCCTGAGCTGAGGGACCGCTTCTCATGTCCCTTGGTAGCCCTGACACTTAAGTGGAGTGTCTGGTACGTAGGTGCTGGCAGTGTTTGTTGAATGAATACATGAACGCATGGCGGCACAGGGAGAGGGATGGGCCTGCGCGGGAGGAAGGAGAAAGCTTCCTTTGAAAAAGAGGGGAGGGTGGCTCTGCAGTGGGATGAGTCAAGTTTTGCTCATTTGATTTTTTTCGTCTGAGAGAGTGACTAGGAATTTAAGGTCGGAACATACAAATAAGCACTGTACTTACTATTCAGTAAATGACAGTGATGATTTCATGTGACGCTTTTACTCGTCTGTATCTCTGTGTGTTTGAGTCTTTAAAGTAGAAAGCGAATTTAATGTGCGTTTGGCATTTCTCTTGCAGTAAGCATCCTAGTTACTATGGTCCGGCTTCCTCCTCTTCTGGGGACCCCTTACCCTCTGCTTCACGGCGCTCTCTCTGCTGTTAACCCGTCTCCGGTGACCTGGCCCCCGTTGCTCGTCTCTAGGCTTCACCTGTAGGAGATGCATTTTCTGCCCTTTAAAGGGGAGCCAGTGTCTTTTCTTGGACAAATTTACAATCACAGCTGCATATAATTAGTTTTTACAGTCTTGGTCTATGTAAAGTGCAAACCCTCCCATTCTGCTGTGATTCATGGGCAGGTAAAAGAGCTCTGCACCAATTAGAGTGTGTATCTTTGTGTGTGTGTGTGTGTGTGTGTGTCTTCCCCACTCATCCAGCAGGCACTTCTCCAACACCAGCTGGGCGTCCTACAGTTCAGCTCAGTTCTGATACCTTCTACCTGGATCGGATTCCACGGGTGTAAAGGGCTCAATCCCACAAGACTGCCCTCTTCCCCGACTTCAGATTCCAGGTTATCACCCATGCTTCCGAGCAACCAGCTGCAGGCTGGAAGTTCCAATGGCCCCTTCTGGGTTCAGTTAATTTCCCAGAGTAGCTCACAGAACTCAGAGGGACATTTTACTCGATTGCTGGTTTATTATGAAAGGATGTGATGGAGGTTGCTGATGAGCATGCAGGTTGGAGCCTTCTGTAGAGCAGGCATGTGGGGAGAGGAGAGCTCCCCTGATCTCTCTGGGTCCCCCCCACCACCACCACCGCACAGCGTCTCCACCTGTTCACCAGCCTGGATGCTCTCTGAAGCCCCATGCCTCTGGGATCTTTACGGAGGCGTCTTCACACAGGCCTGATGGATCGTTAGCTCCCCTCCCAGCCCTTCTCCAGAGAACGTGGGGTGGGACTGAAAACTCCAAGCTGCTAGTCACTGTCTTTCCAGCGGCCAGCCCCCAAGCAGCAGCCCACCCAGAGTCACCTCAGCAGAGCAAAAGACACTCCTGGCGCCCAGCGCATCCCAAGGGCCCCCAGGAGCCAGGGCAGAGGCCAGCACACACTTTCCCCAGCGTCCCAGATGGGGGCGTGCATTTGACTATCCCATCCCTCTGCTGGCTGCTTTCGTGAGTTTGGCTTGGGAGCCAGGCTGCCTGGATTTAGATATCAGCTGAGCCGTTTAGCTAACTGGCATGGGAGATGCTGTGAGCACGAAGCTGGCTTTCCCAGGGCCTGACGCTTATCCATGACAGTTTGGCTGTGCTGACCCCAGTGAGTTCCCCAAATGTGGGAGACTCGGCTGCACGCTTTGTGGTAGGGGACTGCGTGTGCACTTTGCCCTGTAAAGAGAAAAAAAGGGTGACTTTCACTCACTCCGTCTGCACAGTGAGTGGGTGAAAGTCGCTCAGTCGTGTCCGACTCTTTGCAACCCCATAGACTGTAGCCCGCCAGGCTCCTCCGTCCATGGGATTCTCCAGGCAAGAATGTTGGAGTGGGTAGCCATTCCCTTCTCTGGGGGATCTTCCTGACCCAGGGATCAAACCCGGGTCTCCCGCACTACAGGCAAGATTCTTTACCTCTGAGCCACCAAGTGGACATTACTAATACCTCCTGGGATTGTCACAGGAATATATGGGTTCATGCAGATAATGCTTTTATAGCATCCCCTGGCACAGTAAGTGTTAATTATTACTACTATTTTTGTTATTTGTTGGTAGTCCTGGGGGAGGCATTTTTATAGCCCCAGACATTTTTTAGACTCCTTCCCTGGCTTCTTACACTCTCCTGAATTATAATTAATCTTCCCTAAGACACAACAGTTGTGGTACGTTCATTTCCCTTTCTTGACTCATGTCCAAAATGCCATTTAATATAGGCAAAGTTAAAAGTTTTCCAGGGAAGAAGTTTTGAAAAGTTCTCACGAAGTTAAGAGTTAGGTTCTAACCCAGTGTTAATATTGTGGTTATCGTCAGTCATGTTTCATTGTCTCTGTTAAGTAGACTAATCATATTTTTGTGCATGTATCTGTTGATGTAAGACAGTGTCTCTTGGGAAGTGTATAATGTAGAGAATTTTGAACCTGGGATGACTATCCGTATTTGCATTTATTTCAGCACATCTTAGGATGTAAGTTTTCCTTCCTTCTTGTTCCCACCTTGGGGCCTCCACCTTCCATTCTCAAGCCCCAAGCCTCCTGTGGCTGGGAGCGCAACGATTTCGCGATCCCTGCAGTGTCTTCCTGATGAGAATCCTCTCGGGAGATGGAGGCAGGGGAAGGGTCTCGTGGTTGACGTGTGAAAAGGCACTTCTGTGCTGAGAACTCCGAGCGGCAGATGAGGACCACGCCTCGTGGCGGAAACCGCAGGCTCGTTTGTTAGTGCGGTGACTTTGAGCCTGCTGGCGTTTACGAGTAGCGGAGTCCTTCACAGCCCACCCATTTTTCTTGTCTGAGATTTCACCCATCATTCTTACTGACTTTCCATTCATCATGTTAACTGCGATTTAGATGCTTGTTTCTCTGGCCCCAGACTCACTCGTTCCACCTTTGAACTTGGTGCAGACTCTGTCAAGACCTTGCCATGTGGTGGTCCCTCCTGCCTTGGTGGGGGAGGACCGTGTCCTCACTCCCATCACAGAAACTGGATGTCGAGTGCTCTAGGGACCTGGGACCGGTAGGACCAGGCAGGAGCAGAAATAAAGGAAACGCATCCTTTTCTTTCTGGACCCACAGCTACCACTGGGAGGTGGAACGGTCATCTCTTTGGGGGTGTCAGTTGGAGTAAAATTGTTTGTCTTTCTAAAGCAGTGCTGTATTTTAGGATATAGTTGATTTCATAGTGCTTGTCAAATATTAACCCGATATATAAGTCTCTGAGGGCAGATCGTGAGTAAATCTTAAAGCACAAGCTTTCAGGAATAAAATTTAAGCTCTTTAGAGTTGTCAGCTTGAGGGGGGAAAAGAAATGAGATAATCCTTCAGAAAGGAAGCGTCATACGGAAGTGTGAGTTGGCGTCTGAATGTAGGTTAACTTTCTTCCCCAGAAATAACGGTGAAAGGATGCCTCTTCACCGCGGCATCCTGCGAGGACGTGTGGTGAATCCCGTTGCAGGCACATGGGCGTTAGCGGCAGCAGCCTCTCTGCTCCCGCTCTGCCGGGCGCTGTCCCGGGCACTGGGGGCCGTCCTGGGCGCTGGGGGCCCGAAGTGCAAACCCAGACAGAGGGCGGCTCATGGAGTTTGCGTTCCAGTTGGGGAAGAGAGTAAATATAGACCTGAAGGAGCAGACCACACAGCGAGAGGAAAGATGGGTTCCTTTATCAGGGAAAAAGAAAGGCCCTGTGGCTCAGATGGCCAAGAATCTGCCTGCAGTGCAGCAGGACCTGGGTTCAGTCCCTGGGTCAGGAAGATCCCCTGGAGGAGGAGACAGCAACCCGTTCCAGTATTCTGACCTGGAGAATCCCATACACAGGGGCGCCTGGCGGGTCACAAAAAATCGGATACAACTGAACAGCTAGCATGCACACACAAGTGGGGGCCGTTTCTGGAGTGAACACTTCAGTCTGAAATAGTGATCAGATGAGGTTGTGCTGGGGCGTGACAGGTGGACAGAAATGCGGAGAAGGTGAGGGAGCTGGGCCTTCATACACTTCGGGCAGGGGTCCAGAGAGGAAAGGTGGGGCACTGGCTTGGCAGGAGCCTGCCCGGTGCCCAATGTGGGGACAGTGTGGGCTGAGCAGAGCTGTTGGGGAACAGAGGGGAGATGGAGCCAGCAGCAGAAGGTGGGGGCGCATATCTCATGGACCATTGTGGGGACTTACTTCACATGGCTCGGTGAAATGGGGAGATCCTGGCTGGTTTTCAGCTGAGGGGGGTAACATGATCTGACTTAAATTTTGGAAGGGTGATTTTCGGTGCTGTGTTGGGAGCGGGTAGAAGCCGGGCGACCTCTCTGGGGCTGTTACAGGGAGCGTGCGCAGATGGTGTGGCTGGACCAGGGTGGGGACGGGAATGTTTGGCAGTGGTCGGATGCTGGGCATGTTTTGAGAATGGAGCCAGTGTGTTTGCCTGTGGATGGATGAGCAAGATTGGGGAGTCAGGGTTGATGCTGGGGACTTGAGTCTGAGCATCCAGGGAACGCGTTGCTGTCAGCAGAAGAGGGCAGATTCTGGGCGGCATGTGTACATGCCTCTGTGTGCGTGTGCCCGCGTGTGTGTGTGTGTGTGTGTGTTGGGGGGTAGAAGGGTCTATTTTGTGTCTTTCTCATGTCTAAACTGTATGAAGCTCTTTTTTTGAGAAAATTGTAAGTTCTCCGATTAGATTTCCTGAACAGGTACACACACACACACGCACGATATCCTTGGGGAAAGTGGGTCCCGAGAGACTGATAGTCAACATCACTGGGCCTGGGACTGCAGGGCAGGTACCATCGGTGGGGGAGGGGCTTAAACAACAGATGTTTATTTTCTCACAAATCTGGAGGCTGGCAGTCCAAGCTCGGGGTGTGGGCAGGTTTAGTTCCTTCCGAGTACTTTATCCTCGGCCTGCGGGTGGCCACCCCTGCTGGGTCCTCCTGTGCTCTCCCTGCACACGCGTATCCCTGGTGCCTCTGTGTGTCCTGGCCTCCTCATCTTATAAGGGAACCAGTCAGATTGGATCAGGCCCCCCTAAGAGCCTCCCGGGGGCGTGCTCGCCTCTTCAGAGCGCGTGTCTCTGAACACAGCGCCTTCTGAGGTGCTCAGGGCGCTGAGCCTATGAGTTTTTGGAGGACAGAATTCCGCTTCTGATACTCGTCTTCTCTGGTGTCTGGGAACCTGAAGGGGTGTCATTAGAGTGCTGTGCACGTGTGCGCTTGTTTCTGCTCAGTCCCTTGGTCGTGTCTGACTCTCTGCGACCCTGTGGACTGTAGCCCACCAGGCTCCTCTGTCCATGGGATTCTCCAGGCAGGAATGCTGGAGTGGGTTGCCGTTTCCTCCTCCAGGGGATCTTCCCGACCCAGGGATTAAACCTGTGTCCCCTGTGTCTCCTGCATCGGCAGACAGTTTCTTTACCACTGCCCCACCCAGAAATGACTCCTGAAATGAGATTGTCAATATTCCTCACGTTAAAGAGCAAAACATTGAAATAAATGCTCTTACTGTGTGTGTTCGTTTCACTCTCTCAGGACTCTATTAAGTGCTTGTGATGAATTAGGCTTTGAAACAGAGAAGAGTAAGAGAGTTCTCCTCGTCCAGCTGGGCAGCCACATCCACGGGTGACCCGTGCAGGAGGCTGGAAAGGAACAGCTACGGAAGTTGGCAGAGGAGCAGAATGTGGTACCTGGAAAGCCAAGGAACGGAGGCATTTTCAACGGAGAGAGTTGGCATTCACAAGCCTTAACAACTACAGTTGAGACGTGAATGAGAGTGAAGACAGAATTAGTGAGAAAACCGAAGTATCCCAATCTTACGGTACAAGAAGAATGGAAGAAAGAGAAGAAATCCAGCTGCATCAGATTAGTAACACTGACAAAACCAGAGGCCAGCCTGCAGGCGCCCGGACAGCTGGCCCACGTGCCGCCTTGACCACCGGGCTCTCACCGTGACAGTCTGCCCCACAGTGGTGTCATTCACAAGACCACCCCCCGCAGGGCGGGCGTTCACAAGCTGGATTGCACGTTGCAGACACGTCAGATGAGCCATCTGACATTCAGCGTGTCCTCCTGCCCCCGGGGCCCCCCTCCATTTCTTCTCACAGAAAGATCCGCCATTCACATGCTGACAACGCAAAGTGGACCTTAATTTTTTAAGAATTTTTTTATGTGGACTATTTTGAAAATCTTTATCGAATTTGTTGCAGCCTTGTTTCTGTTGTTTATGTTTTGGATTTCTTTTTTTGGCCACGGTGCATGTGGGATCTTAGCTGCCTGACCAGGGATCGAACCCACAACCCCTGCATTGAAAGGTGAAGTCTTAGCCACTGGACTGCCACAGAAGTGTCCCCAAAAGTGGATTTTATCAAATGGGGAAAACAGGGGCATCTCGAGACCCTTACTGGTACAGTGCCCTGCACGGCCCTTTTAAGGACGACAGGCGCCGAGGGTGGGAGGCTCCTTTGGTCTCAGGCTTGTTCACAGGCGTTCACGCTCACGGCAGGCCTCTGAAGGACGGAACCTCTGTCACACCAGGCCTCTGCAGCCGGAATGGTCCTTTCCTGGTGCCGTTCAGAGTGAGGCGTCCGAGTGCTTCAGGTGGAGAAGGTCTTCCCTCGCCTGCTAGATTCACTCTGCAGCACGGCACGGGGCTCCGGCAATGGCCTTGCAGGGTGTGGGAGCCCCTGTGGGTGGGAGCGGTGGGACTGCACTCTCTAAGGCATGCTTTCTGGCCTCTGCTGCATCCTGCGATCTCTTGGGGGTGTCCAGGCCGCACTCATTGGATCAGGATCTCAGGGGCCGGGGCCGGGGCAGCCCCTGGGGGATCCCAGTGTGCAGGTGCAGACGTGAGCCGCTGCCCTGATGGAGACGCCAGCCCTAGAGTTGAGACAGCCTCAGAGGCAGTTCTCAAGGCTGTGCCTGTCCGGGAGCAGGTCTCTGGAAGTTTTGATTCTCCAGGTGGAATATTATGAAATGTGCTTGACCTTCGCTGTGAAGGTCATAGCACGTGACCTTCATCTGGGAGGAACTGAAGTCATTCTTCTTCCTTTCCTTCTCCCCAAATAATATTCTGGCTCATACTCACTGAGTGCGTCAAGGGCTTTGTGTATTAAGTGCTGTATATGTACCTCAGTCCTCACGAGCACCCTGGGGGACGGTCTTTATTGCAGTCATGCGTATTTGCAAGCGAGGACACAGGGGCAAAGAAAGCTGGAGTCATCTGCCCAGAATTACATGGCTGGTGCTTGAACCCGGGTGCCCTGGCTCCAGCGCCCTGCCTCTCCATCCATGGAGAGAATGCCAAGCACCGATTCCCTCCGCAGGTATTTACGGGCCCCTGCAGCGTGCCAGGCCCTTACACATACTTTCATTTTGAATTAGGGGCAGCTTAACAGGTAACAGGCCTGCGTAATGCTCTCAGAAACACAAGACTGAAAATCAATTTCAAAATAATTATTCTTGGTAGATGTCCTATAACACGTAGGTATTTAATAGACTGTATTTTGTTTTCCCGCCTCTGAGACGCCCTCTTTAGCCCATGGATTACTTAGAAGTGTGTTGTTTGATTTCTGAGTGTTTAGAGATTTCCTTGTCTTTCTGTTACTCGTTTCTCCTTTGAATTCGTTATGATCAGAGAACACACCCTATATAATTTCAGTTCTTTTCAGACTGTTGGTTTGTTTATGGCCCAAGATATAGTCTTATCTTGTTGAAAGTTCCATGGGCTTCAAAAATACATATGTCATGCTTGTGTTGAGTGGAGTGTTCTGCACATATCGGTCAGATCCTGTTGGCTGACTCTGTTGTTCACATCTTCCGTATCCTTTCTGATTTGTGTCTAGTAGTTCGGTAAGTTGCTGACGAGGGGACCAAAGTCTCCAACCATAATTGTGGCGTTCTCGCTTTCTGTTTGCGGCTTTCTTGGTGCTTGCGTGTTTTGTGGCTCTGTTCTTTGGCGCATATGCATTTGGGGTCATTATGTCTTCCTGGTGGAATGATGCCTTTATTATTTGATCATGTTCCTCTTTGTCTCTAGGAAGTTTCTTTGTTTTCAAGTCTGTCTTGTCGTTTTAAGTTAATTAATTAATTAGGCTGTGTTGGGTCTTAGTTGCGACACGCAGAACCTTCACTGAGCCATGTCGGATCTTTCACTGGGGCACATGGACTGTCTAGTTACAGCGTGGGATTCAGTAATTGGAACACGCAGGCTTAGCTGCTCCACGGCCTGTGGGGTCTTAGTTCCCTGACCAGGGGTTGAACTCACATCCCCTGCATTGCAAGGCAGATTCTCAGCCACTGGAAAAAGTCCAACCACTGGAGTTTCTCACCAAGAAAAGCCCCCTACTTTATCTTACCCGGCCCCTCTTGTTTCGCTAATGGCTGCACGGTATGTCTGTCTTCATCCTTTTCCTTCCAGTTTATGTGTGGCATTTTTCCAAATCTGAAGTGAGTTTCTTGTAGACAGCTGTACTTGTGTGTGTGTGTTTTAATCCACTCTACCAATCTCCTTTTTAAAATTGATATATTAGGCCATTTAGACTTAAGGTAATTAAAAGTATGTTAGAGTTTGTCTCCCAAGTTGACAGCGTAACAGTTTACATAACATACGTAACCAAGAAACATTTTCTTTTGGAGAGTGCACCAAGAGATGAAATTAAGAACAGCTGCCACTGGGTTCTTGCCCAAGGTATCCTTATTTGTGTGATTTTTACGTCCCGAGTGTCATAGGGTGACGTCAGTAACACCGAGACGCAGCGGCTGGCAGTGCTTGCATCTGCTCGCAGCACCGGTGTGGCATGTTCTGGTGTTTACAGGCCCGTACTCCTTGCTCTCACTCCATTATTGCTGCTGTGTGGCAAAGGGTCCTAGAATCTAGTGGCTTTTGATGCCCACCTTCACATGCCAGCAGATTCTGTGGGTCCACAGTTCAGGAAGGACCCCGTGGGGACAGTTGGCCCTGTCTTAGCTTGCCTGCGGTCATGTCTGGGAAGCCAGGAAGGCTGAGGGGACTCACCCTGGGGAGACAGGCACCCGAATGCACCTTCCCTGGCAGATCTGGCAGCTGGCTGCGGTGGTGTGAGCGCCAGGACGGCCCTTGGGCCTGGCTGCCTCTGGGCAGTCAGCCTCTTACATGACGGTCTGGGCTCCACGAGCTAACGTTCCAGCAAACCAAGTGGCCGCTGCATCACTCTGCTATCCTCCCTTGGGGAGGACACAGGCCCACTGTGATTCCAGGGGACAAGCCCTCCCTTGATGGGAACCTTGTCAAGTAATTTGGGGGTCGTGACACATGTGAGAAAAAATATTTAGGGTGTGTGTGTTAGTTGCTCAGTCATGTCTGACTCTTTGTGACCCTATAGGCTATAGCCCTCCAGGCTCCTCTGTCCGTGGAATTCTTCAGGCGTGAGCACTGGCGTGGGTTGCTATTGCCTTCTCCAGGGACCCTTCCCCACCCAGGGATCAAGCCCTGGTCTCCTGAGTTGCTGGCAGATCCTTTACCATCTGAGCCACCAGGGAAGCCCTAAATAGGTTAAGAAGTATTGTTTTTCTTTTAAATTCTCTAAGTTGAAAAAATTTTATATTAAACTATCATCTAAAAAGTTTTCCAGGTGGCTCAGTGGTAAAGAATTTGCCTGCCAGTTCAGGGGACACGAGAGACATGGGTTCGATCCGTGAGTCGGGATGATTCCTTGGAGAAGGAAATGGCAACCCGCTCCAATATTCTTGCCTGGTAAATCTCATGGACAGAGGAACCTGGTGGGCTATAGTCCAGAGGGTCGCAGAGCCAGGCACGACTCATACTCACAGCAGCCGTCACGTGAAAACTGCGTATCCTGAGAGACTTCTTTGTGTTGATATCCGGTGGAATGGCTTTTATGGTTGAAGTAGGTCAGTCTCAGACTGAGGGAGGTTGCTGTAGGAATTATCCAATGGCTTGTGACCCTGGGATCACAGTGTGTTTCTCCGGGTTTATTGTGACTTCACACAGCACAGTGAGTCACGGGCTGTGTAGCGTGTGTCCTGTGCGGTTGGAGAAACCGAAGCTTTGAGAACTGACTTTGTGCAACGTCACAGAGCAAGTCAGCAATTAAATGCGGTCTCTCTGTGTCCTGGGCTGGTGTCTCTGTGAGCCTGTTCCCGGGCTCTGTCATCTAAGGCGATCTCTGGTGTCTAATGCCTGATGATCTGAGGTGGATGGAACTGATAATAATGATAGGAATATGACGTGCTTGAATCGTCTTGAAAGCATCTCCCCCGTCTGTGAACAAGCTGTCTTCCTGGAGATCGGTCCCTGCTGCTGAAAGGGTTGGGGACCGCTGATCTCAAGTGTCCTTTAGAATGTGCCACCTTGCAGGGTGACCGACCCACAGCTCGGAGTCCTGAGCGGGTGGTTCTGTTGGACGGGATGTTCCTGCTGTGACAGGCCTCCCAGCTCTTAGCAGTCTTCTGAGTTGTTTCTTCTGTGCTCCTCACCTCAGAGGAAAAGCACCCTCACCTCCTCCCTGCAATCCAGCTGACGCACGTCCGCGTCTATTTCTAAGGATGGGGAGGAAAGTGTATCTTAGGATGTATTCTTCCCCCCAAAAGCTGATCTCAACGGGTTTTCCTTCAAAACATTATGGTGATGAGAACATACTTTTTTTTTTTTTTAAGTTTAAAACTGTTATAGTTTAGCTCTTGAGATTATTCAAAAAATAAAAAGAAAATCTACAAACCAGGATCCAAATAAAACCAACCTGCTGTGTGGTGGCAACTAGCCCGACCTTGGTGAGAGTCCCCGGCATGGGAGACCCCCGCCCGGCCCTAGGACCATCCAGTTTTCTGCATGGATTTGTCCTCCCTTCTCCACGTGCCCCGGGCACTTGCCTCTCGGGCAGTGTCCCCCCGTCTCCTGGCCTCGCCAGGGGCTTCTCGCCACACGTGTGCTCCGGGCGGCCCCGGGTGTCATTCACCTTCACGGCTCCAGTCTGTTACCCTGATGGAAGGTGCATATTAGGGGACCACGGGGGGAAGGAGCCACGGGATTGATGGCTCTCAGATGCATAACCCATCACTCACTAGCCTTCTGCGCCGGTGGCCCTGGAGTGTTTGCCAGAGATGATTCATTATTCAGATTTATTTAAAATGTTGCCCAAGTTCGGCCATAGCGCCAGACTTTATTACATAATGAAGAAGATGTTCAAAGAGAAAAGAGCATTGGGGTCTAGAGAGTGCTTTCCGCGTAGGTTTTCCAAGCTGCTGTGGTCCCAGTTCCCGTCTCTTTCTGTGACCCTGGAAGTAGCAGGGGTCACAGGCCCAGCACTGCCCTGGGGTCTCTGAACACGGCCCCCTCCCAGCAGAGCTCCGTCGACTCCAAGGTAGTTCTGATTTTACTGTCTAACGTTTGTGCCCCTTTCGGGTAAACCAGTCATTCCACAGTTTAATAGGTCTGATGGGGGTGCCCAGGAAGCTGCTTACCAGTTTCTACCAGCAAAAACAAATGCAGGCCAGTCAGTCTCTGTCTTGGTAGAGAGCAGTGGCTTGTGTGCCTGCCCTCTTGATTCTTTTACTCTTCAGCTTGCTGTGATTTGTCTGTCATGAGGAAGCCCCATGTAAACATACGTATTTCCCCTGGGTGTCCCGTGGTTCAATGTTATAGTCTCTCTGTGAAGTTCAAATCAGTTCTTACCATGGGCTAATCAGAGGAGTTAGCCAAATAAACGCATATAGGAGGTCAACTGTAGGCTTGCCTTGAAGCACAGAGCAGTGGATGCGGATGTTCTGCACATTGTGATTCTGTTTTTAAGACTCAGGGTCATGAGACAGCTTAAGGTGCTACGAAGTGAGTGGTGAAGCCGGGGTTAGGAAGGGGGTCGCTGGCTTAGGTGCCGCCCAGCACAGTGGCGGTCAGGACAGTGTGGGGCCTGGGCCTGTCTGTAGCGGATAGGAGGCTGTTAAATTGTGTTACTGATGACTGGTGGTGTGGGTGTGCCATGACACAGGGTTGTGCTAAGCAGAATGGGGGATGTAGTCAGATAAACGGTCATGGTATCCAGTACATACAGCTTAGTTATTTGAAAATTCCAGTTGATACTAGAAATGGGTTTTTTTTTTTAAGCAATAGCTAAAAAAAATCCTATTGAAATATTGCTAAAAAATTATCTTGATTCAAATAATTACATATGTTAATTTATATATCACCAGACTTTTTAGCAGAATATCAAGGTTATTACATAAGATGACCAAAAGGCACATGAACAGATGCTCAGCATTGATAATTATTAGGGAAATGCAAATCAAAACTACAGCGAGGTATCAGCTCACATTGGTCAGAGTGCCCGTGATCACAACGTCTGTAAATAATAAATGCTGGAGAGGGTGTGGAGAAAAGGGGGCCCTCCTGTACTGTTGCTCGAATGTAAACTGGTGCAGCCACTATGGAGAGCAATATGTAGTTTCCTTAAAAGCTAAAAATAGGGCTACCGTATGATCCAGCAGTCCCACTCCTAGGCATGTATCTGGAGGAAACCATAACTCGAAAAGATACATACACCCCTATGTTCACAGCAGCGCTGTTTCCAATAGCTAGGACATGGAAGCAGCCTTAATGTCCACCAGCAGAGGAGTGCGTAAAGAAGACGTGGTACACGTATAATGGGATATTACTCAGCCATAAAAAAAAAAAGAAATAACGCCATTGGCAGCAACGTGGTTAGACCTAGAGATTGTCGTACTAAATGAAGTGAGCTGGACAAAGACAGACAGATATCATATGATATCACTTATACGCGGAATCTTAAAAAAAATGGTACAAAAGAGCTTATATAGAAAAGGGAAATGAACCCACAGATGTAGAAAATGAACTTATGGTTACCAAAGGAGAAAGGAGAGGAAGGGATAAATTAGGAGTTGGGGATTAACACATACACACTACTGTGTATAAAACAGATAACCAACAAGGACCTACTGTATAGCATAAGGAACTATACCCAGCATTTTGTAATAACCTATAAAGGAAAACAATCTGAAATATACATATATGTATATAGTAATATATAAAATTTATGCATGTATAAAATGGAATCACTTTGCTGTACACCTGAAATTAGCGCAACATTGTAAATCAACTATACTTCAGTTAAAAAAAAATTAAAAAAGAATCCTGGTCTCTGGGTCCACAGTGACTTTAAAAAATGAGTGATTGGGTCCAGTTTACAAGCATATTTGAGGTCAGTGTATATCACACGGCAAGAGGAGGGCTTGCCCCGGGCCCTGGCCCCTATGACCAAGGGCAGTGACGCAAAGACCAATGGAGTAAAGTGGGACGATGTCATAGTAATGAGTAACGATGTCACAGGAATAAGAGTGATTATTCTGATGACCATATTTACTGTTGCTGGCATCACCGAATCGCCGAGTGCTTCCTGGGTACCAGGCATATTTGCATGTGCTAATTTATTTAGTGTTCACAGCAGCCCTACAAAGAAATAGGTACTATTGTTGATCCTATTTCTTAAAAGACCTCCCTGATGGCTTAGCAGGTAGAGAATCCGCCCTCAGTGCAGGAGCCGTGGGTTCACTTCCTGGGTCAGGAAGATCCCTGGAGGAGGAAAATGGCAGCCCCCACCAGTATTCTTGTCTGAAAAATCCCATAGACGGAGGAGAAGACAAGCTACTGTCCAGAGGGTCACGAGGTGTCAGGCACAACTGAGCAGCTAAGCATGGACACATCTCTTCAAGACGAGGAAACTGCTGTCAGGGAATCAGTCTATAATATGTTACCTCGGTCTTCAAACGAGGTTTTTTTCTTTTTTAAATTACAAAAGTATGATAAAATTTACAGAACATTTGGAAAATGCAGAACGAAGTTACATATAGTTACACTACGTGTAACAATTTTTAAAGTAGATTTTCAGTTGAGGTTTCCGTATCAAACGCTCAAAAGTTAATAGAAGGAATAGACAGGGAAGTAAAAGATAATAGTAGATCTGAAAATCACTGTGAACTGTTCAACATAGTTAAGATGTATACAATTTTCACACGACCGCAGGATACAAACCCTATTCACATTGCCATAGACTGTAAACCAAGAGACATGGGAATATATCCGGGGGACATAAAACAAGGTACAAAAATTTCATGGTCTAAAAGTATTGAAATCATACCGAATCTGTTCTCCTGCCACTGTGGAATTATGTTAGGAATCAGTATCGAAAGATATTTGAAGATAACCCACGTATTTTCAAATGCAGTATGACGTTTACCAAGAGAGATCTCTGACTTAGCCTTTGAAAGCCTCAATAAAGTTGGAAGACTGAAAAAACACAGAGGGTGATTGCAGAGAAGAATTTAAATGAGAAATTCATAGCAAAGACACTTTATAAATCCCATGTATTTGGAAATTAAGTGTCTACTTTTAAATGATGGATGTATCAAAGAATCTGTAACAAGGAAAATTAGGAAATATTTGTAACAGAATAAAAATGAAAGAGAATTTATAAGAACTTATTGTATGTAGCTGAAGCTGCTGCGTGTAGCTGAAGCTGCTCAATGCAACTAAATACAGTGTAGAGTCTTGAATAAAATATGAAAACAAATAATGAACACACACATAAGAAAATTGAACAGAATCTGTGCTTTAGTTAATAATACTGTATCATGTGTTAAATTTTTTTTTTTTGCAGTATAGTATTTCTTTATATTCTCAGAATTAGAAGTTTCAAGTCTGATTCAAGTTTCTTTTTTAAAAATCAGTAAAATAAGAAGCTCTCCAGACTTTTAGCAGTAATACTAAATGCCAGAATAAATGAAACTATATCAAAGTTTTGAGTAAATATAAATTAGAAATCTAGCATTCTACTCATACTTAGTCAAAGAGTTGCAACTGTCGGGGAAGGCAATGGCATCCCACTCCAGTACCCTTGCCTGGAAACTCCCATGGATGGAGGAGCCTGGTGGGCTGTAGTCCATGGGGTCGCTGAGTCAGACACGACTGAGCGACTTCACTTTCACTTTTCACTTTCATGCACTGGAGAAGGAAATGGCAACCCACTCCAGTGTTCTTGCCTGGAGAATCCCAGGGATGGCGGAGCCCAGTGGGCTGCCGTCTATGGGGTCGCACAGAGTCTGACACGACTGAAGCGACTTAGCAGCAGCAGCAGCAGGTGTATATATACACACACACATACACAAAAGCTTTTCTGCTACACTTGATAAAGACTTGAGAAAGAATAACAAAAAAGAGATGGAGCAATTAGAAAACATAAACCATAAAGTGGAAACACTGATTATGAAATAGAAAAAGTGAAACTAGATAAAAGTTAAAGGGCATCATAAGGTCCTGTTGCTTTTAAACATGGTTGCCCTCTAGAATCACATCTAGAGAGAGCTTTGAAGAAAAAAGCAATACCTTGGCATTTGTATATTTCAAAAAAATTCCAAGATAATTCTAATGTGCATGTGGGTTTTGAAAAGTGATTCCAGTTTTTTCTATTAAAAGCAGTAGTTTAGTATACAGGATTCTCTAATTTTCTGTTGACCAATTATTATGCAATGGTATTAAAATGAATAATTGTTACATAATCAAAATAGTAAAAGATGTTTATCAGTTTTAACAATAGGGAAACAAAAAAAAATAGTGTGACAAAATAGCAAGTCACAGTGGAAACATGATTAATCCAACAATATAAAATAATTGCACACAATTTGGGGGGTTGAGTAGAGGGATACGGTTAGTGGAGGTGCCTGCCTGTGCATGTTTCATCCCCCCAGCCTCGTGTATGTATTTGGTCGGTGCATTTAATCCATTTAAGGTAATTATCAATATGTGTGATCCTGTTAGCATTTTCTTAATTGTTTTGGGTTTATTTTTTGTAGGTGTTTTTCTTTCTCTTGTGTTTCCTGTCTAAAGAAGTTCCTTTAGCATTTGTTGTGAAGCTGGTTTGGAGGTGCTGAATTCTCTTAACGTTTGCTGGTCTGGAAAGCTTTTGATTTCTCCATCAAATCTGAACCAAAGTCTTGCTGGGTAGAGTATTCTTGGCTGTAGTTTCCTCCCTTTCATCACTTTAAATATGTCATGCCATTCCCTTCTGGCTTATAGAGAGTCTGTGGAGAAGTCATCTGATAGCCCGATGGGAGTTCCCTTGTATGTTGTCATTTCCCCTTGTTCCTTTTAATATTTTATCATTTTAATTTTCATCATTTCGATTACTGTGTGTCTTGGTGTGTTACTCCTTGGGTTTATCCTGCCTGGGACTCTGTGCTTTCTGGACTTGGTTGAGTGTTTCCTTTCCCATGTTAGGGAGGTTTTCAGCTATTAACGTCTTCAAATATTTTCTCAGGTACCTCTCTCTGTTCTTCCGGGACCCCCATAATGTGAATGCTTGTGCATTTAATATTGTCTCAGAGGGCTCTTAGGCTGTCTTCGTTGTTTTTTTTTTTTCCATTCTTTTTCCTAGATCCTGCTTTGCAGCAGTGATTTCCACCATTCTGTCCTCCGGGTCATGTATCCATTCTTCTGCCTCAGTTCTGCTGCTATTGATGCATCTTTGTTCTTTAGTTCTTCTAGGTCTTTGGCAAACATTTCTTGCATCTCTATTTTTTTTTCTGAGATCTTAGATCATCTTCATTATTATTATTCTGAATTCTTCTCCTGGAAGTTTGTCTATCTCCACTTCATTTAGTTGTTTTCCTGGAGTTTTTGTCTTGCTCCTTTATCTGGGACATAACCCTCTGCCTTTTCATTATGATTAACTGGCTTGGATGTGGTTTTGGTTCTGGCAGCTGTGGGCTTGTAGTTCTTGCGTCTTCTGTCTGCCCTCTGGTGGAGGAGCCCGAGAGGCTTGTATAAGCTTCCTGATGGGAGCAGTGGTGGCGGGGAAACTGGGTCTTGCTCGGGTGGGCAGGGCCACGCTGAGTAAGACTTGACCCAGGTTGCCGATGGATAAGGTTGTGCTCGCTCCCTGTTAGTTGCCTGCGGGGACCCAGCGCTGGGGTCTGCAGGCTCTGTGGTAAGAAATGGTGAGCTCCCAGAGGGCTCACACCAAAGGGCACCTCCCAGGACCGCTGCTGCCAGCGCCCTGTCTGCTTGGCAGGCCACTGCCCACCCCTGCCTCTACAGGAGACCCTCCACCATGAGCAGGTAAGTCTGATTCAGTCTCCTGTGGGGTCGCTGCTCCCTTGCCCTGGGTCCTGTGCATGCAGGCTTTTGCTTGTGCCTTCCAAGAGTAGATTCTCTGTTTCCCCCAGTCTTATAGAAGTTCTGCAGTCCAGTCACCTTGGCCTTCAAAGTCAGGTTCCGTGGGGATTCCTGGTCCCTTTGCCTGATCGCCAGGCTGGGAAGCCTGACGTGGGGCCCAGCAACACAACAGTGTTGGGCTCAGCAACATGTTGGGCTCAGCAACACAACAGTGTTGGGCTCAGCAACACAGCAGTGTTGGGCTCAGCAACACAACAGAGAGCGTCTTTGGTACTGCTGTTCGCCGGCTGTGGGTCAGCCAGCGGGAGGTGTGGGATTTGATTACATCGAGACCGCGCCGCCCCCTCCCCATCTTGTGGCAGCGTCTCCTGTCTTTGGAGGTGGGTGTCTTCTTTTGATGGGTTCCAGCGTCCTCCTGGCAGTGGCTGTTCCACAGCTAGCTATGATTTTGACGCTCTTGCTGGAGGAGATGAGCCCACGTCCTTCCACTGCGCCATCTTGAACCTAAATCCCAGAAGTCAGTTTTCAGACTCACTTCTCTAATGTATTGTGTACAGGCGATTTGCTTTCTGAAGAATCTTTGTTGATGCTCTTCTCCTCTCAGAAGTCAATCTTAAAGAGAAAGGAAGGACAGAAAGAAAAGGAGAGTTATAATCATCCTTTTGGTGTTAGCTTCCCTTATAGCTCAGTTGGTAAAGAATTCATCTGCAATGCAGGAGACCCTGGTTCGATTCCTGAGTTTGGAAGATCCCCTGGAGAAGGGATAGGCTACCTACTCCAGTATTCTTGGGCTTCCCTGTGGCTCAGCTGGTAAAGAATCCGCCTGCAATGCGGGAGACCTGGGTTCGGTCCCTGGGTTGGGAAGATCCCCTGGAGAAGGGAAAGGCCACGCACTCCAGTATTCTGGCCTGGAGAATTTTGTGGACTGTATAGTGCATGGGGGTTGCAAAAAATCGGACACAACTGAGTGAGTTTCGCCTTTAAGAGCTTGGCCATGACCAGCTCTTAGATTCACAGCCATCCTGCCGTCACCCCCTGAAGGCATGGTTTGTGACCTGGGACAAGATAATCAGTTCCTGTGTAGGCCTCTCTTCTGTCCTCTGTAAGAGGATACGGTGAATAGCAGGTCTTGTAGAAACTTCCTTAGAACTGAGATGATATCTGTAAACTTGGTTAGGGTTTGGTTAGCTGTTTGGGCCACACGGCCTGTCCGTGGGGGTGGGCTGGACGCGTAGTTGTGGACACATGACTCGCGGTCACCAGAGACAAGGGTGGAGTCACACAGCTCCTGCTCTCTGACCCTTATCCCCTGTGTGTTGCCGCTGCTGTGTCTTGAGTTGCTAGTGTTCCCACGGCCTGGACTTACTGTTCACACGCTCAGAGAGGTAGCCAGCAGCTGGTGGCAAGTGTGATAGGGGAGATTTCCCACCCCCAGGGTTTGCTCCAGAACCCAGCACCCCTCTGCTCAGTCCAGGCAGCATCGCCTCTGCGGCTTCCATGTCGGTTCCTTAGAGGAGAGAGGACCCGCGGAGACCCATCCCCGGAGGGGAGGCTGAGACCCGTCCCCACAGAGGAGGCCGTGGGCTTGGAGTCGGTCCTGCCGTGTGAGGGGGGGAGGTGGGGGAGGCCCAACTCCAGGGCAGCCAGTCTCCCCGGGAGGCTGCTCCTCCATGAAGCCTCCGCGGCCTCAGGAGCCAGTTCTTGGGACTCTGGTCTCGTCTGACCTTGGCCGCTGAGCTGTGGTTCCCCTCTTGGGCCCATTTCTCGCC
>SJYF01000263.1:7018004-7028969 GCA_006410515.1 Procapra przewalskii | reverse complement strand
CTGTGCCCCAGCCTGGCTAAACCACCTCAGCTTTGCCACACACGACAAGCTGGTTTTGTTTGTGCAGTATCTTTGCCTTCGCTGCCGTCTTTCCGTGGAATGTTCTGGTTTTGCAGTCCTGGCACATGCCCACTCGGTCTCCACTCCCGCTGGAATGTCGTCTGTCAGCCTGTCCACACCCTCAGCAGGTGGACGGTCCCTCCTTTCTGCTCCCTGCACCGCGGGGAACGCTTCGGTGCTTAGCGTGCTGTGTGTGTCTGTCTGCCTTCCTCTCTAGCATGTGAATTCTGAGAGCACGGTCATTTTTTATCATGCGCCTCTTCATATCTCTGATGGAGAACACAATCCATGGTGAATGATAGCCGTAGGGAAAATCCATAGGGGTAAAAATAACCATGTCCGTGAATGATGTGTGGCTGGCGGGCAGCCCAGCGCCCTGCTGCACTGGGATCACAACATGTCATGTGTGTGTGTGTGCGCACGCGTATTAAGTCACTAAGTCATGTCCGACTCTGTGACCCCATGACGTAGCCCTCCAGGTTCCTCTGTCCATAGGATTCTCCAGGCAAGAACATTGAAGTGGGCTGCCATGCCCTCCTCCAGGGGACCTTCCCTACCGAGGGATCCAACCCGCGTCTCCTGTGTCTTCTGTATCGGCAGGCGGGTTCTTCGCCACTAGCACTACATGGAAAGAAAGCCCTAACATGCTTTTGCTTCCCCCTTTAATATCAGATACCCAGTCACCTTCATGGAGCTGATACATAGTTTTGTGGGGAAAATATGGCTCTGAAAAGAAAATCGACTGTTAGTACTGGTGATGAAGTTGGGAGGAGCCCTCAGTAAGTGAGGTTTTCAGAAATTCCTGATAGATTAAGAACCAACTGTTGAGTTTGTTGGCACGGATGTATGGCATGAACAAATGCAGTGAATAGGAGTAAAAAGATGACCTGTGAATTATTTCGGCAAGGACCTCAGTGCAGCCGTGTATCATCACATGAGAAATGTGTAGTGAAAGTTAATGGTGATGAACCTGAGTCAGGACATATCCGGAAGCAGCTGTGAGCTGATGTGCTGAGATGCAGGATAAAAGAGCTGTCTGCCAGGGGCCCCTGTAACCTGGCAAAGGAGGCAAGCGGGAAGCCTTTTACTCTTTTTACGGGGAGAATTCTTTGCATTGTAGGTTCTGAGCACTTGGGTACTTGGCTGCAGTCTTTCACAAATGTTAAACATCTGCTGCTCCTCCTTAGAAAATAGAGCTGATGGCAGAGGGCACCGCGGTGATGTCTTGTCGCCCCGTGTGCCTGGGAGTGAGGCATCCCACCTAAGCGGACTTCTTGGGATAATGGCAGCGCCGCTAGAGTCAGCAGTTAGGTTGGGGAGTAAAATCCTAAGCAGGAGTGTCAGCCTCTCCTTCTGAACAGACTAAGGAGGATATGCTTCTATAGGGGTGTGTTCACGGGCAGGTTACAGGGTAAAGGGTTTTTTTTCCCCTTTGTATTATCCCAGACATTTCCGATAAATCAAAAAATAATAATATACAACTGTCCCCTCCCGTGCTGCTGTCAGGATGGGGCCTGTCATCATTTACTACTGTCAGCATTTCTGCTGCTGCTGCTGCTGAGTCACTTCGGTCGTGTCCGACTCTGTGGGACCCCAGAGACGGCAGCCCACCGGGCTCCCCCGTCCCAGGGATTCTCCAGGCAAGAATACTGGAGTGGGTTGCCATTTCCTTTTCCGATGCATGAAAGTGAAAAGTGAAAGTGAAGTCGCTCAGTCGTGTCTGCCTGTTACATATTTTCTTTCCACATATACTTTTTTTTTTCCTCCAGAAATATGTATTTTTAAATTTTTATTGATTTATTTTGTTGTTGTTGAATCGGTAAGTTGTATCCAATTCTTTTGTGACCCCGTGGACTGTAGCCCACCAGACGTCTCTGTCCGTGGGATTTCCCAGGCAACAATACTAGAGTGAGTTGCCCATTTCCTTCTCCAGGGGATCTTCCTGACCCAGGGATCGAACCCATGTCTCCGGCGTTGGCAGGTGGATTCTTTACCACTGAGCCACCGGGGAAGCCTGATTATTAATTTATGTCTGTGCTGGGTCTTTGCTGCTGAGTGCTGGCATTCTCTAATGGCAGCAAGCAGGGGCCATTCTCGAATGGCCATGTAAGAGCTTCTCAACACAGTGCCTTCTCATTGTTGAGGACGGGCGTGCAGTCTTCAGTGATTATGGCTCCTGGGTTTCGTTGCTCCGCGGCACGTGGGATCTTCCCAGACCAGGGATTGGACCCGTGTCTCCGGCATTGGCAGGCGGATTCTTAACTACTGGACTACCAGGGAGATCCTGAAAGTTTTTTTTTTTTTTCCTTTTCATGAAAATCTCCTCCTTCAAAATTTACTACTTGTAATGTGTGGTAGGCTGTGAATTCAGGTAAGTGTTAATTAACAGCTGTTACAGTTGTGGGTAAAAGAAAGGGTTAAAGCTCTGGGGCAGGTGGAGGGGAGGCAAGGATTATCAAGGGTATCGGAGCTGCAGGCCGTGGTTTTCACCGCAGACGTGATATTGTTCCTCTGATCGCTGGTGTTCCTGCTCCTGCTTCTTCCCCTGCTCTGAGGGCACGGCGCTGGGTGTGGAAGGGGCCCCGATGCAGGGGACAGCTGCCCTGGGCCTCGGTCTGCTTGTCTGTAGGAGGAGGCGGTGGACTGGACCATCCCCCGGTGCATATCATGTGTCAGGAGAGCAGCTCCACGCAGAGGGCCTCAAGCCCTCAGGCCCTCGTGTCTGGAGGAGCAAGACAGCGAGAGAGGACTTTGGATTGAGACGTCTCGGAATCTTCCTGGGGAGCAGCGTCCCGTTTAGAAGGGTGATGGGTGAGGGTTGGGGGGGCCCTGGGGACCTGTGTCTTGAGGAAGTGCCTGGCCTTTTCACGGGAGCGGTTTTGTTGTTGTTCAGCTGCTCAGTCGTGTCCAGCTCTTTGCAGCACCGTGCACTGCAGCATGCCAGGCTCCTCTGTCTTTCACCATCTCCCCGCATTTGCTCAAACTCATGTCCATTGAGTCAGTGATGCCATCCAACCATCTCATCCTCTGTCGTCCCCTTCTCCTCCTGCCCTCGATTATAACCTTTTTTTTTTTTTTTTTTTGCTGCATTGCCTGGCTTATGGGATCTTAATTCCCCGACCAGGGATCGAACCCAAGTCCTCTGTAAAGAGTATAGAATCCTAACCCCTGGACTGCCGGTAGAGGTCCCCGTTTTACCTGTTTTTAGGTGTACTGTTCATTGGCATTAAGTCCACTCACATTATGTGTAACCACCGTGCCCTCCCACTGCTAGAACTTTCTCATCGCATCAGGCTGAAACCCTGTCCCCAGTGACCAATGACCGCCGCCCCTGGTGCCCCCCAGCCTGCTTCTTGCCTCTGACTCCTCTGGAGACAGCGTGTGAGTGGGATCACACAGTGGTCGTCCTTTTCTGTCTGGCTGCCTTCACTCGGCACGTGCTCAGGCCCCTCCGTGCTGCGGCATGTCTCTGATGTCATTCCTTTTAAGGCTGAGCAGTAGTCCACTGTGTGTATGGACCGCACTTTGTCCGTCCTTTCTTCTGCTGGGGAGGTTTGAGTTGCCTCCGTTTTGGCTGCTGTGAAAATGTGGGTTCCAGCCTCTGCTCAGGTCTCTGTTTTCAGCTCCTTCGGGTACACACCCAGAAGTGGAATTGCTCGATCATATTATATAATTCTGTGTTTAACGTCTGACGGCAACCACCAGGCTCTTCACAGCTGCACTGCTTCACATTCCCACCAGTTCTCCAGGAAGAAGAGAGGTTGTCTGTGCTCAGTATAAAGCCGATTTCACATGAGGTGGGGCAGGACCTACCCTCAAGTCTTTAGGAGTTTGGGGTGGGTGAGGGACGATTTGGGGCTTCCTTGTTAGCTCAGTTGGTAAAGAATCTGCCTGCAATGCAGGAGACCCCAGTTCGACTCCTGGGTCAGGAAGATTCTCTGGAGAAGGGATAGGCTACCCACTCCAGTATATTCTTGGGCTTCCCTGATGGCTCAGCTGGTAAAGAATCCACCTGCAATGAAGGAAACCTGGGTTTGATCCCTAGGTTGGAAAGATCCCCTGGAGAAGGGAAAGGTTGCCCACTCCAGTAGTCTGGCCTGGAGAATTCAATGGACTGTATAGTCGGTGGGGTCGCAAAGAGGCGGACTCGACTGAGCGACTTTCACTGAGAGGGCAGGTTTGGAGGCCTGGCTCTGTGTAGTCCTGGGACTTTGGGCCGTGGGAAGCCGGGGGCCTTCTTAGCTAGGGCAGAGCAGAAGCAGGGTGGTGCTGTGGGAAGCTAAGGGCCCAGGGTACTCGCAGGATGGACCTGGACATGGGCCAAGGGTGTCAGAGGCCCAGAAGATCCAGCTGGGGTGTCTGGGCTCCACACAGCAAGGTAGGAAGGGCAGGGGTGACAATGGAGACGTTTCTGAGCTCAGCAGTGCGCTGCTGGCCGCCATGCCCACTCAGACTGAGTGAGCGCCAGGAGGAGGGGTCGGGCGTGTGGCAGACAGGGACCTTTGGCGTTGTGACTTCTGAGGCCCCAAGGGGAAGAGCGGCCGGGGTCTCACCCGTCTGGTGAGCTCCTCGCCTACTGAAGGAGCAGACGCGTGTGCCGCAGACCTGGGAGCCGCGCCCTGGACTCCTGGAGGTTGCCCCCACCTTGTCAGCCATCCTGGGGCCTGCCCCCCTTGGAAGGACGAGAGGATGATCACGAGTCTGCCTGCACTGGGAGCGCAAAGCCAGCTCAGCTCCTGTGTGTGGAGAGAGGGAAAAGGTGCTAGACTGAGCTCTCAGCCAGCTCCGGGCCTTATTTTGATCTGTAATTTTGCAGTGTTTAAGAACCATACCATCCTATAAAATGTGACTAGCGACGGCCTCCTGTGGCCGAGCTGCTTTTTGCACTTGGCCTCTGTGCGCACAGCTCATTGGCTGAAAACCCGGTCCTGCCCCAGAGAGCTTCAGCTGCTTTCCCTCTGAGAGAGGATCTTTGGAGTTTCCCCTGAAGGCTTTTCCAGGAAGCACGGGGTGGGTGAAGGTGTAGGGTGTGCTTGTTAGGTGCTGTCCTTTTGTCATGAGGACGAGGGTGTAGGGGGGTGGGGGAGTGCCTCTGCGGGGTGTGGTAGACCCCAGGCTGGGGTTTGGTGGACCCAGCCTGCAGGAGAGTTTTAAGTGGTTATTTAACATAGACTGGATCAGGGGATCTAAAACCAGACTTATAAGACAGAATGAATTTAATTAGAGTATGTGGAATTAGGCTAAAGAGTGAATGCAGTAGCCGTTTCAAGGCACAGGTGCAGGTGGTGCCAGGAGCACAGCTGGAGTTGTGGGTGAGTGTGGCCTGGGGCACCAGTGGCCTGCGGTGGCAGTGGGTGGGGAATGCTTCCGGGAACCAGGACCTCGGCCGCCTGATCCCCGGAGGTGCTGGCCCTGCTGCCCAAAGGCATGGTTGTAAGAATCATTAATGATAAGAAATGCTGCATTCTCCAGAAAGAGAGTGAGTGAAGTCGCTCAGTCGTGCCTGACTCTTTGCGATCCCGTGGATAGTAGCCTGCACCAAGCTTCTCCATCCATGGGATTTTCAAGGCAAGAGTACTGGAGTGGGTTGCCATTTCCTTCTCCAGGGAATCTTCCCAACCCAGGGATCGAACCCAGGTCTCTCACATTGTAGACAGACGCTTTACCGTCTGAGCCACCAGGTTCTTTATAAGACGCCTACCTCTTGAACGAAGCCTGTACCAGTACCTTCTGCGGATTTGGATTTTTAAAAGTTAATGATTCTGACCCTGGTTCGGAGAAAGAGGATGACTCTGTGTTGAGAAACCTTGTTGTCTGACGGTTCAGTTCTGTAGCAGCCTTGCCCAGGGGTGGCTTGCTGGGTCACAGGTCTGTCTGCACCCAGTGGAGATGCAGTCAGTCCACTGACCCCTTCTGACTCAGTCACACCTCCTCCGGGCCCTGAGAGCTTGGCTTCCCACGGCTCCATGCTGCGGCAGAGGGAGGCGCCTGTGTGCTCTGCGAGGACCAGTTGCCCGAGAGCGTGAACAGGCTTTGTGGGGAACCGCTTCGTGTTTTCAGAGACCTCCTTCGAGCCTCCTGGGCAGTGTCTCCCTTCTCCCATGAGTGATCCCTGCAGGGAGGCTAGATTCTGCCCCAGTGGGAGCTCTGCAGACCTTCTCTCGGCCTCCCCAGCCTGCACCAGGAGCCCCGGGGGCTTCAGGAGGGGGCCCTGCCCCGTGCATCCTCGCAGCCAGCACTCAGCTCCTGAGTCCCTGTGCCCCCCGGGGGTGAAGCACCTGGATGAGTCGCGGCCCCGGGCTCCTTTCTGTGGCTCCAGAGGGAGATGAGAGAGGCCACCCCTCAGTCTTGGTGGAAGGCAAAGAACAGAGACGCTGTGCAGCAGACCTGCAGTCCCCACAAAACAGGGGTGAGGACAGAAGGAGGAGGGGTCGCTAGAGGCCTGGAGACGGGTGACCCTGGCGGATGCCTGCGTTCCCCTTTCTCACCTTGTAGATGCTGAGTCCCAGCCAGAGAGGGACTCAGAGGGAGGAATGGCAGGGGAAGGGCTTCCCTGGTGGCTCAGCTGGTAAAGAATCCGCCTGCAGTGCGGGAGACCTGGTTCAGTTCCTGGGTCGGCAAGTTCCCCTGGAGAAGGGATCGGCTACACACTCCAGTATTTTTGGGCTTCCCTGATGGCTCAGATGGTAAAGAATCCACCGCAATGTGGGAGACCTGGGTTCAATCCCTGGGTCGTGAAGATCCCCTGGAGGAGGGCATGGCAACCCACTCCAGCATTCTTGCCTGGAGCATCCCATGGACAGAGGAGCCTGGCGGGCTACAGTCTGTGGGGTCATAAAGAGTCAGACACAACTGAACGGCTAAGCACAGCACAACACACAGGGGAAGGAAGGATGAGGAGGGAAAACCCAGTAAATCACAGAGAGGAGGAGGAAGCCCGTCTGGTGTTTCATCAGATTTGACTGTTTTTTTTTTTTTTCTAATGGTAGGAAAATAACCATGAGCCCAGTGACCCTGAGGAGGTGTGGAATTGAGGCACTAGGGGATGACGGGTTCACTCACAGAGTGGGGATGTTTTGTGTGGTCAGGCCCAGGAGCCTCACCCCACGGTTGAGCGGAGATGTTAGGCCCTGTGGTCACCCCAGCGAGGGATATGGTGGAGTTTGACAGCGATACTTGGAGGGCCCGCTGTGGCCCCAGTAGGCTGGCGCTGCCACGCCGGCTGTGCTGCTTCTGCAGGCGAAGTTACATAAGACATGTGCCTACCCCTGAGCTGGCCCCACAGGCTTCGTCTACTTCAGTGCTTCCAGAAGATTCCACGGGGCCATGTGACCCACGTGATGGCCCCAGTGACCCGCATAGATCGTTGTGGTCACGTCTTCTGAAACGGCTGTTGTTTCTAAGAGATAATTTTATCACACTTCTTAGTAAGTATAATATTAAAGTATTTAATCATATGGCAGAAAATGTAGATAAATAGCAGAAAAGAAAAACCATAACCCCGACTAACGTCACAGCTGACCTTATTTGGCGTATTTCCTCACAGTCCTTTAAGACCCCTGAATAAGTATAAATGCAGTTTTCTGTCCAACGTTGCACATTTTTTTGATTGTGGTTTTTCTGGAGTCTTCATTAACTGTGATTTTTAAATTGACGGTATTTTCATTTCTTAGGGATTTGAGTGGAAGCATTTTGAGTTTTCTAATAATTATTAGACGTGGAGATTTAATCTGAATCGTAAACAGAAACATCCCGGCGATAGGCGCCACTCGGCAGCTGAGTTAGTTCTCAGAGCTCTCCCCTCGTGTCTGTTCACAGGGATCTACCGCACAGAGAGGGATAAAGGCACGTTGTACGAGCTCACGTTCCGCGGGGACCACAAGCACGAGTTCAGACGCCTGGTCTTGTTCCGGCCATTCGGCCCCATCATGAAGGTGAAGAAGGAGCGGCTGAACATGGCCAGCACGCTGGTCAACGTCGTGGTGCCGCTGGCCAGGAGGGTGGACAAGTTCCGGCAGTTCATGCAGAACTTCAGGTGTGTGTGACTCGCGGGTGGCTCCGCCCCGCCCGGCTCGCGGGCCCCTTTCTCTCCCTGCTCGGCTCTGGTTTCTTCCTGTAAAGTTGATCGTTGTATTTGCCTTTCCCTGGAGTAGTTAGACGCGACTTTCCTGGTGGCTCAGATGGTAAAACGTCTGCCTGCAATGCGGGAGACCTGGGTTCTATCCCTGGGTGGGGACGACCCCCTGGAGAAGGAAATGGCAGCCCACTCCAGTACTCTTGCCTGGAAAATTCCAGGGACAGAGGAGCCTGGTAGGCTACAGTCGATGGCGTCGCAAAGAGTCGGATATGACTATGCGACTTCACTGTCTTCTTTCTTTCTGGTGGCACAGTGGTAAAGAATCCGCCTGCCAATGCAGGAGATGAAAAAGACCTGGGTTCCATCCCTGGGTCAGGAAGATCCCTGGGAGCAGGAAATGGCAACCCACTACAGTAATTCTTGCCCGGAAGATTGCCTGGATAGAGGAGCCTGGTGGGCTGCCATCCATGGGGTGAGAGTCGGACACTGAGCACTCAGAGCAGTTGGAAAGCGGGTAGATTTCCCTTCGGAAGTGCGGGTCAGGAGGGCTGGGTTTTCGTCAGGATCTGCAGAGACGGCCGGACACCTGGGGGTTCTGTTCTGACTGCGGTGGCTCAGGGTGGGGGCCACAGGTGGACTGGGCCCTCTCCCAGCCCCCAGAGACCTCTACCCTCGTGACCTGTGCGTCTGGCTGCAGCCTGGCTTCCTTTCCTGCCCCGCTCCAGCAGTGACTGGAATGCTCTCAGTCAGAGTTTTTTTTATTTTAACCCGTGTCTCCTCAGAGGTTATGTGTAGAATTATGCCGAGAAGTTTCCCAGCCTTCATTTTTGTAGATACTTGAGAAGACTTAAACGGGTTTTTGTTTGGATGCAGTCATACTTTTTATATGTGTCTTCAAGCTCCTGACTTGTAAGTGCCGTGTCGAATCTTACACACTTGTTGGCGACACTCAGGCCGCTTGAGGTCAGTCAGCAGCTAGCTTGGCCAGCTTATCTTAAAGATAGAAAGTTGTATGTGTCTAATGATACATCTTGGAATATCAAGCTTATTTTTCATCTTTTATCATTAAATGCACATTAAAGTCGCTCAGTCATGTCCGACTCTTTGTGACCCCATGGACTATACAGAATACTGGAGTGGGTAGCCTTTCCCTTCTCCAGGGGATCTTCCCAACCCAAGGATCGAACCCAGGTCTCCTTCATTGCAGGCAAATTCTTTATCAGTTGAGCCACAAAGGAAGCCCATGAATACTGGAGTGGATAGCCTATGCCTTCTCCAGCAGATCTTCCCAACTCAGGGATCAAACCCGGGTCTCCTGCATTGCAGGTGGATTCTTTGCCAGGTGAGCCACAAGGGAAGCCCATGAATACTGGGCTGGGTAACCTATCCCTTCTCCAGTGGATCTTCCCAACCCAGGGATAGAACCCGGGTCTCCTGCATTGCAGGCAGATTCTTTACCAACTGAGCTATCAGGGATTAAAAGCCAATAATGCTCATTATAAGGGTGTGGTTGATACTTCTCCACATTCTGGGTCGTGAGCATATTTGAAGAGTAACCCTCTTCGACTCCCTGGCCGGGTTTCAGAGATGGGAGTAAACAAAGCCTGTCACTGTGTGCTAAATCCCGGGAAGCCCAGCACTTGTGTGCCAAGATCCCTTGCTGCCTTGTAACCTCAATCTGAATGTGTCCCTCAAGCAGAGGTGACAGCTGCTGTCGAGATGGCCCTCCCCTCAAGATGGGCTCATTCCAGCTCCCAGAACCTTCCCCACTGGCATGTCCAGGCCTAGAGATGCTAACGCCTCTGCAGGCACCAGGAGGGCTGCCGGTCTCATCCCTGTGTCCTGCCTACACCCCGTCATTAAGCTTGTAAAGTGCAAGTAAAGTGCTCCGTCGTGTCTGACTCTTGCGACCCCATGGACTGTAGCCCGCCCAACTCCTCTGTCCATGGGATTCTCCAGGCAAGAGTACTGGAGTGGGATGCCATGTCTTTCTCCAGGGGATCTTCCCGACCCAGGGATTGAACCCCAGTCTCTTGCATTGCAAGCAGATTCTTTACTATCTGAGTCACCAGGGAATAGGCTGAGCTTTGTAAATGGGTCCTTAATAAATTTTCTCCAACTGGAAAGAGTAACACTTTTCTAGCTAAATGTTAAGGTCACAATACAGGAGTCTCTGGGGGTCCTCTGGCCTGACCGTCCCTTCATTCAGAATCCCACGGTGGCGCTCCTGACACCTGGTTCTGTGTGCAGAGTGTGTGTCTCAGATAACTGCCAAAACCTGGTGTGGGCCGGCTGTGGACTCAGTGTCTACCCGGTGTGGACCAGGTCACTGCCTGTGCCCCAGGGCAGGCTGCTGCTCTGGAGAGGAAGCTGGCTGTGGTTTGGACCTGAAGTCGCCTCCCCGTGATTTCTGCCGGGCCTCTGGCTCTGGGCTCCCTCTGTCTTCTCCAGTTCGGGAGCTGCCTTCAGCCGTGCTGTCCCAAGGGGCTGGCTGGGTTGAGCTCCCCTTTCCTCCTCTGTAGAACACACTGGGGCACACCCCTTGCCTGTCAGCAATGCCCCTCTGGCTCCAGCCCTGAAGTGGCTGGTGCTCGGCTCCCTTCAGCCTCCCCGGGTGCAGCCGTGTCCTTCTCTGTCTTCTCTTTGGACCGGCCCAGTGCGCTGGTGGAAGCATATATGCTGAGGGGGGCTGACCCGGCGGTGGGCACCAAGCCGGAAGGGAAGGCCACCCATTGCTCCCGAGGCCGGTGTGCCCACTCCCAGGACGAGTTTACAGTGAGATCTGTGGGCCAGGAAGCTGCCTGGAGCTTGCAGGGCCCTGAGGCTGG
>SJYF01000263.1:6993617-7005065 GCA_006410515.1 Procapra przewalskii | reverse complement strand
TGGCATAAAAACATGTATACTATCATGTAAAAAAAATAAATTAATTAATTAAAAAAAATAAAAATAAAAAAATATAATAGGGAAAAAAAATAAATAAATAAAATGGTCAGTGTTTGTCCTTTGGGAGAAGGACGATGCCCAGTGGGTAGTAAATTTGTACACAGTAATCTATTAAAACACATAGAAGAAGCTTTACTTAACTACCATTTTTATCATTCTCTAAAGATGCTAAAACTTTAATTAAAATGCATCTCATCTTTGAATAATATTAAACTGTTATTATTAAAAACATTAAATTAATAAATAATGTTAGATCATTATTATTAATAATTATTATTAAACCATTGTTATTAACATGAAGGATACCATTTGATGTTTGCATCAACCTTATAAGATAGAAGCTGTTATTAACCGCCCCCCCTTTTTTTTTTCTGCACGGCATGTGCGATCTTAGTTCCCCTACCAGGGATCAAACCCATGTCTGCTGTAGTGGAAGCATGGACTCAGTCACTGGAACTCCCTGACCCCATTTCTTAGGTGAAGAAGTGGAGGTTTAGAGAAGTTGGTACTCAGCCTGCTGCTCCTGATCCGGGGGATGGTCAAACATGAACCTCATCTGTAACTTCCAGATTCCTAGTCTTAACATCCCAGCAGATTCTCACTCCAAAAAGCCATAGCTGTTCATTGAAAATAGTGAGATTTGAAACCAGTTTCAATGACATTTATTTCACTTGGCTATCAGCATTGTGAGAAAACTATTCTAAATCTAGCTAAAACATACATATTTTAAGAATGTCTTGAAAAAGTCTAGCTCAGTGACCAGCGGGCAGTGTTTGTATGTCTTGGTCTATGCTTACTCCATTGAGCTTTCTGTTTCCGTGGACAGCTGCATAGCAGTGTTTTCCAAACTGCAGTTTGTGATTCATTAGAGTGCTGTGAAATTGATTTGATTGGAGTGGATTGTGTGCATTGTTTAAAAAAAAAAAAGATAGAAAAGGATAGAAGATTATCAAAATGTATCATGAGTAGTAAAGATTATTGTTTCACGAAACTTTAATTTCAGAGAGTGTGTGTGTAGAGGGGTTGCTGTGTCGTGGTGTATAATATATCCTTTTGTGAGGATAAGTGTTGTGGTCAAAATATTTAGAAGCCACTGACATAGAGATCCCATTAGTCTGAGAGAGGATCCAGGCATAAGATCTCAATAACCATTTTCTAGTCTCCCCTTGGGCTTCCCTGGTGGCTCAGTGGTAAAGAATCCACCTGCCAATGCAGGAGATGTAGGTTCACTTCCTGGGTTGAGAAAATCCCCTCGAGAAGGAAATTTCAATCCACTCCAGTACTCTTGCCTGGGAAATTCCATGGACAGAGGAACCTGCGGGCTACAGTCTATGGGGTCACAAAAGAGTCTGGCAGAACTTAGTAACTAAGAAACAACAAGAAAACAACAACAAATTGGTTCTCAATAGATGATTTTTATTCCACAGAGTTTTTCATACTTGTTGTTCAGTTGCCACGTCGTGTCTGACTCTTTGTGACCCCATGGACTGCAGCAGCCCAGGCTTTCCTGTCCTTCAGTATCTCCCAGAGTTTTCTCAAGTTCATGTCCATTGAACTGGTGATACCATCCAGCCATCTCATCCTCTGTTGCCCTCTTCTCCTTCTGCCTTCTGTCTTTCCCAGCATCAGGGGTCTTTTCAAATGAGTCAGCCGTACGTATCAGGTGGGCAAGGTATTGGAGCTACAGCTTCAGCTTCAGTCCTTCCAAAGAGTATCCAGGGTTGATTTCCTTTAAGACTGACTGGTTTGATCTCCTTGCAGTCCAGGGGACTCAAGAGTCTTCTCCAGCACCACAGTTCAAAAGCATCAGTTCTTTGGTGCTCTGCTTTCTTTACTGTCCAGCTCTCACATCTATACATAACTACTGGAAAGGCCATAGTCTTGACTATACGGACCTTTGTTGGCAAAGTGATGTCTTTGCTTTTTAGCACTACGCCTCAGCTAGTCTCAAATTACAGCCTAGCTCAGTGGTTCTCAAATATAAATGTACTTTAAATAACTTGGAGTGCTTTTAAAAATGCAGATTCCTGAGCTCCAGCCCCAGAAATTCTGAGGTGTTAGGTCTGAGATGAAGCCTTGAGTTCAGCTTGTGATGTTGATGTGAGTGGTCCATGGCCCGTATGGGGAGTTCTAGCCTAAGGGACCCACTCCACTATTCTTGCCTGGAGAATCCCATGGACGGAGGAGCCTGGAAGGCTACATTCTGTGAGGTTGCAAAGAGTTGGACATGAGTGAGCGACTAACTCACACACACATAGCCTGGAAGCATTTGCTTGGAGCTGTGTGTTAGAAAATTAAAAAAAAAATACTGGTAGATGGATTTGCATGAGTTTTAATTTACTGAGCGGCATCTTTGTCCAATCGTGAGGACAAGAAGGCCTCTTTCAGAAGGACAGTCTCTGAGATGGAAGCACTGGAACTGAGGCCCTGTCCTGTCCTGCGGCCGTGTACCCGAGAGGGCTTCGTGCGTGCTGTCAGGAACCAGTCTCTGTTGCCGTGGTGTTGTCTGCATTTCATGCCTCTTTGAAGGGACTTGTTTGATGTGTATCTTCAGGAGCAATTTATTAGAATATCCCTAAAGAAAACTGGGGAGAAAGTTGTTGAAATTTGAGCGTAATTGTTACTTTAATATTCTTCATAGACAAGGAAGTTTCATTTTATCTATTTGTTTTTTCGTATTTATTTGGCTGCGCCAGATCTTGCTGCAGATAGGCTCTCCATTGCGGTGTGCAGGCTCCTATCTAGTTTGGAGGTGGGGGCTTAGCTGCCCCACGGCATGTGTGGGATCTTAGTTCTCTGACCAGGGATCAAGTCCCGTATCCCCTGTGTTGGAAGGCAGATTCTTGATCACTGGACCACCAGGGAAGTCCCAACAAAGACTTTTTTAGATAAGAGTCTTATCTGCTAAAATGAAAAACGCTAAAAAGTGAATTCCTTTCTAGAAGATAGAGTCCTGGACGTTGGGAAGCACCTCACAAATGAAGGCAGCCTCTCAGGCCTGTGGCCCTCTCACCCTGCATCTGCCAGAGAGGGGGCTAAGCGCAACGCTGCTTGGTGACCACTTCTTTGCGCAGATGTGCCTGTATTTTTAGGAGTTCCATGTTGTTCTTTGGGGGATTCGAGCATGGCATATAGATTGTAGTATCGTGATAGTGTTAAATTTCTCAAGTGTAAGTACATCACTATTATGTTATAAAGGAAAGTATCTTGGTCCTTGTTTTTGAAAGGGAAGTTGCCATGATGCCTATAACCTCAAATTGTTCAGAGGAAGGAAGAAAATACAGCCAAATTTTAACACTTGATAAATCTGGGTGAATGGTATATAGGTACTTTAGTATGCTTACAACCTTTCTAATGGTTTAAATTTTTCCAAGTAAAAATTTAGAGACGATATGCTATGAAAAAAATGAAATTTAGTTCGTACAATGGAATATAATGCAACAGTTTTTTTTTTAAAGGCTATTATCAGTGAAATGGTGGAATAAAGACCTTGCAAAATTCTCCTCCATAAAAGCAACGAGAAAATTAGTAAAAATCGTCAGAATCAACTTTTATAAGACTATGGACATTAAAGCTTGGAACAGACTAGAAAGTGCTTCTCTAAATCGCTGAATCTCAGTGTGAACAGGGAGCTTTGTGAACTTGAACTTGCCCCTTTTCCACCCCTCCCCCCGCCTTCAGCTCGTCAATAACCTTGAAGGCCAGCAGCCCATAGGAGTCACAGCTTGGCAGCCACTGGGGGCCAGTATATGGCTGGAGCTCCTTGAGAGCATTATTCTCAGAGAATTGTCATTAGCTGACCTGCCTGGGCATTTCCTTGGGAGATCCTCCGCACCAGCTTGTCTTCATTTGACTCGACTCAGAGCCCTCACAGTGGAACCTTTTATCCTGAGATGTTTGTCAGAAAACAGTTATAGGAAGTCTTTAACACTGTGGCTTCCTGAAGTGAGAGAAAGAGCTGGGGCAAACGGCAGACTAAGCAGAACGCTCAGGAGGTGAGTCTGAGCAGTGCGACTTCCGAAGGGGCTGGGAAAGCTGCAGCAGCTTCCTGGGCACCCAGAGGCTGTGCTCATACCTAGGAAAGACCTGAATGCGAATGTGAAGTCCCTCAGTCGTGTCCGACTCTTTGCGACCCCGTGGACTGTAGCCCATCAGACTCCTGTGTCCATGGGATCCTCCAGGCAAGAATACTGGAGTGGGTTGCCATACCTGAGCGGGCCCTTACTTTGACCTCTGACTGACCTGAGACTCTTTGCAGGAAGCAAAGGCTCAGGTAAGTTGTCCCCTGATTGACTGTTGTGTGTTGATGGCATGCCCCACCGTGTTCGTAAAGTCCCCACATTCGCAGAGTCCCCTGGCAAAGACGGGGAGACTTGTTGGTTTCAGGCATTTAAGGAAACCCTTGACTGATCACTAGCTTACCACTAAGGGGTCACACACAAGAGTACAGTTCACAGAACTAGTTCAGGAAAGTCACTAAACAAACGCCAACAGCAGATGGCAACAGTGCCACGGAGGCTGCAGAGTCTCATTTCCAGGGCTGCCATACTACATTATTGAAATGTTTCGCTTTACACAGAAAACTTATGAGGCATACAGAGAAATAAGAAAGTATGGCTCTTGTGCAGGGAATGAAATCTGTCATTAGAAACTGTTCCTGAGGAAGCCCAGGTGTAATCCTTAATAGCTGAAGACACGAAGTCAACTGTATTAAATCTGTTCAAGGAATGACAAGAAACCACGTTTAAAGAAGTAAAGAAAAATGCAAGAGCCTTGTCTCACCAACTAAAGCAAAATCAGCTAAAACAAGAACCAAATAGAAAGTCTGGAGTTGAAAAGTACAATATTTAAAATAAAAATTTCACTCCGGGGCCTCAAGATCTGGTTTGAACAGGCAGAAGCAAGAATCGGTGAACTTTAGGTCAATTGATATGAGACAGCTTGAGAAACAAAAATATAGAAGAATAAAGTAACTGAATGAACCTCAGAGACCTGTAGGATACCATCAAGCATGCCAGCATAGACATACTGGGAGCTGTCCTATCCAGAAAGAGAGGAGAGACCTAGAGGCAGGAAGAAATATCTGAAGAAATGATGGCCCCAGACTCCCTGTATCTGATGAAAACATTAAACTACACATCCAAGAGGCAACTCCAAACAGGAAGACTCTCAGAAATGCAACAAATAGTTGAAAGACAAAGAGTAAAAGAATCTGTGTGACTGAGTCCAACTTGTATAGCCCACCACGTTGTACGCCAATAAATTGAGAGATGCAGTGTTGGGGCAAGGAATGGAGGCTTTATTTTCACAGCCAGTGGGTGGTGGACTAATGTTCCAAAGAACCATCTTCCTCCAGTTAGAATTCAAGGTCCTTTTTTACTGAAAGGGGAGGGGAGGTGGTTGGTTGTTGCAAAAACCTCTTAGTGTTGGAATCCTTTGTTCTTGCAGCTGTTCACATAGGCCAGGTCAGGATGTTCCTGTAAACTTCCAACAAGACAAACCTTATTAAATGTTCTGCAACGTTTTATCTCTATATGAATGGGGAAATGTTATACCTTTAAAGGTCAAGACCTTGAGAATGGTCTTCTTGTATATTTCAGGCTCTGGGCAACATTTTTAACTTGTAGCAAAACCGGTAGAATACCAAGTTTAAAGTAAAAGAAGCGGATCCAACATGGAGTCAGATTTGTTCTCCTCTGTTTACAGAAGCAGCAGTAGTGAAGCAACTCAGCAGGTCCAAGGAGTCCTTTATAGGATAGAAAGTGGGATGGCATATTCAAAGTGCTGAAAGTAAAGTTCTATCAACCAAGAATTCTATATTCAGCAAAACCATCCATCAGAAATAAAGGAGAAATTAATTCATCCTCAGTTGAACAGGAACTGAGAGAGTCTGTCACTGATAAATAAGAAATAAAGAAAGGAGTATTTGTGGCTGATGGGAGAAGACACTAGATATAAACTCAAATCCATACAAAGAAACACAGAGTGCCAGAAAAGTAACTATGTAGGGAAATAGAAGACACAGTAAAAATGTATTTTTTGTGTATAGCTTTTTTCCTATCTCATTTAATAGATAACTGCATAAAGCAGTAATCATACATCTGTACTGATAAAGGCACAACTGATTTTTATGTTAATATGTTTTCACAATGTTACTAAGTTCATTTATTAGTTCTCTGACTCTATGGACGTGAGTCTGAGTGAACTCCAGGAGTTGGTGAAGGACAGAGAGGCCTGGCGTGCTGTGATTCATGGGGTCACAAAGAGTTGGACACGACTGAGTGACTGAACTGAACTGAATGGGTTTTGGTGAAGCCATCAGGGTCTTCCATATACAGTATCATGTCATCTGCAAATAGTGACAGTTTCATTTCTTTCTTTCCAAGATGGATGCATTTTATTTCATTTTCTTGCTTAATTTGCTAGGACTTCCAATACTGTGCTGTATAAAAGTGGCAAGAATGGACCTCTTGTCTTGTTCCTGACCTTTGAGGAAAGGCTTTTAAATTTTTACTGTTGATGATGATGTTAGTGGGCTGTCCTGGTGGCTCAGACGGTAAAGAATCTGCCTGCGGTGTGGGAGACCTGAGTTCGATCTCTGGTTTGGGAAGATCCCCTGAAGAAAGGAGTGGCTGCCCATTCCAGTATTCTTGGCAGGAGAACGCTATGGACAGAGGAGCTGCAACCCGTGAGGTCCAAAGAGTCGGATGTGACTGAGTGACTTTGAGAGAGAACGGTGATGTTAGCTGTGGGCTTATAGAGTATGGCCTTTATTATGTTTAGGTACATTCCTTCTGTTCCTAATTGGTTGAGCGTTTCTATCATAAAAGGGTGATTGAGTTTTTTCTGCATCTATTGAAATGATAATAAATTTTTATTTTTCATTGTTAATGTGGTGTATCACATTTTATTAATGTGCAGATGTTGAACCATCCTTGCATCTTAGGGATAGCTCTCTTGATCATGGTGTGTGATCCTTTTAATGAACTCATGAATTCAATTTGCTAGTATTTTGTTGACAATTTTGCATTACGTTCAGGGATGTTGGCTTGTCGTAGCTTTCCTTTCTTGTTGTGTTTTTGTTTGACTTTGGTATCAGGGTAACATTGGCCTCATAAAATGACTTTGGAAATGTTCTTCTCCCTTCAATACTTTGGAAGCGTTTGAGAAGGATTGGCATTGATTCTATAAATGTTCGGTAGAATTCATCTGTAAAGTCAGCCAGCCCTGGGTTTTTATTTGGGGAGATTTTTGACTACTGATTCAATCTCCTTGTTCATTATTTGTCTGTTCAGATTTTCTATTACTTCATGATTTAGTCTTGATAAGATGTATGTTTCTAGGAACTAATCAATTTCTGTTATCTAATTTGTTGGTATGTAATTGTTCACAGTTGTCTCTTAGGATATTTAGTATTTCTGTGGTATCAGCTGTAATGTCTCCTTTTTGTTTATAATCTTGTTGATTTGAGTCATCTTTGTTATTTTTCAAGATAAGCTGAAGGTTTGTCAATTTTGTTTATCTTTTCAAAAGGAATTTGCTAAAACAACTGTATAAGCAGGCTTGTATATAAGCTCAGAAACTAGAGAACTCTAAATTGTTTAAAATGCCTGCTATGGAAAACTAGCTAGGAATATGCTTAGCTTTAAATTATTTACTGTATTCATATCCCTTTAGTAAGTAGAAGTTATAAGCAGTGTCAGTATTCAGGGATGTTAGATTTAAATTTTTAAGTTATACATTAAATATATATTTCTGTGTAAATTTTTAAATTTGCTTTTTTTTTTAAATGAAGGGCTTTTGTTGGAAGTGTCACATTAAGATAATTTCCTTGCAGCGATCAGAAGATAGTGATATTAGAGTAGATCCCATTAGACAGCGAGATCGTCTATCATTTTTAAGCCAGCAGCTCTGGGAAATGCAAGTCAATTAGAGAAATTAAGTCTCCATTGAAACAGTAGCTTCCTCAGGTCATTTTAACCTCTGTCAGCGTGACTACACCTAACTTGGAGGAGACCCCATGCATCGGACTTGCATTAAGAGAAAGGAATTGAAGGAGAATCTCAAGGATTTTGTCAGTCAATAATTAAAGTTCAAGAAGAAAAGAGAAGAAATAATTATAAGTAATCCTGGGGCCAGTTTGAACTGCAGACTCTGATTCATAACAAAAATTACGTAAAAAATGTAGTAAAAACTGCCTTTCTTACAAGGCAGTTACTCTCGTTGTGTGTTCAGTTGCTTAGTCGTGTGTCTGACTCTTCGCAACGCCGAGGACTCTAGCCTAACAGGCTTCCTCTTGTCCATAGAATTTTTCAGGCAAGAATCCTGGAGTGGGTTGCCATGCTCTCCTCCAGGGGATCTTCCCGACCCAGGCATCAAACTTGCATCTCTTGCGTCTCCTGCACTGGCAGCAGATTCTTTATCCCCAGCGTCACCCGAGAAGCCCTTGTTTCTCTGGACTTGCCGCTAGATGTTACTTTCCTTTTATGGGCAAATGACGTATTTCAAACCAAATTACATCTTATTTTCCTCAGTGCTCTTTCTTCCTTTCTTTTACTGACGTATGTGTAATCTTCTGTAAAGCCTGGGTTTGTGCCTGAGAAAGAGTTGATCGGGGCATCTTCCTGACTGGGGAGGGAGACCCACCCCAGAGGACGAGGTGGTGTCCTGGGGCAGCGCCTCCCACAGGCACCAGGCCTGAGTCCATGGACGCATCTCCTGACTCATCCAGTGTTTACGGGGGTGCTCTGTGTCCCGTGGGCGCCGTTTCCTGCAAGCACTGGTAACCCCTGAGGATAGAGGTGAGGACAGCCGCCGTCCTGCAGGGTTTACAGGACAGGCCAGGGGCGTCAAGAGCACAGGGCGCGCGCAAAGGCACTGGGTCCCGGAGGACGGAGGACGGGCTGGCCCCGACGCCTGGGGGCCCAGAAAGGACCCCTCGTCCCATGGGAGGGCGGGAGGGGCTGCCACTCGACAGGGACCACGAGGACCAGGGGCGATCTTCCCTGGAGTCCGTGGAGGAAGTGGATCCCTGAGAGGAGACGGCGGAGCTGACGCAGGAGGCCCCCGCGTGTCCCCGCCGTCCGTGCCCGTCCTCTGGTGGAGGGGGTAGGGATGCACAGAGCTCAGCACAGCCCCTGGCCTGTGCGCCTCTGCATCTGGGCTGCAGCCTGTGGTCATGTTGTGCACGTCCCCACACCCACGGCCCACTGCAGCAAGTCGGTGCTCCGTGTTGAACGCGCCCTTGCTTTTGCACAGCCTCTTAATACACGGTCCCCGCGCCGCCAGCAGGAGCTGGCGCCCACTCCAGTGTTCTTGGGCTTCCCCGGTGGCTCAGCAGTAAAGAATCCGCCTGCAATGTGGGAGACCTGGGTTCAATCCCTGGGTTGGGAAGATCCCCTGGAGAAGGTAACGGCTACCCACTCCAGTATTCCGGCCTGGAGAATCCAGGGACTGTAGAGTCCATGGGGTTGCTAAGAGTCGGACACGACTGAGCAACTTTTTCACTTTCACTTCAGACCAGGGTTTGGGTAACCAGGAGACGGAACAGACGAGACTGACCTCTGTGTGGGGTGCGTGTGTCCCCCCCCAGTCCCCATCCTCCCAGACCTGCAGCTCTTGCTCAATCATCTCCCTGCCACTCACTCAGCCCCAGGCTGCTCGTCTTCCCCGTTGTTACTGCTGTTAGTTCAGTAAGAAAGTGAAAGTGAAGTCGCTCAGTCGTGTCCGACTCTTTGTGACCCCACGGACTGTAGCCCACCAGGCTCCTTCATCCATGGGATTTTCCAGGCAAGAGTACTGGAGTGGGTTGCCACTGCCTTCTCCAGGAGATCTTCCCGACACAGCAATTGAACCGGGGTTTCCCGTTTTGTAGGCAGATGCTTTACCGTCTGAGCCACCAGGGAAGTCCATATATACATCATTTATTTATTTTTGGCTGTGCTGGGTCTTCGGTGCTGTGAGGCCTTGTCTCTAGCTGTGGCGAGTGGGGCTACTCTTTGCTGCTTTGCTCGGGCTTCTCGTGGCGGTGCCTAGACTCGGTAGTTGTGGTGCACGGCCTTAAGCTTCTCTGTCGCATGTGGGACCCTCCTGGATGAGGCATTGAACTCGAATCTCCTGCGTCGACAGGCAGATTCTTTACCGCTGCGCCGCCAGGGAAGCCCTGGCAGTTCAGTTTCTAACGCTGCCTGTATTATTTTAACTATTCACCGTGGCTGGGATTTGATGCTTCAGCAGGGCAGCCCTGCCTGCCCTGGAAATCAGCTGACGGATGTCCCCGTGGGCTGGGCAGGCCCCACAGAGTGTGGACCATGTCCAGAGCGGAGATCTGCTGCAGCTCTGAGAGGAAGCCAGGCCCCCGGGCGGGGGATACGTCCTGGGAGGCTGGCTCAGACGAACAGGTGGAGAGTCAGGCATCTCTCAAGGGTAGAACCATCCTGGAAAGTAACCGTCCTGGAAAGGTCGCGCAAGGGGAGGTGGGCTGCAGAAACCTTCAGGGAGGTGGGAGGATGGTGAAGGGCCGCATGTCAGCCGGACATCTTCTCTGGGGACAAGAAGGCCACTCCATCGCTTTTGGGGGAAGCCTTGGGACACAACCGCAAGGCACACCTCAGGAAATAGGGTCTGGGCCCACCTACCTGGGAAGGAGTCGAAACAGAGTTCCCAAAGAGGAGAGTCCCCCTCACGCAGAGCGGGTACTGGGCTGACTCACCAGCAGTAGAACCTGAGCTTGTGAAGGGCCTGAGCACATCCATGAGGCTTGGTAGCGAGAAGTGGAGTGACTGCCCGGGCAACGCGGGGCAGGGCTGGACTGGACACGTTTAGTCCCTAGCACCCGCTGAGCACCCAGTGGGGCTGGGCAGCTCTGGAACCCGGCCCAGGGCTCCTGACCCACCCTCCAGTGCTCCACCAGGCACCGGGCCTCCTGCCTCGTCTGGCCTCGGACTCAGACAAGGTTGGGCCCAGGGTTCCAGGATAAAACACGACCACGCTCACGCCCAGATCTAAAGGGAGGTGGCAGATCAGGAAGGGGCAGCGGAACTAGCTCCGCTGATTGAGCTGCGTGTGTAAAGCTCATGACCCTGCATTCGTGTTGACCTTCACCTGAGACAGTCACAGACTTCAGACAGTGGGAATGGGTTGTTGCGGGGCCTTCCCTGGTGGCTCAGATGGTAAAGAATCCACCTGCAATGTGGGCGACTCAGGTTCGATCCCTGGGTCAGGAAGGCCCCCTGGAGAAGGGAATGGCAACCCACTCCAGCATTCTTGCCTGGAGAATCCCATGGACAGAGGAGCCTGGTGGGCTGCAGTCCATGGGGTCGCAAGACTCGGACACGATTTAGTGACTCAACCACCACCACGTGGGTTTTTGAACCTCTTCTGAGGCAT
>SJYF01000263.1:6982176-6993610 GCA_006410515.1 Procapra przewalskii | reverse complement strand
GGGGGTGGGATAGGCTGGGTTGGGGGAGGGCTCAGAGCCCGGGGCGAGGAAGCCATCCGGCAGGAGAGGTATGCGCAGCCAGCAGGAGGGGGTGCTGGCTGGACACGAGGCCTGCACAGGCGGACTCGGGCGCTCCGTGGGACCAGAGTGGGTCTCTGTTTCTCTCTGGGAGAAGACAGCCCCTGTCCGACCCGGTACTGGATGAATTCCTGGAACGTTTGTTCAAGACATGCCCCGTTTCAGAAGGTTCTGGGCAGGAACAGCCAAGTGAAGAAACACCTGGACTCCATTACCCAGCCCTGTGCTGGTAACAGACTGGCTAACACTTACCCAGTGCTTTATGCTCTTGGCCATACTTGCCTCACCGGTAACTCTGAACAGTTAAGGAAGGTGTCGTTATTCCCATTTTGTAGATGAGGCAACTGAGGCTCCTGGAGATTGATGGGCTTGCTTGGATCACAGCCTTAATGCACAGAAGAGCCAGGCCCCAGACGCCTCAACCTTCTGAATCCCAGCGTCGTGTCCTTGGCATGTTCGGCCACTTCACCTATGGGTGGGAAATGGGGGTCCAGGTGTGAGTGTCTGGGGATAGACCCAGACCATCTTGCTGGGCTCCTGGCCTTCAGTGCTCATGAAGAGCTGCTTGGTGGGGCCATTGCAGCATGGCTGTATTTCCTTGGCCAGCGGTTTCATTGGCTCCAGGACCACGGGGTTGTCCCCGGTTCTGTTGTCTGGTCTTCACTGGCTTGTGTTCTCTCCCTCACGTTAGCCTTGACAGTTGTTTTCAATATGGGAAGAAACAAGAAATAAATTGGTACTTACACTGGCTCAGATGGTAAAGAATCTGCCTGCAATGCAGGAGACCTGCGTTCCATCTCTGGGTTGCAAACGTCCCCTGGAAAAGGGACAAGCTACCCACTCCAGTATTCTTGCCTGGAGAATTCCATGGACAGAGGAGCCTGGTGGGCTACAGTCCACAGGGTCGCAAGGAGTTGAACATAACTGAGCATCAAAACACGTCAGAACTTCACTAGATATTTTCATGCCCTTAATACCAGCGCCCTCGGGTCACAGAGGATGTGTGGCGAGATGCCGTGGGCCTTGGCCATGCTTTTTCCGTGGAGTCCTGTCCTGCGCGCCTGGGCCCCTGAGTGACGTGTCTGCTCTCCCCTTCAGAGCCGCCAGCTTCAGGAACTTCACCTTCATCCAGCTGAGCGGGGAGTTCTCTCGGGGGAAGGGGCTGGACGTGGGCGCCCGCTCCTGGAAGGGCAGCAACGTGCTCCTCTTCTTTTGCGACGTGGACATCTACTTCACCTCCGAGTTCCTCAACACCTGCAGGCTGAACACGCAGCCAGGTGGGCTCCCCTCCCGGGCACCCTTCTCTGCACAGCTCGCTCTATCCACCAGCTCCCACATCAGCCTTCAGCCCCCCAGTTGACGGAGACAGGGGAGCCGTCTCATCCATTCCTCCTTTGGTATCGCGCTGGGGGCCTGTCGGCCACTGTAGCTCTGGGCTCTCAGTCCCAAAGGCGCGTTCATAACCCCTTTTCTGTTCTCTCCTGGGAGGTCAGCTTCAGGGGACAACCGGGAACAAGTGGGGTGGGGAGGACGTGGCCTGACACCACAGGGAGGGCGTGCCTGTGGGCAGCCCCCAGGGCAGGAGGGGCCCCGAGCAGAAAGAACCCACGACCCAAAAACTGTTCTCAAAGCCTGGGACTCAGTGGCAAGGCCAACACTCAACTGCTAGCCACTGGAATGGCTGTGTCGGTTGTTAAAAAACCTGAACTGCTTCTGTGTCAGTGGATAAAGAGCAGCCACCCTGGGCTCCCTGAGTCTGTTCCTGCTGCCTGAGGTCACCCTGGCCGACTCTCCTGAGAGCCAGTAGTTAAAGAAAGGGTTAAGATCTGGCAGGGCAGGGGGCATTGAGACCCTCGTTCACACCCATTCCCACTGGTGGTGTCCAATGCTGGAGCCACTGGCCATCAGCCCTTGGAGCATCACCCCTGTCCTGGGAAGGCAGGCATCCAAGTCTGTCTATCTGGTCTACCTGCTGCAGTTCTAAGATCTGTGAGGGTCTAGTGAAGAGAAGCAGGGATGTGTATACAGACGCCAGGGGTGTGTCCGAGGGTTGAACATAAATGATTAAGCCTAATAGCTGTATCTGTCCCTTTAAGTGAGTGTTTGTTTTCTGATTTGCAGGGAAGAAGGTGTTTTATCCCGTCCTTTTCAGCCAGTACAATCCTGGCATAATATACGGCCACCACGGTGCAGTGCCTGCCTTGGAGCAGCAGCTGGTGAGTGCTCCCCTTGGGGCCTGGGTGGGGGGTACTCTGTTTCATGTCTGTCGTCCCCAGGGGCACCTGGCCACGAGTGGAGGTGAGTGGAAATCTGGGGGTTGCTTCCTTAAGTAATTTGTAAGTTTGGCAGATTTTCTGGCCTTTGCTCCAGCACCTCATCCATTAAAAAGTACTTGCATTATTTAAAAGTGGGAAGTAAATAGGAGCGGTACCTTACAGAAAGGTAGTTTCATACCTTTATAGCTTTCTTCTGGCATTTTGGAAACCAGTATCATTGTATAATGGACGAAGCACATTTTCCCTTTATTATTGCAGAGCGCTACGAGGTAAGAAAGCTGAGATTCAGGCTCCGATTGGACAGGCAGAAGATGGAAGTTAGGAAGAGGTGGCTGACCCCCCGGGGACCCAGTGAGTTAGGGACACGGGGCCAGGTCACTGCTCGCGCTTACCGTTCCATTAGCATCGGAAGTGTCACTGGCCAGGTGGCTCTCACAGGAGTGGGAGGGACTCTGTGCTGAGATCCTGGTGCACAGGTGAGGGGTAGACACAGCACCCAGGCACTCCTTAAGCTGAGATGTCTTCGTTGGTCCTTTAAGCAGAGAAACCGCGTAGGTTTCAGGAAGACGTGTGAAGGCAGCAGAGGGTCCCTGTGCCGCCAGAAGGCCTGCCCCCCAGGGTTGTTGTCACCTGGCTGCCGTCGTCTGCAGGGACCAGGGTGCTTGTCTGAAGCCAATGCGGGCTCAGGCTGCGGGCGGGGGCCACTGCCTTGGAGGCCCCATCTCTTGTGGAGAGGTAAAGCCACGCTCTGTTGCCTCTCATGGTGGAGAACAGAAGCCGCCCTGTGACCCTGAGGAGTGCTGGAGTCCCCAGTACTTTCCTGCAGCTGGAGAGGAAGCTCATTTCATTGAACACGTGTTCTAAGACATTCTTTTGGAGGGCCGATTCCCTGCTGAAGCTTCCAGATGTAGGAAAACCTGTTGTCTCCCATCCCCTCTACCCCCTCATCCTGGGTCACCTTCCTGTTCTTCTCTGGCAGCTGACATATAATGACCTTTTCTGGAAAGTTCCAGCTTGGGCTACTCCAGGCTGGACAAGGGTGAATCTGCACCCCGTCCCAGTTGGAGCCTGACCATCATCCTCTCTTCCCCCAGGGAAGTTTGAGTATCGCAGCTGCTTTGTCCGACTCTGCATGCTGTGTGTATATATGCAGGTGCTTCGCACATCAACACTGGAAGAGTTCTTCACTCCCCAGCTACCAGTGTTTACCTACTTAGGGGTGATAACCACCCCTGTTGAGACAGAGAAATTTCACATTTCCTTTCCACAGAGTTCTTAGCTTCTCATAGGGCTGCAGTGGGAATCGAATTACAGGTTTATTTTCTTTCAACCATTCAGAATAAAAGTTCCTCTGAGTTTAAACAAAGTACTGCTTTGCATTTGACAAATGGGCGTCAGGGTTCAGCTTCAAATCAAGGCCTTACTTGCTTGCAGGGAATTCATTTCACTGAACAGGTTAAAAGTTTCATCCTTTTGTTGCCGTTCCTGTAGGGAAGCCGGAGGATCTGGTCAAACCAGTTTCTCGGCTCCTCAGAACGAGTGGTCAAGTCGAAGCAGAACTCAGACTGCGGTGCCCACGGCTCCGAGGCCTCTGAGCTCTTCTGCAACTGTGAACACTCACCTCCAAGTCCACCTGAGGCCTTCACTCTTTCCCCTGGACTCCGCCTGGGTCACACAGCCAGCTAGAGCTCAGCTCAATACCGGGATTCACTTACCTAGTGAGGTGGAAATAGTTTTGCTCGAGATCTGGGTGAGAACAGAAATAGAAGGGAAGTGACAGAGGAGAACATCCAACCCCAGAAGTTAATTCGGTGGAGAGTGGACACGTGGGTGCAGAGAGGGGCTAAAATAAAAGGCCGTGATTGGAGGTGGGCGAAGTAGGAAAGACTTCCTGCCAGGGGTTCATCTTGGCTCAGTCTTGAAACATCCGACACATACACATTAATAAATTCTCGAGAGCCTCCGCTGGAACACGTCAGTATCGAGGGCAAGGCAAAGCTCAGATGCAGAACTCGGCTGTGACAGGTGACGGACACGTCCAGACAAGAGGCAGGCTTTGCCAGCAGCCCTGCTGATGTGACTTGGGTACCAGTTATCACTTCTGGCTGTTGCCTCTGACATTGGATGACATTTGATAACATTTGCCTGCAGACAAAGGCGAGAAACCAGATTTAAGGGGACTTCTTTTGTGTTCGGGTTACTTCTTTCTGTACATTTGAGTACAGTTAGTAATTAGCATTAAGTGAAATCATGAGGTTTCATACTATTGTTTGACCTATTGAGTTTTAAACCTAAGATAGGCCTTGCTGATGCTTTAGTGTAGAAACAGCCTTCCAAGAAAGGAATAACCCTAATTTAAATAATTGCTAATTTCAGACGTCCCCTTTCCTGGTGAGCTTTGTCAGTTCCTGCTGACACCGCCAGCAAGAAACTGGCAGAAATCCTCTCTCCTTACACTCCAGTCTCTCTGTCACCTTAGGCCAGAGATGGATTCCAAAACACAGATTAATTCTATTAAAAAAAAAAATCTTTGAGGACTGCTGATAGTCTGGTGGTTAAGATTCTACGCTTCCAATGCAGGGGACACGGGTTCGATCCCTGGTCAGGGAACTAAAATCCCACAGGCCCTGTGGTGTGCTCCAAATGAGGTGTTCAAAGCCCCGTCTGTGAAGAGAGAAGGAGCTGCCTGTCTTCCGGACGCCAGTCCTCCCACGGGGCCTGGTTTGGGTGCCCTCTGACGTCTCAGGACAGAGCTGAGGAGACGTTCCCTTGCTGGTCCCAGCCACACCAGCACAGCCCTGACCCCTGATTCCTTTGGGGATGAACTGCCCTCCACAATCTGATGCACAGGGGAGTTGTCTGCAGACCCTGGCACCCGGGTGTGACCTGCTGCTCTGCCAGGTGGGCAGCCCTGCCCGGGGTCTCCCGAGCTGCCCGCCCTGCCCCCTGCCCAGGGCCATCTCCTCTCCAGCACTGAGGCCACGATGCCTGGTGTGCAGGCCCGGCCTCAGCTCTCTCTGCTTAGACCCTTCTCTCTCCTTTCGTCCAAAGAGGACTTTGCCACTGGCCCAAATTTCAGTTTAAACTTCTAAGAACTGATAACTGGGCCTGGGCCATCCTTTCCATCTGTTTTTGTTCCACTAGCAGACTCTCCCTGAGAACCGAGAGTCCCATTAACACATGCTGTGTCCGTGGCCTTGGGGCAGCTGGCACTCTCTGCCTGCGTGGTCCCATGAGGACTGTCCTGCTCACGTCACAGGGAGAACCTTGCAGCTCAGGGGCGGCGCCACTTGTTCAGAAGCCTCCATGCTGGGGTGCAGGTGGGGACTCCCTCACTGCAGCAGCGGAGGTGGGGGCGTGTTCTCAGTCCCCCTGCTTCCAGGACTGAGTCCTGATCAGCACGAAATCCTTCAGAAGAGACTTCATTCTTTAATGCAGGTAAAAGGTGGAAAAGTGTGAGTTACTGCAAGTCTTGGAGCAGGTGGCAGTTGAGTCCATTCATAAACCCATTCTTTGAAAGCCCTGGCTTGCGAAATACCTTCCTTCTCAAGAAATGGTCTTCGTCACGGCCACGCTAGTGCTGATCGGGGCGCAGGCCTGACTGGCTGAGTGAGCGAGTCATTCCGTCTCCCAGCCCGAGGCCCGTGCGCACGTGGTGCAGCCTCGGGGCCCAGACCCCCAGGGGCCTATGGCAGGGTAAGGGACAGCCTGGCCCCGAGACCCGCAGACCGGGGTGTCCGCTGCTCACTGCGTGATTCCTGGCCCAGGGCAGGCCCTTCCCAGAAGGTGTTTACGGAGCATCCCAGGACGTCAGCGGAGCATTGCGCCAGGCGAGAGGCAGGCCAGCAGACCCCGGGCCTTGTGGGGTTTCTGGTGATGTGAGGCCGGCCAGATGCAGCAGCCTTGGTTCTGGGGAGCCTGTCTCTGACATAGCGGAACTATTCTGCCTGAGCATTTGTAGTTTGGTTCACCTTCTGACCCAGCATGCTTCCTGCGGAAGTGCGGGGAGCCGCCTTCCTGCATCTGTGGGGAGAGGCTGATCTTTGCTTGGCGTGCGGTCCTGCTCAGAAGTCATCATTCCCGTAGTGTGACCACCATCCCGCGGGGTGTGGCCAGCACGGTGCCTGCTGGGCTTGGGGCATGGAGACGGGGCTGGCGGAGGGGCAGGCGGCCTTGCGACGAGCAGGGCTCTGGAAACGGGTGCGATCCCGGCCGGGCGATGCTGCCCTTACGGCATCACCATCGTCTGCGGCCTCCTCCTCTGACGCAGTGGACATCACCCGTGTGTGTCACTGTGCCCTGTCCGGGAGCCGGGGGCAGAGGTTCTAAGAAGTCGAGCCATCTGCTCAGAGCTTAGGAAGGCAGAAGCCTAGGAAGGCGGAAGCCTTTCTATCTGCGGGTCCAGATCTCACAGTTCTGGGGGTCTCCTCAGTGGGCGCCTAGGCCTTGGGCCGACCTCCTCGTGGCTAAGCGTTCCCTATCCGAGCTGCGTCTGTCTCCTGCGGCCGGGCGCTCTCCTTCTCCGGTGGAGGAGTGACTGAGGGCCGGTGCCTGTGCACGGTGGTCCAGGGGCTGCAGGTCTAGCCGTGAAGGAGACCGGAGCGTGTGTTCGCCAGTGGTGGTGGGTGGGTGCGCATAGCGGATAGTAACAGCCCATCAGCAGGAGCGCTTCCGGAAGCCATGGTGTTTCAGGGAAAACGTAAACCGGCTGGCGGGACGCGAGGTGGGAGCTGACGCTGGCGGGGGGTCAGGGTGACCGCTCTCAGCAGAGTCCCCATGGCGGGCGACCCTGGCCGGCTGGTGTCCGGTGGGTGTCCAGCCTTTGGAGGCCTGTGAGCCTGGCACATTCACGGGGACCCAAGACGGGTGGCGCAGGCAGGAGCAGATCACCCGGGGCCTCTGTGGGCACCGGAGGCTCCCCTCGGGTTTTATTCCGATGGCCTCGGAGAGAAGGGAGCTAACCCACTGCAGGGCATGGATGGGCCCCGGGCTGTGGTCTGATGCACACTGGAGGCCCCTCGGGCCCATCTGAAGGGCGTGGCCTCACCAGCATGCCCATCTGGCCCCCGAGGGTACCTGCTGAGGGCACCACCAGGTCCGTCCCCAGGAAGGGCTGAATGTCCACGCGCTCTTCCCACAGCGGCTTTCCATGGCCTGCGGGCTTCAGAGCCCGCGTTGAGAAGTGTTTTTTGTGGCTCACTCCCCGCCCCCAGGACACCGTCCTCTGTCGCAGTGTCCCCAGGTGAGGGCCGCAGCTTGCCGGGCTCTGCGTCCACTCACCGGGTCCTGGCTGGCCACCTCCATAATCCCTCTTTCTTCCCCAGCACTGGCCCTTGTTTTTCCCACTTAGGGCTTTCTCTCAAATTCCAGGGAGACCTCCGCCACACGTTTGAAGTTGGGGTGCTAGCGTGGCTCTCTCACTGCATTTTTACACAGGCCTTGTCCCCACCGCCAGAAAGGACAGGAGCCATCAGCTGCGGGAGAAACATTGTCCCTGCCACCGCTGGGATGGAGCAGAAGCCATTTCTAAAAAGGGACTCATGGAGATTTTCCTAGGCTTTCCTGCCCTGTGAAATCTCTCCAGCTGATACTAATAAATTATTATTGTTGCTGGGGGCTTATCCTGCAGCAGGCCTTTGTTCTGGAGTCGAGCTGGGAGGACACAGGCCCCCTCCTGGCCCTTCTTCTCCTTGGTCTGGTTCATGCCAGGCGAGTGCCGGTGCCCGCTGTGTGTAGATTGCAGTGGAATAAGGAGGTTTCATTGGTTGCAGAGTAAAGGGAATGCTAGGTCCATCACCGCTTCTGCAGGCCGTCTGTTGAGTGTAGTCTAGCCTGTGGAGTGGATAGAGTGGAGCTTCCCAGGTGGCTCAGCAATACAGAATCCGCCTGCAGTGCAGGAGGCCCAGGACAAGTGTGTTTGATCCTGGGCTTGGAAGATCCCCTGGAGGAGGGCATCGCAACCCGCTCCAGTATTCTTCTGGAGAATCCCATGGACAGAGGAGCCCGGTGGGCTACAGTCCATGGGGTCACAAAGAGTTGGATAGACTGAAGCAACGATGCACAGACTCATGAATAGAGTGAGCCCCTGGCAAGGTGAGGGTGGTAGGGAGTGAGTGAGTGGATGCTGGGCCGGATAAGCCCTCGGGGCGACTTGGCTCAACCTCCTGATTAAAGAAGAGGAAACAGAGGGACCAGGGGGCCTGCCTGAGGCAGACGTGCTGGCTGGCGGGCCGTGGGTCAGGACGTGCCGTTTCCAGTTAGCAGGGACCCAGGCCTGGCATCCCAGGTGGAGACCGCAGGCGGGAGGAGCCCCTGCTGGGGAGCTTCCTTTCCTCCCAGCACCTACGTGAGCTTCCAGAACGAATCCAAGAAAATAACCAGTACGGTCACAAATCTGTTTGCAGGTTTACTGCAGCCGCACGTATATAAGTAACAAAAAACACCTTTGAAGTCTTGCTGCTCCAGCAAGCATGTTGGAAATGGACTTTGGAATGAGACATGCACAGGGCCCGGCCTGGCTTTTTACAGCTGCATCCTCACCCAGAGGGGACCCCCCCACCCCTGCCACCAGCTACTCAGATTGGGAGGCAGACGGCACTAAAGCAGTCCGTGGATGAGTGGACAGAGCGTGTCCCCAGGACCTGGCCTCACTGCGTCCTTGTCCCGGGCCAGCACTGCTGACGCGGGCTTTCTTTTCATCCCCTGAGGGGGTCCTGTTCGCGCCCTTGGGCCAGGATGGCTGAGTTCCAGGTCCTTGTCTCTCCTTTCAAACGTTCCCAGCCCAGTATCGGGCTGGACACACAAACGGCTTTTCCATGGTGCTGCCCCAAACCGGCCCTCCCCACTGGTCTCTGTGTGTATGTGTGCAAGCCTACACCTAGAAACACCCCAGCTAGAGGTGCCAGGAGTCACTGGGCCTGTTGGGGATGGGGGGCAGGGGGGTCCGCGTTCCCACCAGGGGGTGGCTGTGTCAGCAGCCCCCCTCCGTGTCCACTCCATCTTCCTCTGTCCAGTGATGGCGCTCTCCCTGCAGGTCATAAAGAAGGAGACTGGATTCTGGAGAGATTTCGGGTTTGGGATGACGTGCCAGTACCGGTCCGACTTCATCAACATAGGTGAGCCCAGAGCCTGTTCCCCAATGGAGACCGTGCGGGTCCCTAAGAAGGCTGCTCCCTGGGAGGTCGCTGCATAAACGTGGCTCCAAACCAAGTCGCTCGGGGCTTGGCCCTGCGCCCTCGGCACAGACCCTCCTCCCCTGGACGGAAGGGCTGGGAGGGTCCCAGTTTCTCTGTGCTGAGTGTGAAAATCCTAGACATCACTTCAGGTCCCCAGTGTGCAGTCACTGTCATCGTGCACACAGACACACATACATACGCCGATGCCTACACGCACATGCATGCACGCACAGACATATCTAGAACCCAGAGGGGAAAGGCCCCCTGGTTGTAGATTGGAGGCCAAGTCTCAGAGAGGCAGAGGGACCTCACAGCTAGAGAGCCCCGGGGGTCTCCTGTCCCCTGGGAGACAGCACGTCACTCCCCGGGGCAGCACCCACTCTCCAGCCTGAAGAGGGAATGGCACGGATTGTATATAATCAGGGGACAAGTGAACAGGCCAGAGCCGTGACCTTGGGCCCAGGACCTCGGGTCATCCCCCGGAGGCCCGTCCTCACGTGGAGGCCCCCACCTTTGCGTCTCCTGAGGGTCCCCAGTCTTGCTCTCTCTTCGCTGCCTCCCCTCCCTCCCAAGGCCTTGGGCTTCTCCTGGTTAAGGTCAGTGAGTCGATCTGAGGAGTTCCAGGAAAAATCACCTAACTAAATAAAAGCCCAAGGGACTTCCTGGAGGCCTAGTGTTTAAGACACTAAGCTTCCAGTGCAGGGGGCACAGGTTCGATCCCTGGTCAGGGAACTAAGATCCTGCATGCCGCATGGCACAGCCAGAAAACAGAAAAAAACGAAAAAACACCTAATGCCTTGAAGCTAAGTCCTGTAAGGAACAGTAGAACACACAAGTCAAGGGTCTCTGGCGAGTGTGCTCAGATTCCCAGCAGGTCACCACGGGTGCTCTTCGATTTCTCTATAAATGGCCTAAATTATTATGTGTAAATCTAATTTTCACAAATGACCTATTTTAAAACTTTTCTGAAGGAAATTTTCATTTTGAGAAACTCTTGTTTCCTTGCTCTGTGTGTAAGAAAAAGTGATTCTGTGATGATGTCCATTTATCGAATTTGGACTTAAGAGAGGCACAGTGGCCACTGGTGTGACAACCGAGACTGGAATTCGGGCCCCGACCCAGAACGCTGCGTGTTTCCTCCACTGCCCCGCAGCCCTGCTCACAGGCAGGGGTGTGTCGAGCGCCCCCGGCCCTGCCCCGCCCAATTCTGGCTCCATCAGAGCAGCGTGGCCTGGGTGCTTCAGGGAATCCAGCCAAATGACAAAGCCACTGAGCGTTGATTGACTGCTTCTTATCCGAGGCCAAGAACTCTCGGGAAGCAAGGAACAGTGGCAAGCCAGCGGCCGCTGCTTCCTGGGTCCGCCTGGGACGTGGGGGCTCTAAGTTCATAGGGCGATGTCACCATTCAGAAAGGTGTGAAGGAGCCACTGTGATTGAAGTAAGATGTCTGAAGTGAAACTTCAGAACTGTGAGGCCAGTCCTTTTCAAGTGACCTCTCTCACCGGCTTGCGGGGGCCGCTCACAGCTTGGGGACTCCAGTCCGCAGGAGCGAGGGCGCTTTTGTAGGACATGAATTTTTCACGCCGCCGGGCCCTCCCTGATCTCTTCCTCTGCAGGGGCAGGAGGGGGCCACGTTCGGACCGAGTCCCACGAATTTCCGTTCAGAGGTTTGGGTTGGGACCTGGCGGGCGCTGCGGGCATTGCTGACCCCCGCGTTGCTATGACGACAGCCCAGCTGCGGTTGCCCAGGCTTCCGGGATTCCGCGAGGCGGGGTGCGGTCTCGCTGTCTCCAGGAGCTCATGCTGGGCCAGGGGGTTCCTGAGTTCTCTGACCCCTGCAGACGCGCACCACCCGGACTCGGGGTCGGGGCAGGGAGACCTCCCCAAGCTGCTGCTGCTGAGCGG
>SJYF01000263.1:6946142-6974208 GCA_006410515.1 Procapra przewalskii | reverse complement strand
TGTGAAAAGTTAACATACAGAAGTCAGTTGTGTTTTATACACTAATAACTATCTTAAGAGAAATTAAGAAAACAATCCTATTTACAATTGTCTCGAAAAGAGTAAAATACCTAGGAATAAATTTAACCAAGGACGGACGTGAAGCACCTGTATATTGGAAACTTTAAGACATTAATGAAAGACATTGAAGACGACATAAATAAATGTAAATACAGTCTGTGTCCATGGATTGAAGAATTAATGTTGCTAAAATGTCCATATTACCCAAGGCAATCTACAGAGTCAGTGCAACCCCTATCAGAATCCCAGTGGTATTTTTCAAAAGATAGAACCAACAGTCCAAACAAAAAAAATGCACCAAACAGCCAAAGCAGCCTTGAGACTGAGTAACAAAGCTGGAGGCACACACTCCCTGATTTCAAACCGTATTACAGCTGGATTCTCTTGTCAAGGGCCAGCTTTAGGGTAAAGGCTAGGTGATTGCTCACTTGGGGGATATCAAAAATGAGGCAGCAGAGAATTCTCTTTCAAACCCAAACTAATCAAGCAATTTCTCTGCAAGTCAACTGGCTGGTATATTCTGTGATTCCTCATCAGATCCTTCTCCTTAAGATTCCCTTTCCCCTTCAATTCATCCCAGAAACTAGCAAATGGGCCGTTAGGGTACACAGCCCGCTGATTGAGCTGAGCTGATAAAGGGGGAGGTGGATTCTGGATGCAGGACCCACCGGATGACTGCCATTTGCGGAGGACTTCACATATTATACATGGTCCACGCACTTCACACATTTCTTTTCTAAGCCTCAGAACCCCCAGTGTGACTTTAGAAACTCCTGTTTCAGACATGAAGCTGAAGATTCCACACTGCTGGTTAAAGTAGTCAGGATCCAAACCCAGGCCTGCTGGGCTTTCTGCCCGGTTACCAGGTAATGTGTTTTCACCACTCGCAGATAAGAGGGCAGCTTTACCACTGAGGCCTCCTGCTGGCTTTCAGTCTGGGGCAGCAGCAGGGCGTCTAAAGCTCCCTGAACGGGGGTGAAGAGGCAGAGCCAGTGGAGTGGAAACGGAAGCACTAACATCCATGCTAAAGGCTGCCCACGAGCAGAATTCACACTGCAGGGCGTGCAGTCTGAGTGGAAGGGAAAGAGTGGGCAGTTCTAAAATGCAAGGAAGGGGTTAGAGAGGGGCAAACAGTGAGGAGATTATAACCTGGAAGCAAGGGATGGACATCTCAAGCGGATTCACAACTCCTCCGCAGGGTGGGGACACGCAACTCAAACGCAAGTGTTTGAAGATACAATTTAGAAAACTTAGGTTCCTGGCATGCTGTGGTCCACGGGGTCGCAAAGAATCGGACAGGACTGAGTGACTGAACTGGACTGAACTAGGTTTTGAAACGAAAGCCTTGTGCAGTGCAGTCTGGAAGGAAAACGTTTACCATGTTCTTGACAAAATGAAAGCAAAGAGGCCCCTTGGAGACGCCTCTGAGCATCCCCTGTACATCACTGCGTGTCCTCTCTGTGCACCCTGGGTGCAGGAGCCCCTGTGTTAGGATGCGTGTGCATGAAGGAAGCGCTGTCTGCAGAGGCCACAGTTGCAAAAAAATAGACAAAAATTATTTTTAATCTAAAAATAGACCTGGTGCCACAGCAGCCATGACCCTATAATAACAGGATGGTTAATTCCAACGCATTAGCTCAGAAGGGCAGTTTGGGGTACAAATGGTCCTGAGTGACCTGCCTGGGCCCTGCTTTTACTTTCTCTCCTTTCTCTGCATCTTTTGTGTCCCTCTTCTTGGTGTGAGGTTTGAGCCTACTGACACTTACTTCTTCATGTCGCTTGGCCTCCTGGCGATGCTGATGGGCAGAGACTCTCTGGTGCACCCTCCTTGGCCTGCTGGCAGTTTGCTGAGGGTGCCAGGGCTGGCAGGGGGAGGGGCAGGGAGAGTGGCAGCGGAGGGTCTGGGGTGGCAGGAGACCCAGGATCTCCTGGGGGAGGGCTGAGTGACGCGTCAGGGAGCGGTATTTGGCACGATCCCTCCGAGGTGGGTGGTTGCAGGGCTTGGGGAGGCTCCCAGACCAGGAAGCCTTGGCAGGCAGGTGTAGGCACTGGCTGGACCGAGGCTGTGGGAGGGCGAGACGAAGCCAGCATGGGCATCCTGGCCTTCAGCCACAGCCAGGCTCAGACCCTGGGAGATGGAGTGTAACTGCAGAGCTGGGATGAGAATTCAGGCTTCTCCAACCCCACCGAGTTGTAAACGATTGCTGAATTATGTAAAACAGTTCCCGCTTAGAATATCAAGTGTTACTCTTGGCCATCATATCATCAAACACTGGACGGTTTCTTGTTCTGAGTATCAGTAACCAACAGGGTCAGATTATGAACTCAAATCTGCTCCCCCTGCTGATAGCAGGTTCACTCACTCAATCATCCTCTATTTTCCAAGTCTTCCTCCAGGGGGATGGTGGGGTGAGAAGAGGGGGGCATACAGGGATGTGCGTGTAACGGGATGTCACTCGGTGTAGTGTGTCTGGATATGACTTCCTTACTTCCTCCAAAATAACTGTCAGCAGAGGGTGATGGCAACCTCTTATCTGTCTTCATAATTGCTAGTGGCTATAGGATATTTCTCTATTCATTTCCGAACGCTGAGATTTCAGAGCTGGGTAAGATAAATAATGACCTGGTTATCCCACCTTGTTTTGTTAGAAGTGAAAAACTGAGATTCAGAGAAGTAGAGGGACCTGTCCAAGGTCATACAGCTAATGGTGGGAAGAGACGGGAACAGGAGTTTCTGACCCCCAGCCTTTGCGTGTCTGCAGTTCTATGTCATGACCGCCAACTACTGTTAGACATGAAAGCCAGAGACACAATCTCTCAGACAACAGAAACCACACGGGACATTTTAAGCAACCCTAAACAATATTCTGTTTAAAAACTTTCTCATTAAAGCACACAAACACCCATGCATACTCACACACATACATGTACCCCACCCCCCTTCTCTGACTATACACAGTCAGGGTGTGTTTTACACAACCAACACCTTCATGGACAGACCGCTACAGCCCTATGCTTCCTTTAGGAGAACAGCTGGCACAGGAGTCGGGCCCGGAGTACCAGTCAGGGCCCCTCTCCCGGGACGATCTCGCTGGGGCTCATCCAGGAGCCACTGGAGGCTGGGGTGGGCTCAGCGGGGCAGGAGATGCCAGTGCATCTGCCAGAATTGCCAGGGGAGGTTACCTCCCGCTCTCCCTTCGTTAGGAGGTGGGCAGGCTGAACAGTGACCAGGGGTACACAGTGCATGTCAGCGTCCGGGACGACGTAAACATCCGTATTCGTTTCCTGGGGCTCTCCCGTAATAAATTACCATAAACTCAGTGGCTTATGAAAAAGGACATTTATTGCATCGTAGTCCTGGAGGCTAGCGGTCTGAAGCTGAGGTGTCCCCAGGGCCCTGGGGAGGGGGGGCCCCAGCCGCCCTGCGGGCCCCCATGTCCCCAGGTTCGCAGCTCCTCACTCGCGACTCTGCCGCATGTGCCTCTGATTCCAGAGCCCCCTCTCCTTGTCAGAACGCCAGCCGTCGGCCTTGGGCCCACCCTCATCTGGTCTGACCTCAGCCCCAGAGACCCTGTTTTCAAATAAGGTCAGGTTCAGGTGCGGGGGTGGGGGGGTCTCATCCCAGGACACGCGGTGTCCACGGCGCTCCCCCAAATGCCCTGTTCCGCCTGCCAACACCAGTCACGCGCGGGGCTTCCCCCTTCCTTCTCTGTGGTCCTGGCTGGAGCCTTGCCTGCTCCCCCAGAGCCGGGAAACCACCTCACACACGGTCCCTCGCCTCCTGCCCTTGCCCAGGGTATTTCTGTCCACGTGAAGCCCCTCTTCTGACACCTTCAAACTCCTCATTCAGTTCACCCCATCTCCAGCTCATTCTCCCTGTGCGTCCCTCACCCTGGCTGCCACACGCCCAGTAAGTGAGGTGGGTGGGAGCGGTTGGCTCAGCCCCCGGTGCCACCTGAACCTCACCTGAACAGGAGCCTGAGACCTTCCGGGAGGCCACGGGAGAGTCTGGTTTTAAGGTGTCCCTTTATTCCGACCAGCTTCCCAGGTGACGCTAGTGCCGAAGATGTAAGAGATGCGGGTTTGATCCCTGGGTCGGAAAGATCCCCTGGAGGAGGGCATGGCAACCCACTCCAGTATTCTCGCCTGGAGAATCCCCATGGACAGAGGAGCCTGGCGGGCTACAGTCCATGGGGTCGCAAAGAGTCGGACATGACCGAAGCGATTTCGCTTGCGCTTAATTCCTACAAGGTAGCAGTTTCTTGGTTTGTTTCACACGTCGTTAGTGTTGTGGCCTTCGTGTTAGGAGCTGTGGAATTGCGGGTTCGTCTCCCTTTACTGCTGGAGCATGTATGGCGTGGAGGAGGTGATTCCCTCTTGGCGTGAAACTCGAGCATGCGTGCAGGGATCTTTACGGAACCTCAAGGGTCCTTTCACCTGCTCGGGGTCGGCTCGCCGTGGCTCCTCACGTGTGTCCACAGCCGCAGGGTCTGCTGGCTGCAGGGCTATCACTCAAACAGCTCCAGGTAGTCGGGCGGCTCTTGCTGCTGACCGCAGGGGTACAGAAGAAGCTCCTTCCCCAGGGAGGTGATGGGCTCCTCCTGTGAGGGAGACAGTACAGGTCAGGCTGCAGCCCCCGAGAGCGGCAGGGGCCTCAGCCTAGGCTCCCGCGTCTTATTTACGGGACACTTTCACAAGAAGCCCGTCCTGCCTTGCTGGAGCACACAGCTTCTGGGCTCCCCTCGCTTCACACTTCACACTAAGCTTTCTTGGCTTAGGCAACCCCGAAAGACCAATTTCTCGTCCACAAGCTGCCCTGTGGTCTCCCTCCTTCCCAGGCTTGTGCTCTCACTTAAGGGTGTTCTCGTATGGAAAAGAATGTATTTTTAAAAAGAATGTGTGTGTACATGTATAATGGAATTACTCTGCTGTACAGCAGTAATTAGCACAACACTGTAAATCAACTATACTTAAAAAAAAAAAAAGTGTTCTCAGATGTGATCTGAGTGCACAGATTTTGCATCATCTCTTGCATTCTCTGGCCCAGTGGGTTCTCCCTGAGTATATGAGGAGGGACCAGGGTCAGGGATAAAGGGAGTGCAATTAACAATCCTTGTAACGGGAAGGTTACCCACATGGCTCCGCAGTTAAAAGAATTCGCCTACTAATGGTGGAGGAGATGTGGGTTCGCTCCCGAGGTTGCGAAGATCCCCTGGAAGAAATGGCAACCCACTCCAGTATTCTCGCCCGGAGAATCCCACGAACAGAGGAGGCCGGCGGGCTACAGTCCGTGGTGTCATAGAGTCGGACACAACTGAGCATGAGCACCGTTATTGGGAGGAGTTACGGAAGCGGGGGCTGATCGCCCGCTGCTCGTCTCGGTTCCTTTCCGTGGAACCGCCTTTCACTGTCAGAGCAGCTGCAGGACACCCGGCACCGAGCGGGCGACGCGTGCACGGGGCCGCACCTTGTGGTACTCCACCAGCTCGGCCAGGCTGGCGTGCTGCAGCTGGTCCACGCCCAGGAAGCTGTATGAGTCCGAGGAGGCGTCTATGAGGAAATGCTTGCAGCCGTTCTCGGACTGGTAGGACAGGGCAAAGCCCTTGACCTTCTCGTTGACCCGGATCAGAAAGCTGCCCGGCACGCAGGTGCTCAGAAGCTCATTCGCTCTCTTTACAGTGAGGATTCCTGCAGGAAAGAAGGGCAGGGGTTTCAGCCACGTCATTTCCAAAGCTCCCCTCTGCTAAACAGCCGTGTGGATAAAGCCAGTAAGAACCTAAGCAGCCCTAAGTCCACAGTGGGTTTCCTTGGAGCAGCAGAGTGGTTCATCATCTGGTATTTGGTACCTGGGATGGGGTTGCTGCTAAGTCGCTTCAGTCATGTCTGACTCTGTGCGACCCCATAGACTGCAGCCCATCAGGCTCCCCCGTCCCTGGGATTCTCCAGGCAAGCACACTGGAGTGGGTTGCCATTTCCTTCTCCAATGCAGGAAAGTGAAAAGTGAAAGTGAAGTCGCTCAGTCATGTCCGACCCTCAGCAACCCCATAGACTGCAGCCTTCCAGGCTCCTCCATCCATGGGATTTTCCAAGCAAGAGTACTGGAGTGGGGTGCCATTGCTTTCTCCAGGATGGGGTAGGTTCCATAAGCAAATGTGTAGTACAAATGGAGGGCTTCCCAGGGTGGTGCTAGAGGTAAAGAACCCGCCTGCCAATGCAGGACGCGTAAGAGGCCTGGGCTTGATCCCTGGGTGGGGAAGATTCCCTGGAGGAGGGCATGGCAACCCACTCCAGTATTCTTGCCTGGAGAATCCCCATGGACAGAGGAGCCTGGAGGGCTACAGTCTATAGAGTCGCAAAGAGTTGGGCCCCGCTGAAGCGACTTGGCACGTATGCAGTACGAATGGAATGCTCGCCCCTCAGAACACAGTGACAGAACACAGTGACAAGCACGGGTGTCATGTGGCTTCTGAGTGGTAGGACCCTTGACGGTCATCCTGGGAGGGTGAGCTCTCCCAAGTTGACTGATGGGCACCCTGGGGCCTGGGAATGATCCTACGAGATCTGGAGCGGGAGTGCTCACTGGAGCGATGTCTGGAAACGTCTCAGACACTGGGGCTGGGGGCGTTGGGGATGGCTCTAGTCTTCTCCAGTGCATGGAGACAGGGATGCCGCTGAACCTCCCACCGTGCACACGGCAGCCTCACGACAGACAGTGATCCAGTGCCGAAGGCGGGCACCCTGGCCAGGTGTCAGCGAGTTCGTGGCAGTGTCCTCTGCTGTGACTACTCCTAAATGAGGCTTCATTTAAAGGAATGATGCAAGAGACGCAGGCATGCGCACACACGTGTGTGTATGTGCTGTGCTTAGCTGCTCGGTCATGTCCAACTCATTGCAACTCTGTGGACTGTAGCCCGAAGGCTCCTCTGCCCATGGGATTCTCCAGGCAAGAACACTGCAGTGGGTTGCCATGCCCTCCTCCAGGGGATCTTCCCAACCCAGCGATCGAACCCAGATCTCCTGCGTTGCGGGTGGATTCTTTACTGTCTGTGCCACCAGGGAAGCCCAAGAGTACTGGAATGGGTAGCCTATCCCTTCTCCAGCACATCTTCCTGACCCAGAAGTTGAACCGAGGTCTCCTGCATTGCTGCTAAGACACTTCAGTCGTGTCCGACTCTGTGAGACCCCATAGACAGAAGCCCACCAGGCTCCCCCGTCCCTGGGATTCTCCAGGCAAGAACACTGGAGTGGGTTGCCATTTCCTTCTCCAATGCGTGAAAGTGAAAAGTGAAAGGGAAGTTGTCGCTCAGTCGTGTCCAACTCTTAGTGACCCCATGGACTGCAGCCCACCAGGCTCCTCTATCCATGGGATTTCCCAGGCAAGAGTACTGCAGTGGGGTGCCATTGCCTTCTCCATCCTGCATTGCAGGAGGGTCCTTTACCAGCTGAACTACCAGGGAAGCCCTGTGTGTGTGTATGCGTACTATCTATTTGTGTCTTCACAGATACTCAAAAGGATGCCACTCTTCATACATGCATACACACACACAGACACACGTGTTACTCTACACACGCATAGTTTGGATGCCTCATGAATTCACAGGAATTCAAGACCAGCCTTCCCCCCCAATTAGTCCACACAGATTGCTCAGGTCTGACCCGTGCTCCCGGTTCCCCTTCTTGCTCCTCATCATCTGTAATTCTTCAGGTGAGCCCACGCCATGATAAGACAGAGAGGAAGTGCACAGACACGTGCTGGCAGGATGGTGAGCTGCTCTGAGCTCTGGGCAGAGAGCAGTGTTTCCCGCGTCAGCAGACGGAACCTCCCGCCTCTTCCCTGACATCCGGTATCACGATTAGGGAGAAACCCAAAAGGCCTCCTGGTGAAAAGGCGACGGATTATCACAGCTCCTTAGTCTGACAGGACTAAAGTTAGTCAAGTTAATTGAGAATTAAATCTAAGGATCCAGAGTAAAACGTCAAATGAAACCTCTTGTGTTCTTTTCTGTAAGCAGACCTTTGAGAGGGGAGGATTAGAGATCACCCGCTCCCCGGGCCCCGTCTCCCCTGCAGGGCCCAAACCCGCACGTCTGGGTGTGGGGGCTCAGCCCCAGGGCGACACGGGGCAACGGCAGGGCCGGCGGCCATTTCCTCACGGACAGGAAAGGCGCCTGCAAGGGAAGAAGCAGGCGGCCTCTCCTCTGGGGTCCCGGCTCTGCCAGGACCCCGTCCCGCAGGCCGCTGAGTCCAGTCGCCTTCCTGCCCTTTCCCGACAAGACTGAGGTGCTGGACACAGCAGGCGCTGTGACTGAGGAGCCCCTGGGGTTGCTGCCGGGTATCCACGTCAGGCGCCCAACTGATACCCAGGTGAGCATCCCTGCGGCGACTGCTCCTTCCTGCTCGTTTCACCTTCTACACACCCGGTCCCACTGCGGGCATTGGAGGCTGGACCCAGGCCACCGGTGACCAGCCTGCCCAGGGCCTGAAGGGGCTGCGGTCTGAAGACTCTGGGGCTGACGCTCTCTGAAACCAGGGGGATTGCTCAGTGACTTCATCCTGGAAAGATTTCTCTCCCCCCCGACAGGCTGACTCTGAAATTCCAAGTGACTTCAATAGACGGTACAGATGTTGTCATTTATAATATCTGGATTTCAGCATGATGGAGTCCGATTCCTAGAACAAACGCCATTCTGGAAGATTATAACCAGAATGAGACTAATTCCTCCTCAAGTCAGGTCATAGAGTAGCCGCAAATCAGACCGTCCACGAGCCCCCGGCCTGTAGCTGTTCTCAGCGTGCACAAACCCTGGCTCTGCCTCGGCTCCAGCAGTGCGGGGCCCCTCTCCCCTCGGTGGCGCCCACGGCAGGTGCAGAAGGTGAGCGCCACGCTTTGCTCATTCGCTTCACCGCAGAGTCGGCGTTCCCGAAGGGCACGAGCTCTCGGGGCATCTGATGACACAGGTCGACGTGCAGTTTCTCCTGATGCCATCGAGGGCAGCAGGGGCCTCCGGGGAGGTCTGGCTGAGGTTACGGCCAAGCAGCGAGCTTGGTCTGCCTGCAAAGGGGGCTCCTGCACGCAAAACCAAAGTCCAGCCTCAGACGCTAATCACTGGGGGAACCCTGCCCAGGGCGTGACGCTAAGAAATTGGTTCTAGTACAGACACTGGTCTCCCTCCAGCCCCCGCTGAGGCCATCATGGCCCCAGGCTGCCTCCCTCCGGCCTCTCCAAGGGCTCACCCAGCCCCACCTCCACCGGCCAGCATGGTCCACAGCTCTGGAAGGGACCCCGGCACACCCTGCGGTCTCTCCCCGCCCCGCCTCGTGAGCAGCCACCGCTCCTTCACGCCCTCAGGAACTGCCGCCAGGAAGACGCCCAGGAAAGGCCCAGCACATGCCTCGGTCACAGTCAAGCGAGAAACATCCCTCTCCAGGACAATCCCAGCACCCACCGCCACTAGACTGAGAGCCGATAACAGGGACCAGGGGTGCCCTCGTGTTTCTCCGAGGTACCCCCAGGCCTGAGTCACACGCACACCTGTGTGAGCTGCTTCCGGCACCTGGACAAGCCGTGTTTAACAACAAAACGATCGGGAACTCAGTAACAACAGCACTGAGAGCTCTTCACGTCTGCCTGGCCCTCCCCCAAGAGGGCCTTCCCTCGTCTAAGCCTCACTGAGGTGCTGTCAAGGCCCACCAAGCACAGAGGGGAAGGCCTGCATCTCAGAGGTCCCAAGGTGGGCCTGGAGCATGGGCCGGAACCAAAGGCCAGACCAGAGAAGCCAAGCTCGCACCCGCCCATCCAGAACACCTGCCCCTGGTGCATCGGGCTCCAGAGGCTCCTACTCACTGCGTTTCCTCCCCAGACAGCTTTAGAATAAGCAGAAGCATGGCCATTTAGGGGTCTTCCCTGGTGGCTCAGATGGTAAAGAATCTGTCTGCAACACAGGAGACTTGGGTTCCATCCCTGAGTTGGGAAGATCTGCTGGAGGAGATGGCTGCCCCCTGCAGTATTCTTGCCTGGAGAATCCCACGGACAGAGGAGCCTGAAGGCTACAGTCCATGGGGTTGCAGAGTCAGACACGACTGCGCGACTAAGCGAGCGAGCAAGAGATGGCGGTTTTACAGATGGGAAAGCTGAGAAAGAAAGGCGGCACCCGAAGATACAGGACGCGTTAGCGGTGGCTTCAGGCTCCTGCTGCAGGGCTTGGCTTAGCCCAACCCACCGGGCTCATGAAACTTTCCTGGAGTTGGCTGAGAATTTAAAATGAGATTGCTTTCACAAAGAGGTGTTCATTTCCCACTTGGGCAGCCTAAAGATGTGTTTTTCAGTGATTACCGAGTACAGTCCCTATATGTGGGGACGATGCGCCATGACCCCTGTACCCGCCTCAGCTCAGAGTTCGGCAGTCGCAGATAAAGAAGCCCCAGCCTGCGCCTTTGGGGCTCCCTGATCTCAGGGTCTGCTGGGGCAGTGGAGGCCCGGGTGGTCTCAGCCTCTCCCTCTCTTGCCATCTGTCCCATGCTCTCTGCCCCAGACGGTGGTGCAGGGAGGTCGTGGTACCGAGTCGACGTTCCGGATGGAACACAGCTCTGCTTCAGGGTGACCTCAGAGCCCCGCACTGCCACCTGCCCAGGGCGGGGTGGACGCAAGAAAAGCCAGCGGTGTTTTCAAGCAGAACCCTGCAGGCTGAGAGCATACACGTCACCCCTGGCGAGTCACACTCAGGAGAGAACTCTCCCTACCTCACCCTCTGATCCTTCAGCACGTACAGGACGCGGGTTCAGAGAGGCTCCGGGTCCTGCCCTGGTCCTCACCACGATGCTGACATGTACCCTTGAGCACTCAGGCGCCTGGGAAGTACAAGCATTAGTCTCTCGGTCATGTCCGACTCTCTGCGACCCCATGGACTGTAGCCCACCAGGCTCCTCTGTCCGTGGGATTCTCCAGGCAAGAACACTGGAGTAGGTTGCCGTGCCCTCCTGCAGAGGATCTTCCTGGCCCAGGAATCGAACTGGGGTCTCCTGCACTGCAGACAGATTCTTTACCAGCTGAGCTACCAGGGCTCAGGCACCTTAGGGATGAGGAAAAGTGGTCAGAGCTCTTGAAATATTATTCATAATGTTTCCCTAGTAATTCAAAGATTAAACTGACATCATTTGTTCTCACTTCATCATCTTAATGGCCAACACTTACTAAAGGTGGCTGAGTGTGCGTCACACACGGTTCTAAGTCCGCTGCACATTATACCTCACCGAGTTTTCCGACCAGCCCTGGGAGGCAGGTAACGTATTATCTGCATCGGACCGATGCTGGCTGGTGGGGGACGGGGAGCTGGGTGCAGGCGGCGTGGCCCCGGGGACGCACTTGTGACCAGCGAGCTGGCTCCTCTCCCCAGCCTCCCGCCACCAGCGTCAAGGAGCAGTGTCCAGCCTGCTCTGACGGTGACAGCAGAAATCCAGGACACGGGCACGTGACAATGAAGAAAGTGTGACGGCAGAAGCATGGATTTAATATCTGTGTAAAATACCCCAAGTAAACCCCCCAGCAGAGCTGCTGTCCTTAGCGGGACCCACCCGCTCCCCTCTGTCTCGCCTCTCAGGCCCCTCCGAGAGCACGCGGGAACCACAAGCCTGGAGCCCCTGGGCATCAGTGATGGGAAGCGCGGGGCTCCCGGCACAGCCAGGCAGTGACCCCCGTGGCCAGCAGGGTCAGGGCGAGGACCCCACGGCAGCATCTGAAAAACCCAAGGGAGGGAGGGCTTTGAGGCTCATGAACTCCTCTCAACAGTAGTGGAAAAAGATACTAAGAGTTTTGCAGCAAGTTTGCTGCACGGGGTAATGTCTGAAAAAATTCAGGGTCTCCCAGGCAATTGTGTCGTTTCGCTGCAGAGAAGCCAGCGCTTCTCAAATCTGTAGGAGTACCCTAGCTTTCACGCCTTTATCTTCATCTTCAGTTAGTTCACAACTGAGCTAAGTCTAGGCAGGCACAGCAGAGCGCTGCAGAGAGTAACGTGGACAAAGCACTCTGAGGCCACAGGGCAGATGAAGCTTCGGTGCTGAGCGGAGGTGAGTCCTCGGGCTCATGGCTCAGGCTCCGCTGGGCCCTCCCAAGGTCACAGCCTCCCGTGCCCTTCCCTGCCACATGCAGGCACCCAGATCCTCCTGCTGCCAGCCACAGCCTCTCCCACTCCAAGAGGGAGAGGAATCACAGGTGTAAGTGAGGCAGGGTGGATACGTTAGGGTGACTTTGGAAAGTCACACCCATCAGTCATTTGTGTGTAAGTCAAGACAAAGCTTGAAAATCTCTTTGTGAGAGATGGGCAGAATTTTGATGGCCCCACCAGTAAGAAATCTCCAAGCCTCAGGAAAACGGCTGGAGGACAGATCATCGCTAAAGAGTGCCAGTGGTCCAGGTTCATTAAGGTTTTAGCCTGAAAGAAATCTTGGGAGACTTCTGTGAGACTTTCTCCGTGCAACCCCTCCAGGTATACACAGTCAGCCCTGGGGCAGCGTGCTGACGGAGCCTGGATTGCAAACTGCGTAGTAACTGGAAGAGCAAAACTGACTCCATGTTGCCTCGTTTCTTTTTTCTCTCTAACTTTTGTGCCCTGTGGCCTGTGCTGAGTCATGCTGTCAAGCCTCTGACCTTTGAAGGGTGTGACTCTTTGACATTCACATAGACATAAAAACTTGCAGAACAGAGAATAACATTTGTCTCTTTGGAGGTTTACAGGAACATCATGACCTGACCTACAGAGACAGCTGCAAGAACAAAGGATTCCAACAGCAAGAAGTCTGCATCAGCCAACCATACCTCTCTCCCCTTTTAGTATAAAGGAAGCCTGAATTCTTACCCGGGGAAGATGCTTCTATGGGATGCTTTTGTTCACCATCTTCTTGTTCTTCTGCCTTTCCAAATAGAGTTACTATTCCATGTCCCGACACGTCATCTCTTCATGTACTGGCCTATCATGCCGCGATCGTGAGCCTGGACTCGGTAACACTGGGAGGAAAGACACAGGACTCTTCCTGGACACTCCTCTCTAGGGAACCTAGGCTTGAGAGAGTAACTGCCTCCACAGAAATGGATACGATTTACTCCCCTTGGAGAATGAGTATTTGAAGTGTGTATCAAAAATGGAGGGGCTTCCAGGATAACTCAGCTGGTAAAGAAACCACCTGTAATGCAGGAGACCTGGGTTCAATTCCTGGGTCAGGAGGTTCCCCTGGAGAAGGGATAGGCTACCCACCCTGGTATTCTTGGGGTTCCCTGGTGGCTCAGATGGTAAAGAATCTGCCTGCAACGCAGGAGACCTGGGTTTGATCTCTGGGTGGAGAAGATGCCCTGGAGGAGGGCGTGGCTACTGGCTCCAGTTCTCTTGCCTGGAGAATCCCCATGGACAGAGGAGCCTTGCGGACTACAGTCCACAGGGTCGCAAAGAGTCGGACATGACGGAGTTGTGCTATGCTGTAGAGCACAGCGCAGCGCAGGAAAAAATGGAAGCACTCAAAACAGCTGTGGTATGAACTGTGTTGGTATCCCGTAGATGTTAAAGGGATTTACTTTTTAAGTAGCTTAAAACACAAAGGTTTTTAAAAATGTAAAGCATTTGGAGGGCAGGTTTGATCATATGCCACAACAGCAAAGACATTCGAAAGAAATAAATCAGGTGGAAATATTTAATCAACCGTCTAATCACTTCCATATTTGGATAAGGAAGTGTAAATTACCTTTCGGAGGAATAATGATCAACTATTGATGCATAAAGCAAGCATGTGAATTCTCTAACAACAGAAGCAATTAGAGATCTCCCAAATCAGAAACGTGTTTGTGCATTCCCTCCATCTTTTTCCCGTCTTCCCACTCGCAGCCTCTGCTGGCTCCTAAGCTCCCGACACTGCTGCATGTCTCAGGGAAGTAGGAAAATGCTGATGGACAGAGTGAAGAAATGGGGTCCGCGGGGCGACGCATGGACCTTCCAACTTCAGTCTTACTTATTCCCCAGCCCTTTTCTTCAAGAAGTGAGTACAGTTAATTATATACCTACCTACTCTGGGGACCCATAGCGAGAGACAGGATGAGTGCAATGACCGTGTTCAGTGGGGTATCAAGTTAGCCAAGAGGGCTTCTCGACACTTATCGCCAACTGCACCAACAGCCCAGACCGGAAGGTGCTATAACAGGGTGGAGACTTGGGAGAATGAAATGGATAAAAACACAGATGGTATTGGACGATCAAGACAGTTCTGAACACTCATGCATGAGAGGAGGTAAGGGGTGAGGACAGAGAGAGAAGAAGACAGTCCTTCTTGAGGAAACAAAACCGAGCAGACTGCAGTACTCAGATTAGAAACCTCGAAGAGACACAGCACTGTTCAGCCACCCCAGGACACACTGACGTCTCCCCACACCCTCCCTGCTGACCCCACACGCAATCGTGACTGCCTGGGATGACTGCAAGCAACTCCCTTCCCTGTTTGCGGGGGTGGCTCTCCTCTGGTCCTTCCAGATTACTGCTGCCTTCTGGGGTGACCTCCTGGACTCTGGACGTATCGAGGACAAGTGAAGTCGTTCAGTCGTGTTCAACTCTTTGCGACCCCGTGGACTGTAGCTTACCAGGCTCCTCTGTCCATGGGATTTTTCCAGGCAAGGGTACTGGAGTGGGCTGCCCTTCCCTTCTCCAGAGGATCTTCCCAACCCAGGGATCGAACCCGGGTCTCCCCCATTGCAGGCAGCCGCTTTATCGTCTGAGCCACCAGGGAAGCTACTATCAAGGACAGGCACTAAGTAAATAATTGAGGAATATAAGATCTATGTTATTGAAGTCCTGCCTCATTCTTGCACATGATGCTGCTGCTGAAAACAACACTTTCTGGCGGGGTGAGGCTGATGAGGAGGAGAAGGGCAGAGGGGACCGGAGGGGTAAACTTTCTCTTAGGCTGATCAGTTACAACAGAAATGCTGCACCAGGACCTAAGCCTTCTCAGATGTCAGCTGACTGACTTACGAAACAACGCTGTGGTGTAGATACTATTATTACCTCCATCCACAGAGGAGAAAACACAACTCAAGCCCAGTGATCCATCTCGGGAGTCTGGCACTGAGCCTGAATCACACTACATTTCCAAGCTGTGTGTCTATGAGTTGCTCAGTCACGTCCAACTCTTTGTGACCCCACAGACTGTACCCCGCCAGGCTCCTCTGTCCATGGGATTCTCCAGGCGAGAATACTGGAGTGGGTTGCCATTCCCTTCTCCCGGGGATCTTCCTGACTCAGGGATCAAACCCTGGTCTCCTGCATTGCAGGCAGATTCTTTACCATCTGAGCTATCAGTGAAGCCACCTTTCCAAGCTAGGAGCTAAGAAAACTCTGTGCTGCCTTGGGGCATTGAATTGACCAGAAAGAATGGTCAAATGATTACAAGGAATAACAGAAGAAGACACCCACCTATCTAGGAACCCTGAAAAGCTAAACTGATGACAAATCAATGCAAATTAAAACAAGGAGGTTCCACTGGTAAGATAAGGCTGGTGGGAGTATAACTTTGGTTAATCACTTTGGAGGACATCCAGCAACACTTAAAGAGGTTCATATCCTACCTCCCAGCAACTTCACTTCTAAATACACACCCTGAAGAAATGATCACAAATGTGTTCAAGGAGGCATGTTCAGGGTGAATACCACAACATTTTCCACAATAGCAAAAAAATTGTACCAAACGTAGGAGACGAGATGAATGAGTAATAACACACGTGTGTATGTGTGTGTAATAAAATATATATCATCAAACACAAAAGATTACATGTTTCATAGTATGTGTATTATAAATATATAAATGACATATATCATAAGATACTGCACTACAAGGAATGGTTAGTCTACCTTTGTAAACAAGGGAAAACCCACTTAACATAATGTTGAGAGAAAATGCATGTTTCAGAAGAATGTCTACAACATGATACCATGTTATATGTTAAATGTTAAACACATTGCTCTGTTTTGTAGAAACATATGCATACCTGTGTTTTATATTTTTAAAATGCATTTTCCTGAAGTACCCACACATGTATACATGTAATAAAATGTAAATATGGATGGGAAAGACAGCTTCAGAAGAGTGGTTCATCCCTTGGGAAGAGGAAACAGCATCAAAACAGAGTGAAAAAGGAGCCTCAATTCTGTCTTTCAGGGTTTATTTCCTAGTAAAAATAGATTCAAAGTAAATATGACTTTTAACACGTCCTGTATCTGCAGAGCAGCTATAATACTTGTTACATCACTGGCACTGGATTTACTCTCCCCTGTACTGTTTTTGTGTAAAATGTTTCATAATTAGAAGAAGCATGTTCAAAGGAAGAGAGAAAAACCCTCCCTGGGGTGGGTGGGCCCCATCTCATCAGTCGATGGCCTTCAGAGCCTGCTCTTCCCTGAGCAAGAAGGAAGCTGCGGGCAGCGGGCGGTCTCAGACCTGCTGTCCGCCTGCTCCTCCCTGCCACTGTGCTGGGTGCTGCCGGGCGCTCCCTCGGCTCCTCTCTCACCCTCCCAGCTCAGCCCTGGAAAACCCCACGCCCTCCATGCTTCCAATTACGTGCTGAGGACCCAGTCTATTACCTCCAGCTCTGACCCATTAGTCTGGCTGCCCAGGGACCATTTCACACAATGGCCCCAAAGAACCTTCAAAGTCATCACACCCCAAATGAGTGCCCTGCCCTAAATTCCCGCATCCTCTAGGGTCCTCTGGGGTCCCGCCGCATCCTCTGGGGTCCTGCCGCATCCTCTGGGGTCCCGCTGCATCCTCTGGGGCCCTGCTGCATCCTCTGGGGTCCAGCCTCATCCTCTGGGGTCCAGCCTCATCCTCTGGGGTCCTGCCGCATCCTCTGGGGTCCTGCCTCATCCTCTGGGGTCCAGCCTCATCCTCTGGGGTCCTGCCTCACCCATGGTGTAAGGCCCCGCCCTCCACACAAGCCAGAGGCCCAGCTCCCCTCAGCTCCCTGGTCCCTGCCTTCTCACCCCCATCCTTACTCAAAGCTAATTTAGAGAAAGGGGTGAAATACAGACTCCATCGGGGGAAAATTAGGTGGCCAAAACAGTAACTTATGAAGGGTGATGTAGGGGTGTGAGTCAATGAAAGGAAGATGGCAAAGCAACAGCAAACTGCCATCCTGTTATTTCAAAACACGTTTCCTAGTAAACAGTTATGTTTCAAAAAGATAAGCTGTGGTCCCTCTTCTCTTCATCATAGCAATGCAAAGTTTTTTCTTCTTAAAAGTAAAGATAATAATTTACATTGACTACATGGCTGTGTATTTACTATTACATCACTGTATCATATCATATTATTTACTTTGCTTACAATGGGCTTCCTAGGCAGAACTAGTGGTGAAGAACCCACCTGCCAGTGCAGGAAATGTAAGAGACGCAGTTCAGTCCCTGGGTTGGGAAGCTCTCCTGGGAGGAGGGCATGGCCACCCGCTCCAGTATCCTTGCCTGGAGAATCTCATGGACAGAGGAGCCTGGCGGGCTACAGTCCATAGGGTCACAAAGAGTCAGACACGACTGATACAATTATGATAAATATTTGTATAAATGAAAATAAATCAACAATTGCAATGAATAAATGACAGGTAAAATCCAAGAAGTCTTATATTTCAACCAAAGCTTCAACTAAATTTTTAGCCCAATTGTGTCTTCCTAGCTCATAGCAACTCTTTCAAGTAGAACTGCCTATTAAAGTATCAGGATTTTTAATAACATCAGCACTTTGAATGTCTCACTCCCTGCAGTTAAAACAGCTAGCATCCTGGGAACCAGGAACAGCAGCATCTTCTGCCCAATGACACAGAGGCTACAGAGAGGCCCATTTCCTCACTGCTTATCTTAAAAAGGAAAAGACAGGCAACGCGAGATGGTGGAGGTGCTGACCATGCTCTTTCTGTTGTTACTCCCTCCCCCCGAATCTTCAGAGGAGAGCAGAAAGGGGAAGGAGGCTTTTACGACCTCCTCCTGCGAGACAGAGCGGGCTCCTCTGGGCATGGACCGTTACAAAACCTCAGTCACCAGCGAACCTGCATTTTCAGGGAAAACTAGATGGTTCTGCTGCACCTGTAAAAGCAGCCCCTTCGTCGAGAGCCTGCCACAGACGACTTGGTTCTTTTTCAGAGGAGTTTGCCATTCTATGGGTTTGGGTGCTGATTTTTGTGGCTCTATTTCTACGTGAGATGATCCTACTGAAATGAGAGTAGTCTTAAACACAACTCAAACCAAGACACCCAATAAGACAAGCATTCTCTGTGAGAGGACGTGATTTCTATCCTAAAGCTTTTGTTGTCCTCAGAGCCCGTGATAATCCAACCCAGCCACAGAGCTCGCAGAAGCAACAGACAGAAAGTCACTGCCGGTTTTTGAAATCCAAGAAGCTGAGAGGTCGGTGAGGTGGGTGCAGGGTAAACAGACGGTTTGAATGAGTCCAGTTTCGAGCATCGAATGAAGACATGCTTTACGAGCTGACCTCTGCTTAGCCTCCAACAAGCCCATCTCGCAGCCTTAATTTCAGGGATCAGAACCACAGAACTTTTAATTAAAGGTCACAGTGCCCAACCCCTTCATTTAATGCATGAGGAAAATGAGGCTCAGATAAATGGATTCATTACAGAGAACCAAATCCTAAAGGAAACCAACCCTAAATACTCATTGGAAGCACTGATGCTGAAGCTGAAGCTCCAGTACTCTGGCCGCCTGATGAGAAGAACTGACTCATGGGAAAAGACCCTGACGCTGGGAAAGATTGAAGGCAGGAGGAGAAGGGACGACAGAGGATGAGATGGTTGGATGGCATCACCGACTCGATGGACATGGGTTTGAGCAAACACCGCGAGATGGTGAAGGACAGGGAGGCCTGGTGTGCTGCAGTCCACGGGGTCACAAAGAGTCTGACATGACTTAGCGACTAAACAAGAACAAGAGAGAACGTGATCTGCTCAAGGTCACGTGGCCTGTGCCCTTCCGACCACATCTGGGGGCCCCTCCCTGATTGGGGGGAGGGGCGGACCGACGGTGCTGCCATCCGTGGGGGGGCACAACCGAGTGCCCTGTGCAGGTGCCCGGGGGCAATGCCTTGCCAGTCGCCCCGTGGTGTCCATCTAGGGTGATCAACCAACCTGTGCTGGCTGGCACCAAGGCTGCGGGCCACTTGGCAGGAGCCAGCCGCTCCCCGAGAAAGCTGGGAAAATCCACTTTCTGAGAACATTGTCAGAGCCTCTCTGGGGCGGCTCAAGCGGAAGGGAGCCTTTGTCCTGTCCTCCTGCTGGCTCACCCGCCGCCAGGGTCAGCGCCGCGCACTCACCGTGGAACCAGGGGGCGATGCTGTCTGAGTCCGCCAGGTAGCCCGCCCGCAGAGGAAGCTGCTCCTCCCGGAACCAGCGCCTGATGTCCTCCTGGGCTGGGCTGGATGCCGGCCTCGTCACTCTCTGATTCCTGACATTCGTAAAAGGTTTGCAAGTTAGTCAACGGATTTGAAAATAATGCTTTTAAAACTCACGCACACACACGCACACACACAGATATAACACATGTCTGAAGATCACACAGCTGAGCTCGTGGAGCGGGGCCCTGCACACAGCCGTCACAGGGCTCCTCCAAGGCACGGAGCAGGGTGGGGAATGGATCTGTCCTGCCAGTCCTGTAGACCACTCATGGGTTTGAGTTAACACTACAGTGTTTAACTCATTTTTGATATGAGTGAGAAGCTCCATTAACTCCCAATTAAAAATTGAGAAAACAGCACTAAAAATTTAAATATTCTGCCCTGCACCCCATATTTTCCTGGAGAGCAAGTGCTTGCATGTAGAAGAACCCAAATGCCATAGAATAAACTTCCCCAACACTTTCCTCATTCAATTTCCTCTTCTTCCTGTTTCCACTAACCTCCCTGACTTGCTTCCTTTTCTGACACACTTTCAAAAGTTCTGCTGAAAGGCAGTCTCAGAAATGGAAAGTAAAGAAAGAAGAGTGTTTGAAGGTTGGTTATGAGAAAGACACAGGCAGCAGCATGGTTTTGAAGTAAAAATCAGTAGCAGAACTTAAGTTCTGGGACCTGTGCATTTCCATTATAGAAAGCAACGCTGCAGTGTATTAATAATAAATGTATTTCCAAGTCCCAGGCCCACTAATTCTGAGCAGAAGTCAACGTAAAAACAATGAGTCTGAATGAGCTACTGGATAGCATGTAAATTAACTTATGTTCTTTATACGTCTTAATGGTAACACATGCTACCAGGAGTTACATGTGACATATATGTCAGCGTGTACATATACACATGTGATGTACATGCAAGTACATTGGAAGATAGCAGTTTGGAGAAAACAGCCTATAATACTTGACCTTCCGGGGGAGCGGACACTGCACACACAAGATTACATGCTAATTTCTCCCCCAAACTTCAGATTAGGTCCTTTTCTTCGGGAAATCTTCGGCGATCAAGCGGAAACGCCACGGGCAGTCCGTGTCTGTCCTGCCCCGGGCTGGCTCCTAGCTGACCTCGGTCATCACTGTTTGAAATCCCAGCCCTGACACCATCCAGTCTGGCCACCTCACAAAAAGCACTTCATGCAAGTGGCTTAAGTTGGGAAAAATGAGTAACCGAGCTTAAAACAGTGTCTTAAACCCTCGTGAAAGGGCACCTTTGTTGCTGCCAGTCGCATGGGCTGAGCTCTAGAAACACCCTGCGTGCGGACATAGGGCAGCACGCTCCCACCCCCGGGGAGCCTGGAGGAGCACCCCGCCTGCGGGGACCCGGCCCGACACAGCAACAGGCTCGGGCGCGGGAGGGGCTGGCAGGAGCTCACGCTCTGCGCCCGGCACGGCCCTGTGCGTCTTACTGGTTTTGTTATCCATGAGGAAACACTCATTCCCCAAACAGCCACTCCGTAGAACGTGGTCATTTTGTTCTGGCCCGCAAGTCCCCAGATGGAACCTTTCAACTGAGTAAAGAATCGCAGTAGAGGAAACGCCCACCCCCTGCTCCCCCTGAGGTCAGAATTCCCATTAGGAAAAGACCCTGAAGATGACCACTGACCTCATACAAAGGGAGAGCTTTGTTCTTTATTTTTCCATACTCTTAACAGAGAAGGGTTTTTAGTTTTTATGTCAGAGGGGACAAGGCTTTAGACAGTTGTATTTCATTAAATCAATATGTGGTTTCTCTCAGTTATTTTAAATACCATCTTTCTACATACCAAATCATGTAATAGCAATAACTGGGAGAAAATAATTGTATAATCAGGTAACATAAGGTCATGTGAATGTATGGCAAAAACCATCATAATATTGTTAAGTAATTAGCCTCTAATTAAAATAAATAAATTAAAACAAAACATAACATAAGGTATGGGAGTTTCTGCTGTGGTACCACTGCTTTTTCGTTAAGGGGCTTCCAAAACAAATTGCTCTGCCTAATACCCTCAAAGCTCAGGTAATCGTCATCACCAAATAAAGTCTGCATTTAAAAAAAGAAACATTTCCAAATTCTCAACCTATGAGCTTAACTGCATATCCCAGAATGAGTGTGTGTGTTCAGTCGTGTCCGACTCTTTGCAACCCAATGGACTGTAGCCCTCCAGGCTCCTCTGTCCATGCAAGAACGCTGGAATGGGTTGCCGTTTCCTACTCCAGGGGATCTTTCTGACCCAGGGATTGAACCTGCGTCTCTTGCATCTCCTGCACTGGCAGGCAGATCCTTTACCGGGGGCCACCTGGAAAGGCCGCCCCAGAATAACTGTCATCAAATCTTCCATCCTGATCTGTGGAAGACGGAGTTCTGCTGGTGACGTGAAAGCCAGCAAGCCCGGGGTTCCCGCTGGGACGACCCCTCGACGGTCCCCCTCCCCTTTCCGGCTGTCACCGGGGAGGGGGCATGCGAAGTCACTAACCTGTCTGGGTATCTTCACGATGTTACTGGGCATGTTAGTGGTACCCGCAGTGGGGATTTTACAGGCGAGAAGGGATGAAGGTCTGCCCAGGTGTCTCAGCATCGTAGGTGGGGAGGTGGGGCCGGACTGAACGACACTGGCAGCCTTTGTCCCCAAAGCAGCCACGCATCTCACCTTTAATTACTTACACTTAGAGCCGCCTGCCCGGCTTCTCACCTGAGAGGCGTGTGTGGCTGTCCTGCTGGGCTCAGGAAATGAGGCTTGGGGGGGAGCGGGGGCCTCCTGGGTTTCTGGGGGCCGCCCGGGGGGCCCTGCTGCCCCTTGCCGCTCCTCCCCCGCTGCGACAGCCGCTTGTAGTCCTCCCGGGCCTGCTTGGCCAGGGAGCGCCGCTTCTCATCAGCAGCTTTGGATTTTCGCACTAGGAGAGACAGCGGGGTTCGAGTCAGCCCACGGAGACGGAGACGGTGAGCAGAATCAGCGCGGCAGATGGGGAGCAGCGCGGCTCTGGGAACAGGGCAGGGCCCCCAGCGGTCAGGGCCTGGAGCCCTTCCTCTCTTTCCGCGGGGTTCGCAGAGAGGGAGACCGGGGCGGGGGAAGGGGAGCCCCATGCCTGGGGGAAGGGGAGCCCCATGCCCGGGAACTTCTTGCAGCGGCCAAGGCGGAGAGGAGTCTCAGCCCGAGCGAGGGTCCGGTCAGCGGGGTCTCAGGATAATACGAGGTGAAGCCGCAGTCTCATCCTCGAGCCCAGAGCCCCCCACCCTCCCGCAACAGACCATCAGGGGCTCTTCAGTGGCTTGTGGCCGAGGACGGGGTGGGTGGGCAGAGAGGCCACGCTCAGAGTCAGCGTGGTTGAACCACGAGTGATTCGGCCTCCCAGACCGAAAAAGGAAATGATTCCTACAGGGCCAGTCACAGCCTCGGTGGGTGCATGAAAGCGACCCAAGACAGCCTTTTACGATTGCTTTGTAACACAGAAGGGCTGTTGCTTTGGCAGTTTTTATTCCAGCAACCGAGCATCGTGGACTTGAAAGCAGGATGTAAGAATAAGCCTTATGGGTATTTATCTGCATTTCAGGCATTACTGGTCAGAATCTGTTATGTCTGACTTCAAAGAAATGCCTAAAATCTTCCATTCCACTAAGATTTCACTGCATAGAAGTGATGGGATCTGGTGAACATTTTCATTTCACAAAAACTGTCATTTTAATGGTGTTCGTTATAAAGGAATTCCCAACATTCTGCGGACATGCCCGTCCCTGGCTCCTCCCGCCGCCTCAAGGGATGACCGGGCAGCTAGGGCTTCCTAGTCCGAGGCAGACGGAAGCCCTAACCCTGGTTCACACCTGAATCCTCCCGGCATCAGCCTCGCTCACCCTCTGCTCTGCTTCATCGGCACTGGCCTCTCCCCAGGAGGACCCTCTCTGGGCAGTGCTAACTCAGAATGAAGCAGGGTTCAGCCACAGGTGTGGCAAGGATGCGACAAGCCTGCTTGTCATCCCTGTGTCTGCTGATTACAGAGTTTAGATGTGCTCACTGGTGAAAGCTGAGAAAAATACACAAAAACAAGAAGCCCAACAAGTAACTTTGAATCCTGCCTCTGCAAGAAAACTAAGACAAATATGTTAGCCTTCCACGTATTTTCCCTCATAGTCTTAGACATTTTAAAATAGGGATGCTTTTCATATATTTTTATAATCATTTCTCTTCTCTAAGTTAAAAAGATAAAAATATATTCTGAGGACATTAAACACTCTTCCAAAACATTTTTCATAGCTAAATACCATTCCATCACTTAGATACATCATAATGTTGCTGGTGCAAAGATGAGCTGAGAACCTTTCTGCAATTCAAAAGGTGGCCCGTAGCCTTTGAGTAATAATTTAGTGTTAAAAATATCCCTGGACAACCATTCTAAGCGTTTCCCAGATTGTCATATTATTAAGTGAACAAGCTGGTTTCATGTCACTGTTATAGAGGCCTCTGGGTACTTACAAGAAGCCTGCCACTCCGAATCTTCTTTCCAGTTTTTATAAATCTCCTTGGTTCTCTCTTCATCTATTTGTTTTATTTCTTCATCTTGTGTTTTCGTCACTGACAATTTCTTCTGTTTAAAAAACAAAAACAAACCCTAGTGAGGAGCTCTGGCAGTTTCCTGCAACGAGGCAGGTACTACGCACAGTGTGCACAGAAACGAGACGAATGGAAGAGAACAGAAAGCCCCAAAGTGAAAGAAAGCACAGGCTTCCATAATCCATGGAATGCAGGAAAGCAGTTCTAAGAGGGAAGTTCATAGAAATACAGGCTTTCCTCAAGAAACAAGACAAGAGTCGCAAACAGCCCAACTTACCACCTACAAGAATTAGGAAATGGACAAACAAAATCCAAAGTCAACAAAAAGAAGGAAATAATAAAGATCAGAGAGGAGATAAAAAAGAGTTCAAAAACAACAGAACAGATCAATGGAACCAACAACTGGTTTTTTTAAAAAGATGAACAAATGTGACAGACCTCTAGCCAGGCCCACAAGAAGAGAGAGAGCTCAAGCAAGCAAAATTAGAAAAGAGGGGAGAACAACTGACACCACAGAAATATTTAGAAAATCGTAAGAGAATGCTATGGACAACTATATGCCAGCAAGGTGGACAGCCCAAAGGAAATGAACACATTTCTGGAAGAATATACTCCACTAAGGCTGAGTCAGGGAGAAAAGGTGAATTTGAATAGAGCAGTTAAATAGAATTTCTAATAAAAAACAAAAAAACTGCTTGCAAACAAAAGTCCAGGACCAAATGGCTTCACTGGGGAATCCTACCACACACAAAGAATTATTCACACCAATCCTTCTCAAACTCCTCTGAAAGACTGAAGGGGAGGAAACACTCCCAAAGTCATCCTATGAAGCCAGCGTCACCCTGACGCCAAACCAGGAAAAGATGCTACAAAAAAAAAAAAAGGAATTTTCAGGCCAATATCTCTGAATAATATAGATGTGAGACTCCTCCACAAAATATTTGTAAACTGAATCCAACAACACATAAAAAGGATCCTGTACCATGATCAAGTTGGATCATTCCACGGTTCCAAGAATGACTCTCCATACCCTAATCAATCAATGAGGTACCCGACATCAACAAAAGTCAAGGCAAAAACCACGAGGTTATCTCCACAGATGCAGAAAGAGCATGTGAAAGAGCCAAACTCTCACCAATATGTGTTTAGAGGGAACATATCTCAACATAACGAAGGCCATTTACAACAAACCCACGGCCAAACGTCATCGTCAGTGGTGAAAAGCTGAAAACTTCCCACAGGAACAAGGCAAAGATGCCCATTCTTGCCACTTCTATTCAACATAGTATTGGAAGTTATAACTATAGCAATCAGACAAGAAAAAGAAGTAAAAGACAAAGAAAAAATTGGGAGGGAAGAGGTGAAACTGCCACTATTTGCAAATGACAGGATACGCTATACAAAGACCCCTAAAGTCTCCACACAAAATACACTAGAATTAATAAGTCAATTCAGTCAGGTAGCAGGATACAGCGGAGAAGGAAATGGCAACCCACTCCAGTGTTCTTGCTTAGAGAATCCTAGGGATGGCGGAGCCTGGTAGGCTGCCGTCTGTGGGGTCGCACAGAGTCGGACACGACTGAAGGGATTTAGCAGCAGCAGCAGCAGCAGGATACAGCATTAATATACAGAAACTTGTTGCATTTCTTAAGACTAACAAAGAAATTTAAATGTGATTTTAAAATCATGTCAAACAAGACAAAACAAACAAAAAACTCCTACGAATAAGACTTTTACACTGAGAACTATAAAACACTGATAAAGGAAATTGAAAATGATTCAAAAGAATGGAAAGATATCCCATGTTCTTGGATTGGAAGGGTAAATATTGTTAAAATGACCATACTACCCAAAGCAATCTACAGATTTAATGTGATCTCTATCAAAAGACCCATGACCTTTTGCACAAAACTAGAACAGATAATCCTAAAGTTTATATGGAATTGCAAAAGACCCAGAATCGCCAAAGCAATCCTGAGGAAAAATAAGAAGGATGGAGGCAAAATACCTCCCAGACTTCACACTACACTACAGAGCTACGGTAATCAAAACCAGCACAACAGCCCAAAAAACAGATGTATGTATAGGTCAACGGAACAGCATACAGAGCCCAGAAACAAGCACACTTACAGTCAATTAATCTACGACAAAGGAGGCAAGACTACACAATGGAGCAGAGACTTGACTTCAGCAGGTGGTGCCGGGAAAGCTGGGCAGCTACATGGAAATCAACGAAGCTAGAGCACTTCCTCAAACCACACACACAAACAGACTCAAAATGGTTTAAATTTCGAGTTTAAGATATGCATGCATGCTAAGTCGCTTCAGTCGCGCCCAGCTCTTTGTAACCCCAGGGCCTGCAGCCCGCCAGGCTCCTCTGTCCATGGGATTCTCCAGGCAAGAACACTGGAGTGAGTGGCCATGCCCTCCTCCAGGGGATCTTCCCGACCCAGGGATTGAACCTGCATCTCTTACATCGCCTGCATCAGCAGGAGAGTTTTTTTTTTTTTTTTTTTAACCACTAGTGCCACCTGGGAAGCCCAAGTATAAGACACAATACCATAAAACTCCTAGAAAAGAACATAGGCAAAACATTCTCTGACATAAATCGTAGCAATATTTTAACTCAGTCTCCCAAGGCATAAGAAATAAAACCAAAACTAAACAAACGGGACCTAATCAAACTTATAAGCTTCTGCGCAGTAATGGAAACCATCAACAGAGTGAAAAGATAACCTATGGACTGGGAGAAAATATTTGCAAAAGCTGCAATCAAAAAGAGGTTAAGATTCAAAATATACAGACAGCTCATATACTCAATATCGAAAAAATAACCCCATCAAAAAAGGGGCAGAAAATCTAAATGGACGTTTTCCTAAAGAAGACGTACAGATGGCCAATAGGCACATGGGAAGGCCAAACACTGCTAAGTGCTTGAGACGTGCCAGTCAACCACAGCATGCTCTCACCTCACACCAGTCGGACCGGCCATCGTTAAAGAGTCTACAGATAAATGCCGAGGAGGGAGTGGGGAAAAGGGAGCCCTCCCACACCGCTGGAGGGAATGCAGATTGGCGCAGCCACAATGGAAACCAGTATGGAGGTTCCTTAAAACACTGAAAATGGAGCTGCCAACGTGTTCCAGTGATCCCACTCCTGGATGCATATCTGGAGAAAACTCTAATCCAAAAAGATACACGCACCCCAAAGTTCATAGCAGCACCACTGACAATAGCCAGGACACAGAAACAACCCAAGCCCCCATCAACAGACAGCTGGCTTAAGAAGATATGATACTCATTCCCAGTTGACTATTGCTCAGCCATGAAGAAGAATGAAATGCAGCATCACGGGTGGACCTAGAGATTACCCACTTCCTTAGTGAAGCAAGTACAACAGAACAAGATGACTACTGCAGGATATCAGGTGTATGTGGGATCTAAAAAATAATACAGATTCATCCATACCCACAACAGAAACGGCTCACAGACATATAGGGCATATTTAGTTACCAAAGGGGAGAAGGAAGGAGGGAGGTATAAGTTAGGGTCAAACTGCTATATACAACAGATAAATAAGGACTTACTGTAAAGCACAGGGATTTATACTCAATATCTTACAATAACCTGTAATGGAATATAATCAGAAAAAACTAGCTGAATCACTGTGCTGTACACCTGAAACTAACACAATACTGTATATCAACTGTACTTCAATAAAGAAAATTAAAATATATACATACAAAACTATCTTTTAAAAGCATCCTTTTTGAGAAGGAAAAATATAAAATAAGAAACATGAGTCTTACTTGGAAAGGAAATGTTTTTATTGAAGCGTAGTGGACCTACAATATTACTTACTGTGGTAAAATACCAATTACATAAAACCACCACCATAACTGTGAAAGTGCTGCACTCAATATGCCAGCAAATTTGGAAAACTCAGCAGTGGCCACAGGACTGGAAAAGGTCAGTTTTCATTCCAATCCCAAAGAAAGGCAATGCCAAAGA
>SJYF01000263.1:6917339-6946049 GCA_006410515.1 Procapra przewalskii | reverse complement strand
TTCCAGATGTTCAAGCTAGTTTTAGAAAAGGCAGAGGAACCAGAGATCAAATTGCCAACATCCACTGGATCATCGAAAAAGCAAGAGAGTTCCAGAAAAACATCTATTTCTGCTTTATGGACTATGCCACAGCCTTTGACTGTGTGGATCACAATAAACTGTGGAAAATTCTGAAAGAGATGGGAATACCAGACCCCCTGACCTGCCTCTTGAGAAACCTATATGCAGGTCAGGAAGCAACAGTTAAAACTGGACACGGAACAACAGACTGGTTCCAAATAGGAAAAGGAGTACGTCAAGGCTGTATATTGTCCCCCTGCTTATTTAACTTCTATACAGAGTACATCATGAGAAACACTGGACTGGAAGAAGCACAAGCTGGAATCAAGATTGCCGGGAGAAATATCAATAGCCTCAGATATGCAGATGACACCACCCTTAGGGCAGAAAGTGAAGAGGAATTAAAAAGCCTCTTGATGAAAGTAAAAGAGGAGAGTGAAAAAGTTGGCTTAAAGCTCAACATTCAGAAAACGAAGATCATGGCATCTGGTCCCATCACTTCATGGCAAATAGATGGAGAAACAGTGGAAACAGTGTCAGACTTTATTTTGGGGGGCTTCAAAAGCACTTCAGATGGTGATTGCAGCCATGAAATTAAAAGACACTTACTCCTTGGAAGGAAAGTTATGACCAACCTATCAATAGCATATTCAAAAGCAGAGACATTACTTTGCCAACTAAGGTCCGTCTAGTCAAGGCTATGGTTTTTCCAGTGGTCATGTATGGATGTGAGAGCTGGACAGTGAAGAAAGCTGAGCGCCGAAGAATGGATGCTTTTGAACTGTGGTGTTGGAAAAAGACTCTTGAGAGTCCCTTGGACTGCAAGGAGATCCAACTAGTCCATCCTAAAGGAGATCAGTCCTGGGTGTTCATTGGAAGGACTGATGCTGAGGCTGAAACTCCAATACTTTGGCCATCTCATGCGAAGAGTTGACTCATTGGAAAAGACTCTGATGCTGGGAGGGATTGAGGTCAGGAGGAGAAGGGGATGACAGAGGATGAGATGGCTGGATGGCATCACGGACTCGATGGACGTGAGTCTGAGTGAACTCCGGGAGATGGTGATGAAGAGGGAGGCCTGGCGTGCTGTGATTCATGGGGTCGCAAAGAGTCGGACACAACTGAGCGACTGAACTGACTGACTGACTGACCACCATAACATTTTAAAATTGCGGTAAAATTTACATAATATTAAGTTTACCATCAACCATTTTAACATTTACCATTCTGAAGGATTAAGTGCATTCAGGGGAAACTGTTTTTAACCAGAGAGAAATGTAACACACCCAATCACTTAAAAATCCTTTGTTTATTTGAGGACAGCCCTCTGAAGGCTCATGAGAAAGCTGAATTTACAGCTCGGTGCACACAGCAGGGCACAGCCTGTCAGCTGAGCCGTGAGAGAAACTGCGAGTCAGGGAGGACCGGCCGCACTCTGCTGTGCCCCGCAAGAATGATGGCTTTTCTCTTTTGTGTTTTCCTACAGAAAAATAGACTCTCTTGTGGTTAAATGATTTCACCACAAGTAAAATACACACTGTGAAACTGGTTTCAATCACCATTAAATCTCGGTAAACACAGAAGATGGTGATAATTCAGTAACTGCACCTCACCTCAGATGTATTCAAAGTTTTGTGGTTTGCTTGTTTTCGCTTTTTTCTTATACTCTTTTCCTGCCTACAGCTAAGCCCCTTTCTTTAGTCAATATTACAAAAACCAAAGAAGAGCTTTTGGTGTTTGGAATGACTATTAAAATCTGCCATTGCGTTAACAAACCCGTTGCCAAGCCTGAAGTCAATCCCAAGTGCCGGCTGCAATTTCTAAGCTCAAACAGGAAAAGCTTCCAAGTGGAGCTTTGTTTGTCTGACACCTGCCTTTTTAAAACTGATTTTCAGTAACTGGGAAAACATATAACTACAATACTAAACTATGGTATCATGCATATTGTTGCTTAGGAAAAGCAAGAAGTTTGCAAAGCGGGTCTCCTTAAGTATTAATACACACTTAAGCATATTAATATATACGTAAATATTAATATATTTACGTATATATTAAGTAAATAACTTGGGCGGTGCTCGGTTGCTGGGGGGATACCCCAGTGTCTGAGAGTGCTGTGTTTAGTGAGTCGCATTCTTTTTTCATCCGCAGCATCAATGCGTATGGGCACAGGGAGGAAGGAGACAGAATCAGTGAGTTTCACAGAATGACAGCAGGTGAGACCTGACCTTGGCTGCTGTGTTTATTCAAAACAGCTAGAACACTCGAGAACTCATCCCGAGTCTCCCTAAGGATTCCTCCAGAAAAATGTACTTTTAGAAAAGGCTTTACAAGTTGATCTTTCTCTATTTAGAAAACCCTCATTTCCTCTTTAGAAGCAGAAACGTCTGTCTGTTCGCTGAAGACAAGGAAACTGTCTGTCTGCCGAAGCCCACAGGTCCAGGATGAAGGCCGGGAAGTGGAGGGGCAGCGGGGCTGAGGCTGGACACTGGTCCAGACGTCCAGGGGCCACGGCGCAGAGCTGGAGATGGGCAGGGGGGCTGTCAAAGGTCCCCAACACAAAGCCGCTCATCGCAGGCTGATGCAGACAGTCCCACCGGCTCCCTCCCCGGCCCCTCGTTCCAGCCCATCCACCCATTGCTCTGTCTTTCCTCCACCATGTCCGAGGGCTCTCACCTCTGTGCCTGCCTACCTGCGGTTCCCTCTGCCTGGAACAGGCTTCCCCAGCCAGCCCATGGCCCCAGCCTCGGTCTCCAGGCCTCTGCTCCAATACCCACTTCGCAGAGCGGCCTTCTCTGGCCTGTCCTCAGCTCCCTTATCCTGCGTTATTTTCCTCCAAAGCTCCTAGGACCTGACTTCACACATCAGCTTTATCATCTGTCTCCTCGTCAGAAACAGCCGCTTTCCAAGGGCAGGATGCTAGCTGTTTTATTTAGCAGAGGCCGGCACTCAGGAGGGCCTCAACACAGGGGTCTGAATGAACAGGGCAGACCTCCTGACCTTTCTGCCCTCCTGCCCGCATGTAAATGACACCACAGTCAGGGCAGTGTCCCTGGAAAGCTCCTTTAGTGACTGTGGCTGCTGGTTTTAGAAAGAGGCAGCTATTCCAGGAGCAGCTGCACCGCAGGCCTGCAGCTCCCAGGGTGCCCGTGACGCCAGTCCACGATGTGCGTGCCCGCGGGGCACGCTCGGCCCACAGAGGAGAACGGGCCTGGGTCACACTGTCCATGGGGACCGGGCCGGGCCGCCCTCACCACAGCCTCCATCCCCGCCACCCCGCTGTGGCCAGATCCTTCTTTTCACAGCCTCATCTCTTACTCCACTTTTTCCGATCTTCCGTGGGTCAAGCCCTCAAGGTTCCCAGTCTCTGCCTCAGTTATCCTGAGAGCATCTCTGGGGCCAAGACAGGAGCACAAGGGAGCGAGGAGACCCCCGTCCACACAGACCCAGACAGCTGAGCGCCCAGAGGCCCCATGAGCACTGTGGACTCAGGGACACAAGAGGTCACTCGGCGCAGAGAGACAGGCTTGAGACGGGGTGGATGCCGGGGAACCTGATCTGAATCCACATTCGGCCAAGTTTCATGCTTCCTCTATCTCTGAAATCAGTCTCCCCAGCGCTGGCCACCGCCCACTCTGACTATATCAGGTCTTCAGGGAGGGGTCCAGCTGATACATCCTGGCACCGGCTCTTTTCGCGATACTCAAGACTCTCCCACTCCGGATCAACAGGCAAAGATGAACAGCTGTGTTCACGAGCTTCTCAAGACTTAATTTCATTTCTGTATGAGGCTAATAAACCAATCTGTGAAACATCAGCGGAACTGGCTCTGCACTTGGCCCCTGCGATGGAAGGGGAGCCTTTTACCTGGTGAGATCCGAATCCCCTTATACGACTGACGGAATCTGCCAACATTTGGTGAACATTTCTTGAGGAGCTGGAGGACAGCTAAAAATCAAACGAAACACATTTTTATGCCATTTAGAGCCGTAATGCAATTTCAGAAGACCGTCTGCTAATGCTTCCCTTGTGCCGATGTTCCCAAACACTGTGCCCACCCCCACGCTGGACCCACACATTTCCCAGCAACCGGTGAGCTCCTGACTCCATGAAACTCCATAGGAAACCCCGGCGTCTGCACTCAGTAGGGTCAGCGGTGAGTCACTGCTCAGAAGCCGAGGGCTGGTGGTTCGCTCGTGTCTTGCTCCCGGCTGGCCCCAGGACCCCTGGGATTACTGTAATAAGACATCAACACTACTCCTTAATCTCAGTTCTCTCTCAGTCCCTGATCAGCCTCCCCTGGTGTTTTAGGTCAGACCAGGGAAACACCTCAGTCGGGACCACGGCGCTGCGTTCGCCTCTCTCCCCATCCAGGGCTGGGCACACACTTGGAGCTCTTGGTGCCCGAGCCCCGCCCCCTCTCTCTGGCGCCCACCGCCACCCAGGGTCCCCCGTGCCACCACGCCCCAGCTCAGAATCTGGGCTTCTGCCACCGTACGCAGGCTTCCCAGGAGCCGGCTCCTGCCCATGAGGTTCCCAGTTCCACTGTGGGGATCCCCAGGCCACCCCTGTGGGCCCCACGCCACCCCCCAGGCTCTGTGGCTGAGTTGGCATAGCACCCCAGGCACGTCCTAAGACCAGGTCAGTCACACCGGCCCCGTCGCCTGCTCCCTGGCCCAAGCGCAGAGTCCAGGCCGTGGCCAGCCTGCAGCCACGTAACGTGTGGCCGAGACAGTCACCCTCAACCCACGGGACCGCCACTTCTGAGCCTTATACCTGAGGACTCCTTCTTGGGTCCTGGGATAGGTCAGAAATTGCCTGCAAACATTTCAGCTGGAGGTCAGCATTGTTGCTAAGACTCAGCAGAGAGCATGGGGGGACTTAGGGTCACTTCCATGTCATAAAACAAACCTGCAGGGCCACCTCAATCCCGCCCCTTCTCCACCACAGCTGGCACGTGGCTACCTGCGGCACTGCACTTCCCAGCCGCCCGAGCTGTTCGGCACCCGTGTGAATAATTATCTCCAAAATAACGCGGGTGAGAGCTGGCATTGGCCGCCTCTATGTGCATGCGTGTGTGCTGAGTCGCTTCAGTCGTGTCCAACTCTTTGCGACCCCATGGACTATAGCCTGCCAGGCTCCTCTGTCCATGGTATTTTCCAGGCAAGAATACTGGGGCGGGTTGCCGTTCCCTACTCCAGGATCTTCCCAACCCAGAGATCAAACCTGCATCTCTCACATCTGCTGCACTGGCAGTGGGTTCTTTACCAGTCACCACCCAGGAAGCCCCTTATGCCTATCACTTGGCAAATGAATGCATCGTATAGGTTTCACAATCGCTACCTGCCACATTCTCTTTTTCTCTTATTTTGACATTATATTAACAAAAGGATGCAGCTCCCTGCACCTAGAGCACAACAGGACAATAACCAGTCCCTCTCCTGATGAGCAGATGAGAAGGCGCCCAGCGGGCTTTGGGGAAGTCAGTCTGTTCAGAAGCCTGAGATGGCTTTGAAGGGCTCAGGCTTGCGGTCTTTGAATGCACTTCTGCTAAAGGGAGTGTGAGCCTTAAAAACAGGTTCATTCTCCCTTCCCTCAGTGATATGAGATCTGTGGGGCATCATTTTACAAAAAAGGATCAGTTTCCTCTACGCTGAAAAAGAGGCGGCAGCTAACCGCGCTCCCTTGATACCTTCACAGCTGCCGTGGGCAGCCCCGCAGCCCCGACCCTCCACTCGTGGCTTTCGGAGGGACTCGGGCCTTTGTCACGTGCAGAGCTTTGGACCAGGGTTTCATCGGCAGCACCTCCACCATGATCAGCTCCTCCACAAACCTGCAGTTGTTTCCTGAAAGCATCAGGCTACTTCCCGAGTGGCTGAGCTGGTAAAGAATCTGCCTGCAGTGCAGGAGAGCCCAGTTTGATCCCTGGGTCAGGAAGATCCCCTGGAGGAGGGCACAGCTACCCACTCCAGTATTCTTGCCTGGAGAATCCCATGGACAGAGGAGCCTGGTGGGCTACAGTCCACAGGGTCACAAAGAGTCCGACACAACTGAGCGACTTTCACTTCACTTCACTCCACGTCTGACGCTGCTCTTCCAAGTCATGCATTACAGGGTGTGCGCTACATTGTCAAGCATTTCCCCCCAGCACCTGCCGATGACTGTCGTCTGCTTGGACAAAGCACCTTCAACACCCTGCAGAAGTTATTCTCTGTCCCTATAAGCGTTCCTTCAACTGCACTGACTGCCTCACGTACACGCACAAGAAAGTGTTCTCACCACTTGCTTTTGAAAAAATCTCCATCTGAATTTCGTCCGTCATCATCGTGTTCCCCTTCTCACTAGCAACATGCTCATGGCTTCTGCACTTGTCGGATATTACAACGTTATCAGTATTCTTAAAATAACTCAAATCTAAGCACAGAGGCAGGAACCAGTTTCCAGGACTTGGTGCTGGACCTCTGGTGACCGTCAGCGCCACCTACTGTTACTGCTCAGAACTGACAGTTCTTTCCTTGTCTGAAGGGTTAGGTTTTCGCTCACAAGTTGGTTCTTAAGTAGACAAGATTTAGCATAAATAATTGATTAATTTAACAACCACCCCAGCGATCGGTACTTCTGTTTAAATCCTTCCATGTGTCTAGAACATACTGTCAACTCTAAAACTGTTCACACATGCTAAGCACCACGTTTATAAAAATTCTCATTGCAAAGGTGAGCCAAGATTCACTCTTTTTCCAAAGCGTTAAAATAACGTACAGAAGCTACTCCAGTCCTGTGTAGAGCATGCTCATTCAGACACACGTCCACGCTTCCAGATCCACGAAACACATCACGTACAGCAGAATAGACTGGAGGGAGAGGGAGGCAGGAGATCTCCTTCACTAAAAAACAGCCAGACTCGGGGCTCAAAAGCAATGGCTCACGGCGCCGGTAGCAGAGGCAGGCCAGCTGAGGATGGCACTCTGAGCACCCCCAACCTGAGGATGCAGAGGCGCCCTGGAGAGGAACGAAGCTTCTCCGAAGGTCCCGTGCGATGCTGTGTTCCAGGGAACAGACTGTTGCTATTCCAATCTGTGGGGCTTCCCAGGTGGTGCTAGTGATAAAGAGCCTGCCTGCCAATGCAGTTGATGTAAGAGACCCGGGTTCAATCCCTGGGTTAGGAAGATCCCCTGCTGGAGGGCATGGCAACCCACTCCAGTGTTCTGGGCCCAAGAATCCCACGGACAGCGGAGCGCGGAGCCTGGCAGGCTGCAGTCCAGGGGGTCACAGATAGTCAGACACGACTGAAGCAATTTAACATGCACAGACACACACATTCCAATTTGTAACACAAGAAAGGCTGGGAAACCACCTACCTCCCAACGTAGATTTTGCTTAAAAGAACTTTCAAATCGATGCATCCTTTGACCTTCTTAACACCATAAGGGTGCCAAAGCAAGTGTCATCCCTTTACCACGAAGGTAAGGCCACCTGATCACAGACAGGAAAGCAGGGATTGACACCCATGTCCTCTCAGCCTGCTTCTTCCGCGGGCCATTCCAGAGAACACCCGTCTGCTCTCACACACAGAAGCCTGGACTGTCCCCTCCCATCCTCAGCATCGCAGAGACTTCCGTAGCTGCTCAAACTCTACCGGCAGAATGAAAGCAATTGTGTCTGGTTCTTATTTGCTTTATTTAAAACCAAAAACTGTCACGCAGTATTTATGCAAAAGTTCCAGAAAATAAGAAACCTTGAAAGCCAGCGACCTCAGGAGACAGCTGACTTTCTGCACACCAAATCAGAATGGTCCGCTCCAATCAGTGCGGACCAAGACCTGGGAGCAGAGCCCCTCTACACTGACCAACAGGCTTTATAAATACATATAAATTACGTTAAACTCAGAAGTATGGCCACTCAAATCCATATAAGCAATGTGGTAACAAAAGACTCTGCCAGCAACATCACTATTACACGGTCACAAACTGTATCTCCTCCAGAGACTGTACGTCACACGAAGATTGTTCCAATTATATTCCCTTTTTAAACTGGTTTGAAAAGTGGTTCCTTCCGGCTTCTAACCAAATATTTACTTTGTTTGAAAGTAGGATTATGCAATCAAACAAATGTCAAGAGACTTTCTTTCCCAATAAACCGAAAAGCTCTAAAAGACAGACCGTTTTCAGCACTGGCTTTTTTATGGTGAAGAAGGAAATTATGAATCCAGGGGTTAAAATCAAGAGTTTACATTTGAAAACAAACCACCGGGTTAAGTACTTGCTCCTCCTATCCGTACACCTCTTAAATCACGGTGTTCCTGCATAGACTGATGGTCGGCATAATAACCTCTGTGAGGGCAAAGACCACATCGGCTTAATTAACTCACTGACGTCTGGAGCCTCAGCAAAGAGAACAGTGGCTGGGCACTTAGTAGGGCCTCAATAAATAGCTGGTGAATGAGTGAACACACTATAAACTCACCAGCACTTGCTCAATCGTGAGAAGATACTCCGTCTAGTTTCTTTTTAGTTTTTCTTGCTTGGGGCTGTGCTGGGTCTCTCTTGCCGAGCGCCAGCTTTCTCTAGTTGCAGCGAGCAGGGGCCACTCTCGAGTTGTGGTGTGTGGGCTTCTCATTGCAGTGACTTCTCTTGGGCTTCCCTCATAACTCAGTTGGTAAAGAATCTGCCTGCATGCAGGAGACTAGGGTTCGATCCCTGGGTCAGGAAGATCCCCTGGAGAAGGACATGGCAACCCACTCCAGTTCTCTTGCCTGGAGAATCCCATGGACAGACAGCACGTGGAATCTTCCCAGACCAGGGATCAAACCCCTGGTCCCCTGCATTGGCAGGCAGATTCTTAACCACAGGACCACCAGGGAAGTCCCAGCCTAGTTTTAATACTAATAAGAGAAACTGAATTCAAATCCTCCCCACCAAAATCGATGGCTTATCTCCCCACTTTGCTAACCAGGTCACTGGAATGATCAGATTCCTATTTCTATGCCCAGCCATTTTAAGTAAAAAGAGAATTTCCCAGTGATGACTCCCACAGGAAGCTTTTGAGTGCACTGGGGGTTTAACTTCTTTTTTTTTTTCTTTCGAAAACAGTGAGAGAGGCAGAATAATAAAACTGCGCTTTGACAAAGTGACAAAGGATAATAATACAGAGAGAGCGGAGGTACATTCACAATGCCAGCTAGGCCAACAAGAGGAGAAAGGGACAATCAATTTTACTGCTGAAAATACGCTGTGGTCCCCGTGGAGAGATTTCACGGAGACATGAATTAGGACAACGGAGACCCTAGAGAATCTTTTCCCCATTCCTCTAACACTGTTTCTAGCAAAATCTATACATGGAGACTCCTGGAGAGCCTGATCTGAAAATACAGTGTTTTGATGTGTAATTTTATGGCACCTCTTTAAATAACGCATCGTCTTGGCGCGCTAAGTCGCTTCAGTCATATCCGACTCTGTGACTCTACGGACTGCGGCCGGCCAGGCTCCTCTGTGCGTGGGGATTCTCCAGGCAAGAATACTGGAGTGGGTTGTCATACCTTCCTCCAGAGGATCTTCCCGACCCAGGGATTGAACCCGAGTCTCTTACGTCTCCTGCATTGGCAGGCGGATTCTCTACCACAGGCACCACTTGGGAAGCCCGTCGTCTTTAATGTCTGAGTTTATTTTGAGCAGAGCTCAGCATGGAACAGTCATGCCGCGTGAAGGGCTGCCCACCAGCATCGCACCTCACCCACGACTCCTCCAAGCAACGTGCAGACAGCAGGACGGGAAAGCAACATCCTTGGAAATGCAATTATCAGAGCTAGTCAGGGTTGTTAGGGCAAAGTGCTTCAGATATGAAAGCGTCTCAGAGGCCCCTCTTACATTTAAATATATTACACGAACATTTATGTATTTACTATATATAACGGCAACGCACTCCAGTATGCTTGCCTGGAAAATGCCATGGATGGGGGAGCCTGGTGGGCTGCCGTCGTTGGGGTCGCACAGTCCGACATGACTGAAGCGACATAGCAGCAGCATATGTAACAGAAACATAACGTACATAAGGATAGTAACGAAGAATTGTTAAGAGAGTAGTCAGAGCCTTCAAAGCATGGTTCATTTGGGAAGTCTTGACATAAAATAAAATAGGAACCCACCAATAAACAATAATAGAAACTGGGGCTTTCCTGGTGGCTCAGTGGTAAAGAATCTGCCTGCCAACGCAGGAGACATGGGTTTGATCCCTGATCCAGGAATATCCCACATGCCCCCCTGATCCAGGAAGATCTCACATGCCCTGGAGCAACTAAGTCCATGAGCCATAATTATTGGGCTTGTGCTTAGAGCCTGGGAGCCACAACTCCTGAGCCCGAGCACCCAAGCACAGCAAGCAGAGAAAAGCTCAAGCAGCAATCAAGACCCAGCACAGCCAAAACTCAACAAGTAAAATGATTTTTAAAAAATAATAATAATAGTAAGAAACGAAGTGCCAGCCTATGTTCGATACAGGATACAGGATGCTTGGGGCTGGTGCACGGGGATGATCCAGAGAGATGATACGGGGTGGGAGGTGGGGAGGGGGATTCAGGATTGGGAGCTCGTATACACCCATGGTGGATTCATGTCAATGTATGGCAAAACCAATACATTGTATTGTAAAGTAAAATAAAGTAAAAATAAAATTAAAAAAAATAATAGATAGTACCAGTTCTGTCATATATCATACTTTACGAAACACTTCTCGATGTTATTTCATCTGATTCTGACATCCAACTCAGTGATTTGTAGCTATTTCTCCTCCATTTTTCAGAACAGGAAACTGCGCCCCAGAGAGGTCCTCTGACTCAGGGTCTGTATCTTTCTCCACAGTATACGCTCTCCCAGTGAGGCGGATAAATGAATCGATGCCGGCATCACCGGCACAGCCCAGCGGGAAGCTGTGTCAACAGTTGCATAATGTCCAACTCTCAACACCTGAACTGTTCTTCTGTAATTCACTTTTTATTAAGTTCTTTATATAACATACTTCTTTTAAAACTCCAGCAGCTTAAATGAGCTTTGGGGGCTTCCCTGGTGGCTCAGATGGTAAAGAATTTGCCTGTAATGCAAGAGATCCGGGTTCAATCCCTGGGTCAGGAAGATCCCCTAGAGAAGGGAATGGCAACCCACTCCAGTATTCTTGCCTGGGAAATCCCAAGGACAAGGAGCTTGGCAGGCTACAGTCCATGGGGTCGCAAAGAGTTGGACTTGACTTGGTAACTAACATTTTCACTTTTTACTTTCAAAGGCTTAGGATTCTGTGAGTCTAGCTTATACGAAATTTTATTCTACAAACTACCATGAAATTCTATTACCGTCATACAAAATCAGCTTGGGAAACCGTGTAACTCTGACTATGGCTCCACTCTTGAATTACTAAAATGGTCCCAGTTAATTCCTTAACTGTTTTTACTTGGAAGACTCAATACTTTCTCACAAAAAATAATACCGAAATGCTTCCTTCGTGTAGACTAGGAGGAACAGACATCAAGGGACATGGTTAGAGGTTTGGAATTTTATCTCTCTTTTGTGTTCACATCCAACTCAACGCTCAGAATTCCAAGTGCATGTCAGGAGCACACTTCCCCTCCTGTTTGCAGTGGCTTCCTATTATCAGTCCTTCTAACGGGGGCTGGGAACACATCTTTCTGCAGACAAGAGCCAGCTGCCCCGCGAGGGCTCCATCAAGCTCTGGCACAGGGCATCTACCCCGCGATAGAGGTGGGCTCTCCACCTGCATACTACCTGCCAAGGTTAAGCCACCGAGGGAGCTATGCTGATACCACTTTTCACTCTTCTTTTACAATTTTATTTATTTATTTTTGGCTGTGCTGGGTCTTCGCGGCTGCATAAGCTTTTCTCTAGTTGCGGCGAGTGGGGGCTGCTCTCCAGGTGCAGTATGTGGGCTCTCGGCGGGGAGGCCTCTCATTTCAGAGTCCAGGCGCTAGGGCACGCAGGATTCAGCAGCTGTGGCCCCCGGGCGCTAGGGCACCAGCTCAGTAGGCGTGGTGCGTGGGCTTTGTTGCTCCTCCGCATGTGATATCTTCCCAGATCAGGGATTGAACCCATGTGTCCTGCTTGGCAGGGGGACTCTTTCCCACTGGGCTGGGGAAGCCCTACTATTCACTCTCAATAGAAAGCCTGTGCCACAGAGAATCCCAAACTTTGGGTGCCAGACAGCAGCACCTCGAGACGGATGAGAGTCCAAAAGTAAAAACCAAACATTTTCTTTTCCATCCTGTCCAAGTGGTCTGATTGCAACATCTTGTTTCTGAGTCTCTCCTTTATGAAGACAAGCAACCGAAATCCAGCTTCAGAGAATTACTGGTGACCTAGTAGACAGCAAGCTTAACAACGTTGCTCCGGGAGGGACGAGGGAGGTAAGGAAGAAGGGAAACCTGAGAGGAAGCCCTTCATCACGTCTGCACATCATCTTACAGGTACTGCCTCACTGCTCTCTACAGAAGGGAACATCACCTGCGAGCCAGAGCAACGCCTCCAAACACAACTGGACGCCACAGCTTTCAAGGCAGACTTCACAATCAAAGTGCATGTTTTAGTGGCATGCTTTTCTCATGGGTTGCTTTAGTGAAATGACAGGTGCAAAAGCAGATACCAGAGCCTTGGGCAGTGTGGGAGGTGTGTGTGCGTGTGTGTGTGCGCACGCATACTAGGAGTGGAAAGGCAAGTGGTCTCATCTCCAGCTCCATGTGGTTAAAGAAGATACAACATATGACAGGGAAGAGTCCTGCTCAAGGATTTTAATATGCTGGCTTCAAGGTCTTTCCCATTTTCTTTTTTGAATGCTTTGAATTCCAGATGTTTGTGTTTTAATTTTTTAAAAATCTCCTGTTTTGCAATACTGTCCACTTTGAAGACCATTTCTGAAAAAACAAGTAATTCTCCGGAAATAAAATCTAAAAGTGAGCAGGTAGTTTTATTCTAGGTCCTCTTTGAAGCAAAGACAGTCAGTCTACTGATGGAGAGTCAGTGCCCAGCCTACAAATCACCAGACACAGACACACACAAGGGCTTATCTCTGAATTAGCACCCCAGCCACCCCTCTCCCGACCACATGCAGACCTGTCCTGCTCCCTCCCATGTTCTCCTGCAGGAAGGGGTTACACACTGACTGCTTTGGGGGGATGAGAGGCTCTCAAAACGGGGAGTCCCTAAGGGTCTCTCTGCTCAGCAGAGGGGTGCTCCTGGTTCTTCCTAAACTCCCCCGGGGAGGGTGCCTGTTCACCCGGCGCTTCTCCTGCCACTTCTCAGGCTCCGATTAAGTCCCCATCAGACTTGTCTCTGCCTGAGAATGGCCTCTGCTTCCCAACCTGCCTGTCTCAGAACCTGGCTGGGTAACAGCTCAGTTCCGCTATTTATCATCACCTCCCGCAGCCTCTGGGCAACGCTGGAGGGTTTGCCGTCCTCCACAGCACTCTCACTAAACGCTAACAGACCATCAGTTCCATCAGTTCCGTGTCTCCCAAGCGCTATCGCCACTGCCAAGAGCAAGGGCAGGGCGAGTATTCTGCAGAAGGCGACAGCTTTCAGAATACAGGCCACGCAGTCAGCCCTGATCTAGGCATCTTTTCTGCCTTCTCCTCAACTGCGCAAGCCACACAGCCTCCGGCTGCCTCCACCCTCTCCTCTGAAAAGTGGCAAGGACCGTGGCCGGGCGCGACTTGAGAGCAGCATCTTATAGCTGAAGGGCTTCAGGGGACAGTTCTTGCTGCTTCCATGAGATAAGACGAGGAAAGCGTCTGCATACATGTTTTCCAGCTTCCTTTGTAAAGGAACAATATTACTAATTTAATCCCTGTTTTACAATGGGAACTGATTCCGCTAGAGTGACAGCTGCTTCAAAGGGGAGAACCCCCATTCCCAGACCAGCAATCTATTGTGTCAGCTCTACAGTTTCAAGAAATCCGGCACTTCATCAGCCAGTCTTACTTTTGACCATCCATTTATTAAAATGAAAATTTTAAGTTTACATACATATATTCTTAAAAAACATTTTTAAAAAGATTATTTTGAGTGATAGAGATACTGGACCCCAAGTTTTCTAAATCTTGAAGCAGGGATTAAACAGCTCTTCTCAAATCCCCCAGATATGCTCCTTGCTTCCCTGGTGGCTCAGCTGGTGAAGGATCTACTTGCAGCGTGGGAGACCCAGGTTCGATTTCTGGGTCAGAAAGATCCCCTGGAGAAGGAAACGGCAACCCACTCCAGTATTCTTGCTGGGAGAATCCCATGGACTATAGCCTGTCAGGCTCCTCTGTCCATGGGGTTACAAGAGTCGGACCCGACACCACCACCAAATATAAGGGTGAAACAGAAAGTCTCCACCCTCAGAAACGAGGCAAACCTTTCATTGTTCTAGAAGACACCTCCTTGGATAAAGCCATCTGCAGATGAAGATATAAAATAAAGCATTGTTCCATTGGTACAGAACGGTCCAGTTGCAGACCTAAAGATTGGGCTAGTCACTGCTCTGGTTCCATGAAAGGAAGGATACAGGTCTCTACACTTCTTATATGTAAGATTAACTAGGCCCAGGCAGGCCAAGAGATACCAGTTTGAGTTTGGGGGTGGAGGGAAAAGCTCAGGATATGACAGCCAGTTGACTAGGGAGGACATAATTTGTACTTTATTTCCAGACAGGAGGCCGGGTTAACCTCACCCTGTACTGCTGGGTCTGGACCTCACACCCCTGCCCAATTCCCACACAGAGGTGAACATCCAGTTCCGGTGACATGATTTACCCAGTGAAACTGCATAGAAATCCTCTTTAACAGCTGCAGAAGACCTGAGAAGATATTCACATTCAGGCCACACAGGCAGGAGAGTTGTTTAGAATCCTGAGTATTTAGAGCTAGAAGGAAACGCAAACAGAGCATCTGCGGACGGGACACAAGGATGAAGGGGCCCTGGCTGTGCAGTGGAGAGCTGTGATCCATTAGTGATGTCTGTGCGGACAGGGCACAAAAGAGGAACGGGCCCTGGCTGCGGGGAGGAGAGCTGTGATCCATTAGTGATGTCTGTGCAGGTGCAGGCGTAGGAGCCGTCTTGTGCTCCGTGGTGAAAGACCATTTAAACGCCTCTCAATTGGATCTGCGTATTTTTCCCTCAGAGTGCCCAGTCACTCGTGTCCAACTCTTTGCCACCCCATGGACTGTAGCCAGCCAGGCTCCTCTGTCCATGGGATTCGCTGGGCAAGAATACTGGAGTGGGGTGCCAGCTCCTCCTCCAGAGGATCCCTCAGAGGGTAAGCATTTTCAAAAATATCTCTTGTTCTAATCCATTCTTGTGCATTAAAAATTTTTTTTCAGGGTCTTAATTTTTAAATTTGCATGTAATCTTTAAATTTGTAGCAATGAAGTAATTTTCTAAAAGGGAATTTGTTGTGGGTGAACTTGATTTAATAAAAATCAAATGTAAACATTTGTATTTACACCCAAAATATCCGAAGTAGACTAGTCAGTCATTATAAAATGTACTATGTGATGCTATTAAGTAACTGGTCAATACAATGTATATTAGTTTATATAGATAAATGGGTGAGTAGGTAGGGAGTCAGGTCAGATGGATGGGTAAATGGATAGATAGCTTTGGATGATTAACACATGCTCATATAGTTTAAAAAAAATCATTGCTAACAAAGATAAATACTACATGTCTGACTCTTTGTGACCCCGTGGACTGTAGCCTACCAGGCTCCTCCGTCTATGGAATTTACCAGGCAAGAACACTGGACTGGGTTGCCATTTCCTTCTCCAGGGGATCCTCCCGACCCAGGGATCGAACCCAGGTCTCCCACATTGCAAGCAGACACTTCACCATCTGAGTCACCAGTGATTTGGATACATTTTCATTAAAAAGTTATATTTTTCAAATACTGGGGAGAAGAAGCCTCTCACTTTACAGATGGGGAAAAACAAAATCCTGCAGACAGAGTGAGAATGAAAGCGCAGTTCTGCTGAGTCCATTTACCGTGTTTGCTCTCATGCTACCACAGCACAAAAGTCTACTCCAAGTCCACAGTCCCTTATTGACAGTTCTGAAATCCAGCGAGTTCTGATCGTGCACGACTTATCCTGAGGAGAAAACGTGACTGGGACTACCATGAGGCCACTTACAGTACTTACCGTCACAGATTGGAGTGTAACTAAGCCCTACTGGGGACACTACGTATCACACAGTATAGACACAGCATTTCTTTTATAAAGTCTGAAAAAATCTGAAATCTAAAACGCATCTGGCCCAGGGCTTTGGATAACGGAGGGCAGGCCAGTACTGCTGGGCTCACCGCCTTCAGGGTGTGGTGGGCAGTGAAAGTCAAAGTCACTCAGTCCTGGCCAACTCTTTATGACCCCAAGGACTATACAGCCCATGGGATTCTCCAGGCCAGAATACTGGAGTGGGTAGCCTTTCCCTCCTCCAGGGGATCTTCCCAACTCAGGGATCGAACCCAGGTCTCCCACACTGAAGGTGAATTCTTTACCAGCTGAGCCACCAGGGAAGGAAAGCTATGCTTTTAATTTCTGGGGCTCAGAAAAAGGCAGGTGTTTTTAATTCCTGGGGCTTCCCCGGTGGCTCAGTGGTAAAGAATCTGCCTGCCAATGCAGGAGATGTGAGTTTGATCCCTGGGTTGGGAAGATCCCCTGAGGAAGAAATGGCAACCCAGTGCAGTATTCTTGTCTGGAGAATCCCATAGACGGAGGAGCCTGGCGGGCTACAGTCCCTGGGGCTGCAAAGAGTTGGTCACAACTTAGCGACGGAACAACAACAATTTTTAATCTCCAGTTTTTATAAAGGAGAAGACAGAGGCTCCAAGAGGTTCTGAAATTTGTCTGCTGGCCCTCGGGAGAAGCTGGGTCACACAGACTCAGTGCTGCCAGGCGCAGGGCAGACACCAAGCGGTCTGGCTGAGGCAGCGGCAGGGCTGGGCTGCAAGCTGTGGGGATGCCGCCTCCATGCGCTCTCCACTCCCTGCTCACTCCCTCCCCTTTCTCTTTCTCCCTGTTTTCTTACAGAAGAAAGTCTACTGTTTAATTTGAAAGCCAGCAACATCTGGATCTAAAGCATTCCTGCTTTAGGAAGAAAAAAAGCAAAACCTCGAATCCCCAGGGTGTGATGATGAGGGTGCAGCCGGTTCATCCCCAGCAGAAGAGAGGGCCGGGCCCCGCCTGAAACACAGGCCCCACCCAGCCACGGGCCTGCCCCCTCCACTCCAAGAACACACCTGGTTTCACACCCCAGACGGCGGCTCTGAGGATGGAGTGGGATCCTGAGGCCGAGTCCTCCAGCAGCTGTCCAGGGACACCTGCACCTAAAGGGTCAAATTCCTGCCCCAGCCACGATCGCCCCAGTTACCGGCACAAAAGCAAACCTGCCTTTTCACCGAAGACTATCCCGGGCTCCTGCCTACACCCTTAGGATGTGCTGTTTTTGCCTCTTGGCATCCTCTTCAGGTGATTTCATCTTATTCAAAATATTAGTGGGTAAAGAGAGCAGATGGGGACTCTCTGGTGGCTTAGAACATAAAGAATCCACCTGCAATGCAGGAGACCTGGGTTCAGTCCCTGGATTAGGAAGATTCCCCTGGAGGAGGAAATAGCAATCCACTCCAGTATCCTTGCCCCAAGAATCCCATGGACGGAGGAGCCTGGCGGGCTCCAGTCCATGGGGTCTCAATGAGCTGGACACAACTGAGCAACTAACACTTTCATTTTCAGAGAGAGTGGATAACGAAGGATTAACAGTGGGATTTGCCCTGAGTCCTACCCGGGCCCACAGGGGCCTCAGACTACATGTCTATCACCGTGTCTCCCACCTCCATACTTTCATAAGACAGGCAGAGCAAAGCTGAAAAGGCACTGGCTGGTACAAACGCAGAGACCCAGTCCACTCCTGTTGCTCACTCGCTAAGTTGTGTCCGACTCCTTGTGACTTCGTGGACTGCAGCACACCAGGCTTCCCTGTCCTCCACTGTCTCCTGGAGTTTGCTCAGATGCTTGGCCATTGAGTCGGGGATGCCATCCAACCATCTCATCCTCTGTCCTCCCCTCTCCTGGTGTCTTCAGTCTTTCCCAGCATCAGGGTCTTTTCCAAGGAGTCAGCTCTTCTCACCCAGGTGGCCAAAGATTGGAGCTTTTTATGATTCTGGAAAATTCTTTAAATCCTCCCATGGATATTCAGATAAGCACTATGATCACAAACTTCAATAAGAATTCTTGATAGTTTTTCTTTTCATAATAAATTTTAGGCCTTGTGTAGACAATGAAATTTTAAAGACATGACAATATCCTTTTATTGATAGATACTATGGTTAAAGTTATATATTTTCTTGGGCTCCAAAGTCACTGCAGACACGAACTGCAGCCATGAAATTAAAAGACGATTGCTCCTTAGAAGAAAAGCTATGACAAACCTAGACGGTGTATTAAAAAGCAGAGACATCACTTTGCCAACAAAGGTTCCTATAGTCAGAGCTATGGTTTTTCCAGAAGTCATGTACAGATGTGGAAGCTGAACCACAAAAAAGCCTGAGCACCAAAGAACTGATGCTTTCAAATTGTGGTGCTAGAGAAGACTCTTGAGAGTCCCTGAGATTGCAAAATCAAATAAATCAATCCTAAAGGAAATCAACCCTGAATATTCACTGGAAGGACTGATGCTGAAGCTCCAACAATTTGGCCACCTGATGCAAAGAGCCAACTCATTGGAAAAGACCCTGATGCTGGGAAAGATTGAAGGCAAAAGGAGAAGAGGGTGGCAGAGGATGAGATGGTTAAATAGCAACACTCACTCAATGAACATGAATCTGAGAGAACTCTGGGAGACAGTGAAGGACAGGGAAGCCTGGTGTGATGCAGTCCATGGGATCACAAAGAGTCGGACACGACTTAGTAACTGAACGACAATGGTTAAGTCAAGGCTGCAACTCAGAAATCTTTACAGCAAAAGTCTGGACTGCATTTTGGAAACATGCATTGTCTCGGCTTCTCCCCAGAGTTCTTTCCCAAGGAGCAGATCTGGAGAAGACAATGAATCTGTACATTGGAATTATGACGGGAGTGTGAGTTGAAGCAGATATATGAAAACGAGGACTTTCAGAGATTCAGGGGCAGATTAGTCTCTTTGGGTGTTAGTCTGTGCATGTGCACACAGAAATCATATTCATGTCGTAAAATGAAATAATTCCATGAGAAAAAGCTTTGCAAACTCCAAATCAAAATGTGTATATTTTATTCTTTTACATAAAATCAGCTTCCCTGGTGGCTCAGACGGTAAGGAATCCGCCTGCAATGCAGGGTTTAATCCCTGGGTGGGGAAGATATGCTGGAGAAAGAAATGGCAATGCACTCCAGTATTCCTGCTTGGAGAATCCCATGGACAGAGGAGCCTGATGGGCTTACAGTCCACGGGTTGCAAAGAGTCAGACACATATAAAATCAATTTACATCTCCACCTCAGGGAGCATGAGAAATCCTTGATGGTTCTAAACCAGACTCAGACTAGTCTTTATGGCTAATGCATGCTGACTACGGCAGAAACCAGCACAAGATGGTAAAGCAATTATCCTTCATTAACAAACAAACAGACCAGCAACTCATCCAGCATTTGGTTCCTGTTTATCCTGGTGACGCCCTCAGGCCCCTAGGCGTCCAAGCTTGGAAACCTGTGGTAGAGACCTCGATCCGATGCAAGAATGCAAGACCTACTCTGATACAAGAATGGTCAGTTCCTCTGAAAACAAATCTGCTCAGGTCAGCCCCTCGCTCAGAAATCACTGACAACTGGCAACTGTTCTTGCACAACAGGTCGCCCCCAAGAGCCTCCCCCTCTGGCCCCACCTGCCCTCCACGCCATCCCTGCCTCTGCACGCCAGCCACCCCAGCCACACAGCCCTGCCCAGCGGCCTCTCTGCTGGAACCTCCAGCCCCAGGCCCTCTGTGTGGTCGCCTCCAGCTCCGAGAGCCCTGCAGAGCCATTCTGCCCGCCCTGGTTGATGCTCACGTCCGCGGGCTAAGAGCACAGAAACACGCCCCGGTCCCTGGACCACTGCTTCCACTCGAAATGACACTTGCGATGTCTCTCCTGCTTCCTCAGTCCTGAAGTCCGCAACAGCAGTGACCCCATTTTTACTCCTGCGGTGTAACCTCAGTCTTGGTACATAACGGTACTTGTTCACTGAATGAGTGAATCAGTCCATCTTGGGGTCTTCTCCTCCATGTACCCCCCACCCCCGCACAACATCCTCCAAGAAGTAAAGAGCGCACAGGACAGCAGAGGGCCAGAGCCCTCACAGAGGCCAGGCCGCCGCAGATCCCCCGCTAGCTCTCTGGGTGATTAAGTTCTTGGCAGAAGAAGTAACTGCATCATCTCGCTTTATCATTCCTCCAAACCACAATCCCAGAAGCAAACTGCGTGTGAGCTCTTGTAAATGACCTGATACCTCAGAGAATTCATTTCAGCTCCGAGGACAGAGCTCTTGTTGTGTGGAGGCCAACGGCTGTTTCACAAACGAGGCAGACCCTATGAAACCCACAGGCCCTGACGCTCTGTCCTCAAAAGGGGTCAGGTCAGCCCCTTGCTCAGAAATCACTGACAACTGCCAACCATTCTTGCACAACATGTCACCCACAAGACCCTCCCTGTCTGGCCCCACCCACCCTTCACTCCATCCTTGGGGTGAAGCGGGGGGGACTCATGAGGACACAGTCTAGACCCCGGAGGAGCTGGTGTCCCAGGCCCAGCAAACCGCAGCCTTAACCGCCAGACCCAGCCCTGCCCGCCCTGGTGAGGGGAGATGGTGTGGTCTGCGCATGCCAGTCCCGGGGCCACGGGACCAGGAGCTCCGCCGTCCACCAGCTGGCCCTTCAAGAAAGACCCTGCAGATGCGTTACAGAAAAATGTAACAGGAAAAAAATACCCCTGGGGCTGTCCTAACAATGCGGTTTTCTATTGATTGTTCTCTCCTCACACCTCTCATGAAAAAGGGGCTCTATGTTATTTGTGAGGAAGCAGGTGAGTCCATCCCCCTAAGGAATAACCGCAGGGCTTCAAGGCGGGAGGAACCTTTTCCAGAAAAGCCCCTTTAGGATCCTGATGCCCCGGGGCCCCGACACCTCTGTCTCCCCGGCGTGAAGTTCCCCACGGTTCACAGACGTGAAAGACTCACGGGCGCTTTCTGCTCTGCGAGGGGTGCAGCTGGCCCGCGGCCTCGGCCCGGAGTCCCCGCCTCTGCCGCCTTCTCGCCCACCTTCCCGGTCTCCCCGGCACCGGGCGCCCGCCCCTCGGAGGACGGCGGCTTTGATTTCGAGCTGCTGCTGAGCTCTCCGGGCTGAGCTTTTCTGAGAAGAAGCAAATATGGAATTATCAAAACACATCCTGCAGTAAAGACAGCTTTCCCCCAAGTGGATGTCTAGGTTCAAACGACAAGAACGGCGCTGATGGCAGGCTGAGGCCTTGCAAGGCATTTAAAGACGTTAACCAAGTTCTCACAGCAGCCCTGGGGGGAGGGGGCGGCTTTGCTGTAAGAGGCTCAGGATAACCGTTATCCCGCACCCAAGGCCCGGCAGTGGCCAGGACTGGAATCCAGGCCTGCCCGGCTCCCGAATCAGAAGCTGAACAGCCTTCCTTCTGTTAGGGAACGGAGCACACAGCCTTCGTGTCCTCAGCAGCACAGAGTCCCTTTTTTTTTCCTGTGTGCCCACCTACGGCTGTGAAGTCACAGCCCTGGAGCACGGGACAGAGGCCTGCTGTCTGCTCCCGTTTCTCCTCTCATGCACGGCTGCCCACACTCAGGGGCGGGGGGCCCAAAAGCCACCCTAGTGCCCAGAAGAGGCAACCCACGCCCTGCCCCATGACTCCCACCCGTGACCTCCCTGCGTCTGCAATGACTACGCCACTTCCTCACCCAGCACCTCCTCACTGTCCACAGAATGAGATCCAGAGCCCTAAACCTGGCTTTCAAGGCATGAGAGAGCAGCACTCCCATCACCCACGTGCACCCCAAACACGCAGAAGGATTCACCATCATCCCACGTATCAAATGCACTCTATCAAGGGCTCCTGAGGACCTCCTGCCTGCCTTCTCCCACCTGACCTCCTGCAGCTGGAAAACTGCTTACCTTTCCAGGTTCTCCCCCTGGGATCAGAATGGGAGCCCCCAGGCTGGCCTGAGTCACAGCGCACACACAGCCCGCGTGGCCGCTGGTTTCTCCTCCTGGATTGCAGGCTCCCGGACCGTCCCTGAGCACCCAGCGTGGACAGACCCCATCGGGCCTGCTCTCCTCAGCGGCCGCCCGGGAGCCTGAAGTCTGAGGGGGTCCCGGAGCCTCACTCACTCCCACGACTGTGCTGCTCTTGCTCAACGTTAGGGAAGCCCAGGGTCACTGGGGAACCACGTCCACAACGTCCCAGTGGGGACGCAGAATAGCTGACATGGTGGCCTCGTGAGTGAAGGGGGTCCCGCAGAGTTGGAAGGGAAAACTTTCCAGAAACTGGACGCCACCGCATGCCCTCGAGGCCCACCTGGCCCTCCCGCAGGCTCTATCAGCCAAGAAGCACGGCCCCTCGGCCTCACTGGGCCCTCCCGGCCCCGCAGGTCCACACCTGAGCTCCGGCGTCTCCTGCTCGGCCTTCAGCCTCGCCCTCTCCGCGAGGATCTCATCACAGATCACGTCGTAGGGTTTGTCCAGGTGATGTTCGCCCATCACCCAGACCCAGACCTCATTGTCGGCTCCCAGCTTCCAGTGAACGGATTTGCTGTTGTCTGCAAGCAAAACAAGAATCTGGTTTGAACAAATATCTTCAGCTGTGGGTTAGGAGGTTTTCCACCGTTCAAGTATTTAAAGATCAGATGAAGCGAAGCACATCCAACATGCTCTGAGCAAGCAGCTCCTTCCAGGGTGGTGGCTGGAATGTCTGTTTTAAATCACGATGAGTGTGGGTTCTGCAAGTGCCCTTTTTATAAGTCAAGACGCTGAGATGGGAAGACCACTGACTGCATTTTCTCTAGGGTAACAGAGCCAACATCAGACCCTTGAACCTCTGAAGCCTAAGACTCTCCCTGCAACCCAGCTGCCCCAGGGCGTGGCGCATCCACCGTATTCCTAGGACTCGCTGCTGGGTCCAACGCATGCGTTTTAGAGTCAGACCGGCTTTGCTTTAACCCTAGCCCTGCCACTTAGCCATACGACTTGGACAAATCATTTAACCTCCCTAAGCCTCAGTTTCTTGTCCACACAACAGGAACGCTAACGTCGCTCTGGAGGACAGCTGTTGGGGGAGGCAGCCATGGGGCAGGTCCCCGAGTATCTGACACACGACAGTGCTCAGCAGAGGCGAGTGTAACTACTCCCCCGTGCTGTTGATGGGCATGGTAGCTGAGAGACTCGCACCAGTCGCGAGAGACGACACACCCAGAGTGGGAGACGTGGGGAAGCTCCTAGAATAACCCCGTTCCCTGCTGGTTGCACGGGCTGTATTTACCTTCTAATTCCTGCTCCTCCAATGGGCACATCAGGCTCCCTGACACCCGGGACAGTGGGTCATCCCCTGGAGAAGTCGAGGGGTGGGGAGTCCTAAGTCTGAAGGTCCTGGAGGGGACTCACCAGGGCCATGAGGGACCTCAGCTCGTCCTGTCCACATGCCTGAGCCCGAGGACACACGCTCTCCAGCACTGCTGAATGTGTGATGGGGAGCAGCTGCCAGAACGCAGGCCAGGCCGGGGAAAGGTCACAGGAAGCAGAGGCCAGCTTCCCACGAAAGAGTCTCCATCCAGCGGACGCAGAACCAGCGTCCTGCTGTGGACTGAGGATGCAGCCACTCGGGGCCAGCCTAGCTCTTCCTCTGGGTGCCTGCTGCCCTTGGGGCTATGGAGATGTTCTGGGTACAACAATGTTCTCAGTAGGACAGTCAAGACGTCCCTGGGGGCTCAGGGGTAAAGAATCCACCTGCCGATGCGGGAGACAAGGGTTCGATCCCCGGGCCGGGAAGATCCCCCATGCTGCAGAGCAGCTGAGCCCGTGCACCCCAAGTCTTGAGCCTGAGGCTTTGAGCCCGGGAACCGCAACAAGAGAAACTGCTGCAATGAGAACACACACCGCAACTAGAGAAAAGCTAGTGCAGCAATGAAGACCCCGCACAGTCAAAAATAAATAAATGAAATCACTGAAAATAAATAGGATGGGGGGGGGAGGAGGAGTCAGTCTGTGCTCACAGGTGGACGCAGGGATGAAGGAAGGTCAGTCCCAGGTGGCCCTGGCTGGGGAGGCTAGGTCAGCTCCGGCTCGTTGAGGAGATGCCCACAGGTTCCTTCACCGTGGGACGCCGGCATCCCTCACAAAGTCCCTGTACCGTCCGCTCTGGGGCAGCTAAGAATGTTCCCACTGTGTCCACTTCTCCGTCTTCACCTAACAACCCTCTGCCAACAGTTCTGGCAGCAGGAGGAAGGTGGCCAGAGACAGCGTGGCCGAGAGCCAGGGGAGGTGGGAGGGGCCCAGGGGTCCCTGCAGCCCCTCTCAGGACATCAACACACGCTGCCCCCAGACCATGTCTGAGGGCATAACGCAGGGCACGCGGGGGCCGTAACTCCTGTTGGGAGAGGCCCCGCTCCGGGGGGGAGGAATCCAGAAACCCTACGAACACAGGAGGGGCTGAGAAGCAAAGGGGAGGGGTAGCCAAGGGCAGGACAGAGCCCCTGTTCCTCTAAGACAGTGGGGGAGGCATAAAGAGACGGCGGCTCTGGGGCAAGAAGGGGGTTACTGGACGTGTCAGAGAGCAGCCCTGATGGGAGTCTCTGCTCTGACGGCCCCTCTCCTTCGGGGCAAAGACACTGGGGTCCTCGGAGGGTCCACACAGCTCCCCAAACCCAGGGAGGGGGTCATTTTGGTAAAGGGCGTATCAGCCTGGCGCCCCCGGCTTTGTGCCAAGACAGGGAGGGCTGTCTCCCACGACATTCCCACGGCGTCCCTAAGGCTGGCGGGGTGCAGAGCTGGGTGCTGCAGGGTGCCCGGGGTGAGACACCCTCCTGCAGGTCACCAGGGCCCGGGAGAGGGGGACAGGGCGGCTGGTCACCGACTTGACGAACTTCGCCACCTGTCTGCTTCGTGCCAGGCCCCGAGGTGGATGCGCCACAGACACTTGCAAACAAGACAGGCCAGTCCCGGCTCTCAGGGACCCACGTTCCAGCGGAAGGAGGCAGGCGCTGGACCACTAGTTAGTTACGAAAGTAGCGGGACTGAGACGGTGACGATGCTAGTCACTCAGCTGTGTCCGACTCTTGGGACCCCGTGGACTGTAGCCTGCCAGGTTTCTCTGTCCATGGGATTCTCCAGGCAAGAATACTGCAGCGGGTTGCCATTCCCTTCTCCAGGGTATCTTCCCAAGCCAGGGATCAAATCTGGGGTCTCCTGCATTGCAGGCAGATTCTTTACCATCTGAGCCACCTGGCTGAGGGAGAGGTGTTAAAGCATGAGCGATGGGGTCTGGTGGGCAGGGGGACATACTCTGTGACCAGATGAGATTACCTCCAACGAGGACTCAGAGAAGGCAGGGGGCTTTGAAAGGACAGAGAAGAAATAAGAAGTTCCTGGCGTTCAGCTAGGGAGGCTGGGTATGGAATTTAGACAGAGAACAGAGTGGGTTTGGTGCTGGACAGGAGGAACAGCATGACCGAAGCCCAGGGACGGGAACTGCCGAGGGGCCATGTGGAACCGGGGTCTCCGCCAGAACTGACGAGGCTTGAGAAGCCTCCTGGCCGTGGGCTGAGGTCACACGGGGAGCGGGGGCCCGCCTGGCACAGGCCCCGGATGCCCGGCAAAGGGGTTTACGTGGAGGGCCTGTGTTGCATAACTCCACAAAGCTGTACGAAAATCCCAGTGTCTACGGCACTTTATTTCTCCAGTCTGAGTTTCCTCTTTGATAAAACAGAGGCGATGAGTCTGAACTCACAGACAAGTGCTCAGAAGGGATTAATTCCATGTTCTTGGTCTCAGGGACCAACCATGAGTCCACAGCTGTCAGACACGACCCCACAAAACTTCCAGAAGAGAACATGGGCAAAACATTCTCTGACATAAACCGTGACTGTTTTCCTAGCTCAGTCTCCCAAGGCAAAAGAAATAAAAGCAAAAATAAACAAATGGGACCTAATCAAACTTAGAAGCTTTTGCACAGCAAAGGAAAACCATCAGCAAAATGAAAAGACAACCTATGGATTGGGAGAAAATATTTTCAAACAATGTGACCAACGAGGCTTAATTTCCAAAATAAACAAACAGCTCACACAGCTCAATGCCAGAAAACAAAACATAACAAAAACCACCCAATCAAAACGTGAGCAGAGAACCTAAACAGATGCTTTTCTGAAGAAGACGTACATATGGCCAACAGGCACATGAAGAGCTGCTCAGCATCACTAATTATTACAGAAATGCAAATCAAAGCTACAATAAGGCATCAGCTCACACTGGTCAGAACAGCCATCATCAAAAAGATTACAAATAATAAATGGTGCGAGGGTGTGGAGAAAGGGAAACCCAGCAACACTGTTTGCGGGAGCCAAAGTTCGTGTCTGACTCTGTGCGACCCCACAGACGGCAGCCCACCAGGCTCCCCCGTCCCTGGGATTCTCCAGGCAAGAACACTGGAGTGGGCTGCCATTTCCTTCTCCAGTGCATGAAAGTGAAAAGTAAAAGTGAAGTTGCTCAGTCGTGTCTCTTAGCGACCCCCACCAGGCTCCTCCGTTTATGGGATTTTCCAGGCAAAAGGACTGGAGTGGGGTGCCATTGCCTTCCCCGGGAAAACAGTATGGAAGTTCCTTAAAAAACTAAAGCTACCATTCGACCCAGAAACCCCACTCCTGGGCATATAGGTGCCTTCCACCGACCCGGGGCTGTACCGTCCATGTGCTGCCTGAACTCGCAACGCCCAAGTAACTGCCCACCACTCTGGCCGCTCCTCGTGGTCACTCACCTCTGACCCAGAAACCAGAGGACAGATGCCTGGCTGGCAGGGCCTCCGGGATTTAGGTGCTATGGCCACGTTCCTTCCGACCAATGCTGTGCCAGGTCTGCCCTGAAATACGCAGAGCATCACCGAGGCTGTTAGTAACCCTACTCGGCCACGAGGAAATTGAGGCTCAGGGAGGGTAAGTTCCTTGTCTGGGACTGGAGAGCTGGTGCAATGGAACCAGAATTCCTTACCTGACTGTGAGGCAGTAAAACCTGTGTTTAGAGCCACCTCTGATGCACTGTCCAAACTGAAATACCTTTGAGAGCAAAAAGAGGAAACCCATCAACAGGAAAGGCAGGAAATGAATGTTTGCTGGGCTCTGCTGAGCGAGCTGGGTATGGGGTCACCATCTCGGCCCTGCAGAGCAGGAGAGCACCAGCCCCACGTTTCTGTGAAGACCAAGTCCTGGGCTTCCCTGGTGGCTCAGCAGTAAAGAATCTGCGTGCAGTACAGGAGCCAGAGGAGATGCGGGTTCAGTCCCTCGGTCGGGAAGATCCCCTGGAGGAGGGCATGGCAACCCACTCCAGTATTTGTGCCTGGAGAATCCCCATGCACAGAGGAGCCTGAGGGCTACAGTCCATAGGGTCACAAAAGAATCGGGACACGACTGAAGCAATTTGGCACAGTAAGGCCCAGTCCTACGGGGACTTCCCTGAAGGTAGTGTGGGTAATAATTCGGCGAGTCTGTGTTTTAAACCTTTGAAAATATTTATTCTAAAGACAAAAGGGACAGAAAGGGAGCTGGAGAACCCAGAGGGCCTCACCGTCCCAGGCAGCAGGTGATGGCACAGACAAGTGAGTAGGTCACTTGGCGGGGAGGCCAGCTGGCTCCAGGGGGTGAGAGGGAACATCCGAGTGGGCATCTGAGGCCAGCACTCCACACGTGAGACCCAAGGCCGTCACACTATCCAGCCCAGAGTGAGCCCAGAGCGGGCTGGGACCAGCAGCTCAGAGCAGACTCAGATCTGATGTTCAAACCCAGACTCCACCGGTGACCCGCCCACATCACTTTCTCCAAGTCTGTTTCCTTATTTGTAAGAATCAGGCGGCGGGCAACGCTCACTTCCCTGGATTCTTACAAAGATTAAATGAAATGACATCAACACAAGGGCCTGCCACTTGCTAACAGACCCACAGGGTGGCAGGGAGCACCTCCATGGGATGGAGCAATGGGAGTGTGCCGAGACAGGGAGTAACCGGGGGACTCCAGGCTTCCAGCTTTGGCGACTCAAAGGAAAGCGGGCTGCAGATCATTCTGGAGACTGAGAGGGGGGAGCAGGCCTGGGGGGAGGGGAGAGAGAGCTGGGATGATGCTGCAGAACCTGGTTTTGCATCAAGCACCCAAGGGTCTTCTGAGCAGAGATGCTCGTTGGGTAACTGATATGAGACCAATGTTCATATAAGAGGTCTGGTTTCGAAATACAGGTGTGAGATTCCATAAAGAGAAGAAAAGGTGCCCCAGGGAAGGAGTACAGAAACCCTGACCTAGTCAGGGGAGTCTGTGAATGAGCCTCAGGGAAATCTGTCAACATTGGGAAACTCTGCAGCAAATGCCCTCTGTATGGATTTTCCTGGTCCAAGCTTTCAGTAAGTTTTCCACAGAGTC
>SJYF01000263.1:6880666-6900243 GCA_006410515.1 Procapra przewalskii | reverse complement strand
TATTGGTGGTTGGGGGAGAAATTTGTGGGGCAGTCACAGTGGCAGTTCGGGTTGTCAGTGAGGCTGAACACATACTAGGATTTCACAGCTCTAGGATTTTAGGAACGTTTTCTTAATGAGAAAGTTTTAGTCCTCTGGTCTGATCTTTCCAGATTATGTCAGCTATCTCTTGCTGCATAACGAATACCAAGCATGTAGTGACTTCAAACAATAACCTTTGACATTCTTCACGGGTCTGTGGGCGAGAGGGTTCCCTTGCTGGTCTGGCACGGGCTTGCTTGCACACTGGGGCGGCTGGACCCCGGGCAGGCGTGTGGCCTCTGAATCTCATGGGGTCCAGTGACCTCCTCCTCCAGCAGCCGCAGCGTTTCAAGAGGACACGTTCCAATGTGTCACAGCCCACGTGCTGCTGTCGTGCTGACTGGGGCAAACCCAGGGGCACGTCCAGAGTCAATATAGGAGGGGCTGCCCTGCACAGATGGTGGGACGGGTGACTCACCAGGACCATCACTGTCACAGTGCCTCTCACGGTCTGGCACAGAACTCTCCAGAACATGGACAGCTTGCCCAGGGAAGCGCAGTGCTGCACAGCAATTTGTTCCTGTGTCCTGCGTTGGCTTGTTTCTGCCGACGTCTCCTGTGGAGTGTCTGGACAACCGCTAGACAGGGATAAACCACTGGGGACACTTCCTCCAAGGACCTTTTCCTTGTCCTTCCCTCTTTCCCTCCATTCTTTTCTTCCTTCTTTCCTTCCCCTCTTGCCCCTCCCCTCCCTCTCTGTCTCGCCCTTCCTTCCTAGCCCACACTAACTTAGGGAGTGTTAAAGACTAGAATTCAGATCTCAGTTTAATGATCTTTGCATAAACCACCTCCCTCCCTCTCCAGCTCCTGTAGAATATGTTGTCTCTGGTTTTATTTGCTTTGTAACATTTGAGGACTTCTTGCCTAATATCTCGTGTGCTTTTCAATGTCTGTGGTTAATTTATTTGCTATTTCATCTGCTTTTCCATGCTATCAGTCCTCCACATCATCTCACAATCTCGCATGAATTTCATTTTTACCATGTTTAACATTAACTAGTAGAGGCACTGCAGAGGAATGACCCCAGACCAGATCCTGCAGTCCTGACCTCATCTCCCCAAACTACGTTTCCTCCTGTTTATTATTAACTTTGATTTACTTTGCTTTAGCTGGTAGTCTGACTATGAGATTATGGTCTGATATTCGATAACTTGGCTTGTTTTTCAGAAAAGAGGTGATGTTCCACATCAAACAAACCTCAGCTTGTAAGTGAATGCAGAGCACATTTCTTAAACGGGTTTTCGTTCTTGTGAAGCCGGAGGGTTTAATGTAACAAACAGCAGAGTGCCGAATGGGATGCTGGGTGCTTCTTGGCATGTGCCTGTTCTCTGAGTCACAGTGCCCAGTCTGCCAGCCTCTGTGCAGGGACGGTGGGCATTGCTGGGAGGCCCAGTGTTGCTCCCAGCTTCCTGTGCTCCCGACTCCAAGCAGGAAGTAACTGGGATTAGGGTAGCAAGTCCCTGAGCGAGTCACACGTTCTGTGCTCTACGTACAGGTGCAGGTTAAACAAACAGACGAAACCAAACCCCTCGTGGTTCTGGGAGTGCTGCTGCTGCTGGGTCGCTGTGAGCTTCATCATCACCCCCTTGTCATTATTCACGTCGTTCTCCTCACTTGTCATCGGCGGCGCATTTCTGTTGGGGCACAAGGGCGAGTGAAGGGTGTGGAGAGAAGACGGGGAGTCACGGGAAGTGAGGTCAGGGTCGTTCTTCTGGCTCAGCTTCAGGCTGGTGGAACGACAGGTGGACAGTTTCACCGGCGGCCTCCTTTAGTCAGATTGCCTTTGGGAAATTCCGCTTGAATCTACGTCCCATGGTTTAAGGTGACGTCAGTCACAACCGAGTTTTTTCCGGGAAGAACGGATATGTTGAGTGAAGTACAGTTAAAGGAACTGAGAGTGATCAGCCTGAACCAGGGAAAGCTTGGGGTTATGTGGGAACATCCTCAAACGTCTGAAGAAACCTCACATCCTGGAGGTCCTTGGACAGATTAGGGCATTTGAAATTTGAGGTCAGTTACCGCTTAGGACATCTCGTCTCTGCTGGTAATCGTCACTTACCGGCTGAAGGACAGTGGAAACTGACCGCCCCCTTCACCCTGTCCCGGTCCATTTTCTTATCTGTGGCTGCTAAAGGTCAGTTCTGGCTGTGGATCCATTCTGAACACGTTCACCCACCGCTGCTGTTCCTGGTCTGTTGTTTCCAGTGTTAAAGCTCAGTCCATGGTGTCAGAGCATCACGTGAAGCTGCCCGTTGCATCCTTCTCACCACCTTCACCTACACAGCTCCCAGACACTGCCCCCACCCACAGACCTTGAGCTTCCCCTCCACTCCCATTCCTGCCGGCGGCCTGGAACATCTCACCGTCCACCTCGGTGGAGGATCCAGCCCACGGCATAGCTCAGCCTCCACTCCGCTGACTCTGTCCATGGCCTAAATTTTCTCTACCTCTTAGGTCTAATATTTGAACATTGCAACTTCTGGCCCAGCTTGCTTGCTGTTTTCCCAGCGTTCCCATGAGCTCAAGATATCTTGCTCTTTTAGCACAAAGAAACTTTTATTCCCTGGTTCCTTTCATTGTATTCGCTATCAGTCGCCATCTGCCCCTTCCTTTTCTCCCCAGCCGTCCTTTTTTGCTGATTTCTCCTCACGCCTTCCATTCCCTTGCTCCCTACCATGTTCTGCTGGAGAAAGAAAATCACAGTGACGAAGAGAGGGCTACCCAGAGTCATGGCTGCAATGCAGCTGGGCCCTCGCACTCCCATCGGTTCTTCTGCTGGTCTTGGGGCAGCTTCTTCTCCCGTTGTTCCCATCAGCTGCTCCAAACCATTATCACACTCCTCAAGCCCCCACTTCTCAGTCTCAGCAGATGGCCTGTCTCCTCTCTTGAGAAAATTCATGCTTTTAGACCGGATGTCTGCATCAGTCAGAGGTCTTTGTTACAAACAACGGGCTCCAGTCTCCTGGCTGAATGCCATGTTTGTTAGAAGTTATTTTGCAGTTCAGAGAATCTCTGCAAGGACCTGAGGGCCCTTGGAGTCTTGGTTCCAACCAGGCCGTGGGGGCTGTGATAGTAAACACTGATGTTGGGATCCGAACCTTAGCACACCCCATGTACTAATGATGCTTACAACCAGGAGTCAGAAGTTCTGTTCCTGTTGTGTTTGAGAGATAAACACCGCTCTCTTTCATGTATCGGAACATGGAATCCGCATGCACCTGCCTCCTTATACCACTCCCTTCCAAGCCAACCTCTGGTGCAGAAGCATCTGACTGATGGGAGCTAGATTCACAAGCCTGTGTCTTAGCAGCAAGGGGTCCCAGGAGAATGAGTTTTGGTTTCTACCTTGTGGAGGCAAGATTCATCATGTGGGGAGTTCCCCAAACACAGGAGGAATAATCAGAAAAGACAGTTGGCAGCCTCGAATATGATTAACAGCCCCTGTGATCTCTTTCACCTTCTTATCCACCTACCTGAAAATTTATCTACCTCCAGATCCATTCATATCTTCCTTCTTCTAGTCACTAAGCCTATAATGCCCAGTATTCCCAGGTGGTCCCCCATCCAAGTACTAACAGGCCCGACCCTGCTTAGCTTCCAAGATCAGATGTGATCAAGTGCGTTCAGTGGTATAGCCCTGGCAGTGCCTCCGGTTTTGAAGGTCACCTTCTTTATTTCTACACCTAACTGCACTCCTTTCTCCTTTTTCTGTGTCCCCTATCTATCATACCCTCTCCTTTCTATGTTCTGAATCTGTCGCAATGACAATCACCCCAAATCAATGAATATATTCAAGCTTTTTCCATCCCCACATCCCACCCTGCTGCTGCTGCTAAGTCACTTCAGTTGTGTCCGACTCTGTGCGACCCCATAGACGGCAGCCCACCAGGCTCCTCCGTCCCTGGGATTCTCCAGGCAAGAACACTGGAGTGGGTTCCCATTTCCTTCTCCAATGCATGAAAGTGAAAAGTGAAAGTGAAGTCACTCAGTCGAGTCCAACTGTTAGCGACCCCATGGACTGCAGCCCACCACCCTTGTCCACCCATGAGATTTTCCAGGCAAGAGTACTGGAGTGGGGTGCCATTGCCTTCTCCAACATCCCACCCTAGACTCCCTCAATTTGCTCTCCCCTACTTGTCTAGCTAAGTTCTGGAGATAATAAATCAATCATTTCCATCACCTGTTCCCCTCACCCTATTGCTATCAGGCTCAGATCCCCTCCTCAATGTTCCCAACCCTGCCTTCACTGAAACCACTCTTATTATGGTAAACAAATGTCCACCAGTTTAAGCCCAAATGAACACAGATTAATCCCTGATTCACAATGCCAAGCTGCTGCTTTTGACCCCGGAAACCCTTCCTCCTTCTTGAGACTTCTTACTCTGCTAGCGCCTCTCAGTGACCTGCTTTCCTGTTCTTCCTTTCCTTTTTAATCAGTCCTTCTCTGCTTCTTCATGGGCTGTTCATCTTCCACCTTCTATTTAACTGTTGGAGTTCCTAAGTCCCTGAGTCCCCTGAACACTGGAGTGGGTTGCCATCTCCTTCTTCAATGTGTGAAAGTGAAAAGTGAAAGTGAAGTTGCTCAGTCATGTCCAACTCTTAGCGACCCCATGGACTGCAGCCCACCAGGCTCCTCCACCCATGGGATTTTCCAGTCAAGAGTCCTGGAGTGGGGTGCCATTGCCTTCTCCATGGCAGGCTACAGTGGTCCGCAAAGAGTTGGACACGACTGAGAGAATAACATTCAGCTTTTGCATCTTCATGCCAATTTTGGCTTTTCTGTCTTTGTATATACCAAAGGAATGTTCTTTCCTTTGTCCTCTGCTTTGGATTCTGCTTGGGGAATCTCAACTATGTGAATTTTTTGAACCCACGTGTATGTGGATGTCCCCTAGTCTGTACCGCTAGTCCATACCTGTTCCCTGAAATTCAGACTCTGACAGTAATATGCCCGATGCCTGTCCCTTGAACATACACCCTATGTGAGCTCTCAGCGTACACACAAGGTTAACACTTCTCTTTTACGCTATCCTCTTTCAGTTGGTGATTCCAGCCAGTCCCCTGAGTTTTTCTTGCTGTTTCCCTCTCCTTTACTGCCCCCCCATCCTCTTTTAACCCTAATCGGGTCATGCCAGTTCTAATGCCTAAGTAGCTCTCAAGTTCGTCACAGCCTGTCCAGCTATGCTGTCATTGATCAAGGGTCTCATCATCTCTTTCTGAACTTCTAACTGGTCTTCTTTCTCCCCACCTCATCTCTAAATCCATCCTCTACGTAGCCACAGAAAAGGATAAATTAACTAACCATGCCGCTACACCTCAAAACCCATTGCGCGCCTAGGACACTTCCCACCTCTCCAGCTGTCTCTCACGCTGTGTCCCATCATTTTGGCCTCAACAGCACTGATGATTTACCGAGTGTTTCTTGCCTCCCCGGTGGCTCAAATGGTAAAGAATCTGCTGCAAGAGACCCAGGTTTGGTCCCGAGTCAGGAATATCCCCTGGAGGAGGGCGTGGCAACCCCCTCCAGTATTCTTGCCTGGAGAATCCCATGGACAGAGGAGCCTGGCAGGTTATTGCTACTGCTAAGTCCCTTCTGTCATGTCTGACTCTGTGCACCCCCATAGACGGCAGCCCACCAGGCTCCCCCGTCCCTGGGATTCTCCAGGCAAGAACACCGGAGTGGGTTGCCATCTCCTTCTTCAATGCGTGAAAGTGAAAAGTGAAAGTGAAGTTGCTCAGTCGTGTCCAACTCTTAGCGACCCCATGGACTGCAGCCCACCAGGCTCCTCCATCCATGGGATTTTCCAGGCAAGAGTCCTGGAGTGGGGTGCCATCGCCTTCTCCACGGCGGGCTACAGTGGTCCACAAAGAGTTGGACACGACTGAGAGAATAACATTCAGCTTTTGCATCTTCATGCCAATTTTGGCTTTTCTGTCTTTGTATATACCATCTCTTTGGCCTGGAATGTTCTTTCCTTTGTCCTCTCTACTCTGCCCCTTCACCCCTCCCCGCAAAGACCATCGCTGAGGTCTTCCTTGTTCTTGCCCGCTCAGCTCAGCATCTGCGCCTCCGCAAAGCCTTTCGGGCCTCTTTCCCCCTCCCCTGCAGAGTTAGGTCCTCCTTGCCTGCTCGCATAGTGCCCGTGTGTGCTTCTCAAATCACTCACTTAATGTTTTGTACCTTCAAGCTAGAAGACTATAACTTTCTTAAGGGAAATGTTGGTCTCACTCTTTGTTGTAACCGCAGAGCCCAGTTAAAGTACCTGACAGCTAGTAGGAACTTCATTAATGTCTGAGAATGTCTGAGAAATGAATCATTTAATGGGTTACCTTTACACACCCTAGAGTTTTGATGCCAAATTGCTCACATTCTCATTGTTTCCCATCACCACCCTGATAGCATAGGAAAAATGGCCCTACATTTGACAATCTACGGCTGAGATTTACTATGCTACCTAAACGCACCTCTGAAGGTACTTTAAAAGCTAAGTTCACACGAGTGCCCAGTCGGCATCATAGCATGGCAGAACGAATACCACCCTTTGTCTAAAATCACAGAGCAGACCTAACACTGACCTTCGGGCACAGTGCGTGTTCAGAGGATGTCTGAGGTTGTAAGGCAACATAAGAAAGAAGACTCGCCAAGTGAGAGGCAAGTATCTGATGTGTTGCAATCCTTGGGCTGAAATGAGAGCAGGTGAGAGCTTAAGAGATTAACTGGCTGCCCTTGAGAAGAGCTGGGACCATCAGCCCACGACTTCAGGATCTTTTGATCTCAGCCTGTGGGATGGCACAGGTTCTTACCGTTTTGTTAGACTCACTGGGACCCCCAGTGGAGCCACTTTCTTCCCCTCCCTGGGGACACACCAGCTCTTGGAGGCCACCATTCCCACCCTCCTGCACCGCCACCACACACTGCCCTCTGCCTGGCATGATGGCAACTGTATTCCCGTGGCTCGGAGTCCCCCATCTCCCAGTGTTTGGTCCTGGGTGACAGAGGCACCCCTGGGGCTGGCATCTTGTGTGTCTGTGTCTTTGGCAGGGAACTGACTTCATCAGAGAATGCAAGGCGCTGTCCCCGCTTTCTGGAAGTAGTGAGCTAGTCATTAACTAAAATGCCTATGTTTCTGGGAATGACCCCTGGCAGGCTGGATGCTCTTCTCTTGAGAAGTGGCCCGTGATTGAAAGAGGGGCACCAGCTGGGAGCAGAATAAAGACAGAGGTTGGAGGGAGGTGTGGGACCCCATGAAAGCTCATCTTGGCTGTAACAGAGCGAATGGGCCCAAGGGCCCGGCATTCCTCTCTCCAGCCCGCCCTTACCTATGGAATGAAAGGCTTATCAGGGAAGGAGCCCAAGAGTCCACGATTGTATGGAGCCATGAAACTTGAGAAGCAGACAACTGACTGGCCTGAAAATCTGAGTTAAATGTGATTAAGGGCATAGGCGATGAATTTGCAAGTTCCAACAAACATCTCCACAGATTTACAAGAAAGATTTATAAGATTTATGTAAAAAGAATAGATGGGGAAGAATCTGAAGATACTGATTACCCAGTTTTTCCAGCCCATGACAGTTTATCCAGTTGTCAATCTAGTTCTTTTTGTTTTCATAAATCAGACACCTAATGGTTTGAGGTTCAAGTGTGGAATGATTCAAGACTGGAAATACCGGTTGTGTCAGTCAGACCAGCACTGTGTTCCTATAATCACTTAACATTTTTTTCTTTCTTAAAGATCAATCTGAAATCCGAAGTCAGGCCAGTTATACTGAGCAGCGATGTTTCAAATAGTCGCTCATCAGCAACAGCAGTTTGCTAGAGCCTGCGAACAAGCATGGGACTTTCCCAGTGGCTCAGCAGGAAAGAATCTGCCCGCAATGCAGGAGCCACAGAAGACATGGGTTCGGTTCCTGGGTCTGGAAGATCCCTTGGAGGAGGGCATGGCAACCCACTCCAGTATTCTTGCCTGGAGAATCCCATGGACAGAGGAACCTGATGGGCTATAGTCCATGGAGTCACAAAGAGTTGGACACGACCGAAGCGACTTGGCATGGATGCACAAACAAGGGTCTGGGTGGATCTAAAGTCCTCCTGCAGTTTCTCGTGAGGAGGCACCTGGATGGATTTCAGAGCCCTTCTGTTGTCTGCCAAAGCCAGAGATGCTGGATCCAGGCCCCATAGCACAGCAGTGATGAGCAAGAGGCTGGTGATGGTGCTTCATGGGTTTTTGACACTTGAAGAGACTTCTCACAGCCACAACCTGTCCCCAACACATCCCCTAACCCTTCCCAGGGGAGAGCTGCAAATGTACCGCACCGGTGTGCTGCTGACCTATTTGAAGGGTTCTGTTATGGGTTTCCAGGGTCTGATCCAGCAGTCAAAACCTATGTGCCAAGTGCTAGCCTGTCCTAAGCACGGTGCCAGATAGGGGAATAGGTAAAAAAGCCAGAAGACAAGGCTTCTGCCCTCAGGTTTTCAGAGCAGTGGGGAGGATATTGTTCCCCAGCTGGACAAGACAAAGATTCCAAGTAGATTTCCACGAGGCTCCTGTAGCAGACAACCAGGATTATTGGGGTAAAAACACCACTCGGGTTTTTTAAAATTTTTTTAAATTTTATGTCAGAATATAGCTGATTAACAATGGTGTGATAGTTTCAGGTGGACAGCAGAGGGACTCAGCCATACATATGCATGGATCCCTTCTCCCGCAGACTCCCCTCCCATCCAGGCTGCCACATACCATTGAGCAGAGTTCCCTGTGCTACACAGGAAGACTTGCTCATTCATCACTCAGGTTTTTTTGTGTTTTTTTTTTTTTTACTGATTTAATAGACGTATGGCTGGGCTGGGTCTTCCCTGTGGAGCAGGCTTTTCTCTAGGTGTAGAGAGTGGGGGCTGCTCCCTATTGCGGAGGTGGGGGGGGCTTCTCATTGCGGTGGGTTCTCTTGTTGCAGAACATAAGGCTGTAGGCTGCCAGGCTTCAGCAGTGGCCGCTCATGGGCTCAACAGTGGTGACTCGGGCTCCAGAGCACAGGCTTGGTGGTGTTGTGTCTCACGGGCTCAACTGCCCCGCAGCACATGGGATCTTCGCGGACCAGGGATTGAACCTGTGTCTCCTGCACCGGCAGGCGGATTCTTAACCACTGAGCAACTGGGGGAGCCCACTGCTCAAGTTTGAAGTGTCCCGCTCAGCAGCTGCTCTCCTAAAAGCCCCAGTGGCCGCAGAAACGTCCCAGGGTTGATTCAGGAATGCAATGCCCAGGGGAGGCGGCATTTCTCGCCATCTCGCTCAGGCCGCCGGCCCCCTCCTCCCTCCCCCGGGCTCTGCTGTTGTCCTCTGTGCACGGAGACTCAGAGGTGGAGAACCCCGACCCTGTGACTGTGGTCTGTTGCCTCCATCCTGGAGGCAGTCTGCCTTAAAGGGTGCTATGGCTCTGGGTCACTCAGGGCAGGAAAAGAACAGATCATAAACGCATGTGGACGGAAGTGGCGTGTCCGGGGATGTAAGAGAGGCTCACCAGACTGTCACCCCTCACCTTTGCTTTTCTCCAGCTGATTCATTCAACTGGCTGTGTCTTGTGGAAGAGGGTCCAGAGACCATTGTCCCATGTGGACTGGTGTATTCTTTTGTGTGTGTGTGGTTTTTTTTTTAATGCAGATCTTTTTAAAAGTCTTTATTGAATTTGTTACAACACAGCTTCTGTTTTATGTTTTGGTTTCTTGGCTTCGAGTCACATGTGGGATCTTAGCTCTCCAACCAGGGATCCGACTCTCACCCCCACCCCGCATTGGAAGGGGAGAAGTCTCAGATGGACCACCAGGGAAGTCCCTGACCTGGCGTATTCTTTAAGAAACAATTCAGGTAGCCTTCAGATAGCGTGTGCACTCCGTGTGCCAGGCCCCACACGTCTCACAGCTAAACTCTCTGCGGTCTCCACGTTCCCGATGACAAAGCTGAGTCAGAGAAGTTGCTTACGCAGGATCACACGGCTGAAGAGTGGAAGAGCCAGGAAGCTGATTCACCACGACCTCCCAAGGCTGTGTCCTTAACCATCCCAGGTTGAGCCATCCTGGGATGAAAAAGGATTGGGCGTCCTCTTTGTTACATTCCTTGAATCTGTGTCAACCACCCAGCCAACTGAAGTATGCTTGGCGTCCACGGGGACCAGCTGAGCTGCAGCAGTGGCCTCCCGGCCATGAGTCAACAAGCGTGACCCTGAGCCAGGCACGGAGCAAGCGTCTGGTGTGGTGTGCCCGTTCCAGGCTGGGGAGTCCGAAAGCGAAGTTGTCCGACCGGCTTATCCACTGCCATCGCACCGGCAAGCGATTTTTAAGGTGTCTCTGTACTTTTCTTAGCTTCCTTGAATAACAGTGTTATTTCAGTGGTTATGAAACATGTTTTGAAAATTATTCTTTGATTTAAATCCCTTAAGACGTCACGAATGAAGCCAGGTCAGGTTTTAGAATCATTGCACAATATGTTGCCTTCCTAAAGTGCACTCCATGATTTGGATTGTGTCCCTCAGTATCATGCTTTTAATGGAGAAGGAAATGGCAACCCACTCCAATATTCTTGCCTGGGAAGTCCCCTGGACAGAGGAGCCTGGAGGGCTGCAAATCCATGGGGTTTCCAAGAGCAGGACACGACTTAGCGATTAAACAACATCATGCTTTTTAAAGGGAAGCCAGTCTCTGAAAATCATAAGCAGATTTACATAAAAATCTCCTGCTTCTTGACCTCCTTGGGATGCAGATATATCCGTCTTAGGTTCTTATTTGACCATTTTAGGTGCATCCATCTTGTTGCTACATCTAGATTTTAAACTCTTTAAGGATACATCAAGACACGGGGGATATAGCATGTGTGCTGCTGCTGCTGCTGCTAAGTCGCTTCACTCGTGTCCGACTCTGTGCGACCCCATAGACGGCAGCTCACCAGGCTCCCCCGTCCCTGGGATTCTCCAGGCAAGAACACTGGAGTGGGTTGCCATTTCCTTCTCCAATGCATGAAAGTGAAAAGTGAAAGGGAAGTCGCTCAGTCATGTCTGACTCTTAGCGACTTCATGGACTGCAGCCCACCAGGCTCCTCTGCCCATGGGATTTTCCAGGCAAGAGTACTGGAGTGGATCGCCATTGCCTTCTCCCAACTTGCTCCCTACTGCTACATTATTTATTTACTGAAGTCCTTCCTATTTGGATGAAAGGGGAGTTTTTTGCGGCACTTCCCCAACAGAAGCAGGGCAGAGAGGGGGGACCCAGGAAGCAGGTCCTGTGCCACGTGCCCCATGCGTCCCGCCTGCAGGAGGGTCTTCTGGGTTCTGTGCTCTCATAACTACTATGGCACAGCCCCCTCTCCACGCTGTCTAACCTTTTGGATATTGTTGTAGGTCCTGGGCACGATGGCGAGTTTCCCACCAAAAACTTGGAAATTAGGAAAACTGCTACTACAAGAGATGAGGTACAGTCTACGGCCATAGCAACCGCCTAATCGCGTCTGATCGCGTCTGATCTCGGAAGCTAAGCGGGGTCGGGCCTGGTTAGTACTTGGGTGGGAGAGATGAGACACAGATACGTCGTCTGAAAGATGAGGAACTGCCAGGCCGGCATTAAGTTCACTGAGAGAATGTTAGCCCTGGGCTGTCCAGTATGGTGGCCACATGTGGCGGTTTAAGTCAACATTAATTAAAAGACAAAATAAAATGAAAAATTCGGTTCCCTTTCACTTGTCCCATTTCAAGTGCTCGGGAGACCACGTGGCCCGTGGCCATTAGTTTAGACGGGGCAGATCATGGGCGCTTCCATCATCAGAGGAGGCTCTGATGGTCAGTGCTGATCTGGAAAGGCCTCCGTGAACCAGTCCAAGAACTGGTCCGCTGGCGGGCCTGCAGGCAGTGGAGTCTCAAGTTAAACGCTGGCCACAAGGCTGCATATCTCTGGGTCCTGGGAGAAGTCAGATGGCCTTTGAAGGGTTAATGGAAGAGACGTCAGTAAGCAGATTATTGACAAAGACAGGGCTACGCTGACCTAAGAGTGAAGCAACAGAGCAGATGAAGCAGCCAGAGCTTCCGTACAGCGGGGAGCTTCTGGGGGAGGCCCGAGAGGAGAGGACGTCACTGGGCCCCTTAGCCACTGCCAGACTGATGATGGCCTCGCTGTGGGCAGTTTGGGGAAACACCGGGCTCTTCCTGCCCTTCACCTGTCTTGCCAGTGCCTCCGGCTGGCATCCGACTGGAAGCCTGCAGGCATGAGAGCCTGGGGGTCCAAGCAGGTCAGAGCCGGGCAGAGAACCAGAAGGGAAATGGGGGGCCAGGAGTGGGGCCAGCCCTCCCTCCATCGCTGCCTGGGGCCGAGGGGATCGGACCTGGCCCCGTGTGTTCCAGGCTTCAGCTGGGGTCCTAACGCCGAGAAGGATGCCGGAGGGCTGTACCCTGCCACCAGTGGTGTGGTTTCCATGTGGGTCTGGCTAAGGAGGAAAGACTGTCCACGGCCTGTGGTTCTCATGCCTGTTCATGGGGCAGCTTTTTTTCTTGAATCTTTTTAAAACTTCATTTATTTTTAACAGAAGGATACTTGCTTGACTGTTGTGCTGGCTTCTACCAGATATCAACGTGAATCAGCCATGGATTTGCCCATGTCCCCTCCCACCGTGGGGCAGTTTTCTCTCTCACAGTGAATGAACGTATCCGCAGTTTGAAACACCTGGCTGAGTGTCTATGCAACAGCAGGGCCCCAGTCCTCAGGCCAGGGAGAATTTACCAAGTGACAGGCACTGACCTGTGAAAGCTGTTGGGAAACTCCCCTGAGAAAGACTCCAAAACATCACATGGGCTTAAGGAAAAACATTTAGATTCCTAAAATAGCATCTGCCCCGTGGAACTTTGGGTTCCAACACATGGCTTACGCGAGGCGCCTGGCAGGCCAAGGAGCACGGGAGGGCCCTTGCGCATGTTCGCCCGATGACACCCGGTGACCGTCTATGACGCCTGCCACCTTCTGGGCTTGTTCAAGGGCTCCAGGGATGGGGCAGGAGCTAAACAGACAACATGTCTTGCCTTCATGGGGCTTTCGCAGGGGAGAAGGATGGTAGCAATGTAGATAAATACACCCTATGCTCTGATAGACAGCAGCAGGTGCTGCGGGCAAAAATACTGCAAGGAACAGAGATCCGAGGGTGGGGGGCTTTTATAGAGAGATGAGGGGGCCAGGGAAGGCCTTCCTCGGACTGTGGCATTGGGGGAAAGCCAAAGGAACACGCAGGAACAGTCACAGAGACGTCTGCGATAGTGGTGGAGCTTGTATGGGGCCCTGGAGGGGGGTCCTGGCACGCTGGGGAGTGGGGGAGGGTGTCAGAATGATGGGGCAGGTGAGGGGCTGGGCGGACGAGGCCAGAGCCATGGGGGGAGGCTGGTGGAAGATCGCCTGGCCTTGCTGTGGACTGGGGCTCTGATTCACCCACCTGCACACGCAGGGCTGGACTCCCTGTCTTTACTTTGGGTCCCCTCTGATCTAAGGGACTTGCTCAGAGCACTTTGGGAGCTGGGTTCCTGTTGTATGTCTGTGTGTGATATCTGTAGGCATGTGCACACGTGTGTATTAACCTGCTTTGCCCGCACAGTGCATCACATCAAACTGATACCCTATGGATGCTGACTGATGGACGTAGAAATTCCCGTGTGGTCTTCAATTATTATTTTTTTTTAAGAAAATTCAATGATGTCCCTGTCCCAGTGTCATATGAACTCTTGGAAAAGAGCACAGCTTTTTAATTTCACGGCAGGAGCCTCTTATCTGCACAGTAATAAAAATCCAGGCCATATCCTTCAGGAATGATATCTCAGTTCATCACTCAAGCAATAAAAGAAGATCAGAATAATTTTAGCGTCCGTTTAAACTTTCCAGTAATCTTTGACCCGGGGCTGGAGCCATATTCAGCAGCATGACAGGGGAAGCTGAGCGTGCCAGCCGCTCGAGACTGATGGGCTCAGAGCCGGCAGGGCGGTGGGTGTGCGAGGGGCAGAAGGCCCTGTCCGCTGCTCACCTGTCCCCTGTATCTTTCAAAGAAATGACAACCCGAGTGTTGTGCTGTCCTAAGGACGTGATTGAAGTTTCTTCCATAAACCAAAGGAACAAGTGTTTGCCCTGGGATCAAAACGGGGTTTCCTAGTTTCCCCAAACGGAAAGCAGGACCATGAAGCCAAACCAAAGTTCAATCTGGTTTCCAGTGATGCTGGTGTGTCTCTGGGGGTTCTTTGGTCCATGGGCTCCCTGTCTTCCCAGGATGTCTTTTTTGTGGATGGCTCTCCCGGTGCCCTCTCTTCTCGTCTCCTTCTCCTCCTTTGTCAGGTAGAACTCTGGCCTCCGTTCATTCATTCCTTGGTTTACATTTATCCCCTCATCTGCAGTCTCCCAGACCGACGTGAGGGCAGGCACCTGTTGAAGAGTCTACACACTGCTTTGATAGTGCCGGACATACAGTAAATTCTTGTTGTTGTTAAAATCTAGATGTCTTACTTATGTAGGTAATCATCTTGTTCAGTGGGAATTTGAGATGACTTACAGAAATATATAAAGGGCTCCCCAGTTGCTCAGTGGTTATAGAATCTGCCTGTCAGTGCAGGAGATGCAGGCTCGATCCCTGGATTAGGAAGATCCCCTGGAGAAGGAAATGGCAACCCACTCCAGTTTTCTTGCCTGGGAAATTCCACAGACAGAGGAGACTGGTAGGCTACAGTCCCTGGGGCGCAGCGAGTCAGCCACAACTCAGTAACTGAACAGCAACATAGAAACACTCAGAGTTCAGCAGGATGCTTCTGATGGGGACACTGTGGAGGCAGATTGGAAACACAGGTCTGTATCCCAAGTAGGGCTCTTCCATGAGCGTCCTCTCATGATCCAGCAAAGCCTCCGATCCTCTGAGGCCAGTGTCCACCTGAGCACTGCCCTCCCTGAATCCACCCTTGGTGGGAAGGCAGCTCAACCCCCACCCCCTAACGCTTGACCAGAGCCCCGTGGCTGTGCCGCCCCGGCTGCTCTCTGCAGTGGCTGCTTTGAGGTAGAATGTTCACTATCATTTAATCGGTTCGATTTCCAAGATGTTCCAAAAATGTTCAAGAATTTTTTTTTTAATTCTTCAGCACTGTGTCTGCAATTAAGGGAGAAAAAAAAAAAACAGCTAACAAGTGAACAGTGATAGCTGGCAAGCCAAACCTTCTTGCCTTTTATTTTGATGTAGTTACTTCAGTCACAAAGATCAAAGTACACTTTTCTAATACAACTTTGCCCTCGTTTTAATTTCTCTTATTATAGCAGGAAAAGTGGAGCACATTCAGAAAGGAGATAGCCACCTACTACCCCAACTTGCAAAGTATAATTTTTTGAACTTTTAGCTTCTGAGATTTTTACCAGTTGTAACAATAGAGACTTGAATTGTGCTTTGTTCACTGCAGTTATTATGCAGTAATTCTAATATCTGCATAACATTCTTTCCATAATGTACCATGATCACTGTATTAGTTAGCACTCAAATTGCTTCCAGTTTTTCATTGTTATAGATACTGCAGTGAGCAGCTGTGAGCATCCGGTTTTTCTTATAGTTTGGATTATTTCCTTAAGATAGATTCCCAGAGATAAGATTACGGGCCAAAGGGCTTTAATATTTTTATGATTCCTTATAGATAGTGCCAAGTAACTTTCCAAAGGGTTGGACAGCTTTTCAAAGCCACTATTAATACAGGAGGTAGTCAACCACATAGCTAGCTACCTGACAACTCTGGAATTGCATTAAATTTGTAAACTAACAATGGGGGAAAATATTACTAAATGCAGACTGGTGATGAAGCAGTCTGTCTATTGCTGTATTGGTTGCTGTGCAGTTCTTGTCTCTTTGTGTGCATATATATGCATAAGTGGTATATATGTATCTACCTACAACCGGATGTAGCAAACAAGACTCTGCCCTGGAGCACAAGCGTCCAGAGTGTCCCCCCAGGAGCCTGGCCACCCATCCTGGAGGGGTGCGCAGGTACAGGTCTGTCCCCCATGCCTCCCTCCTTGGGAATCCTGTACCTCTTGGCTGTGCTCACAGCAACTAAGCCAGCCCAGCAGGTGACAGCCTGGAACTCACCGCAGAGTCGAGGGGTCGATCGGGTCGGAGCCCAGCTACCTGGCAGGCCTCCCAGGTAACTCTCACTGAAGGGCTTCCCCGAATCACTCCCCAGAGGTTCCCCAAGATCTGGCATCGGTGGCTCCGGTACCCCTGTTTTGGAGTGTGGAGGACCTTGGAGCGTGGTGGCATTGCTGAGAGGCCCCAGAGGTCCCCACCTCTGGCCTGGCCAGTCCCTGTAAGGCCAAGCTGCGGAGACCGACTCCAGGAGGCCCGGGTGGTGAGTCACAGCCTGCCCTTGGGCACCGTGCACCTCAGGCCTGTGTGGACAGGAGTCGGCCCTGCCCAGCAGGCGTCTTCCGGCACCAGCAACCCTGCACTGGGCTTCTGATACGGAGTCCGGAGAGGTCCTCCTGGTGACCTCTGCTGGCCCTGCCGGTGGCCGTCCCGGGCTCTGGCCTCCCCATGAACTCCCGTGCCACCCGCAGTCCTGCGGGCATCACAGGTTCCCTGATATTATGAGATACACGTTTGGGCGAATGGGCATCTTTGTTTGGAGCAGGCTGGACCCTGGCAGTGCAGTGTCCAGGAGCCCCTGCCTGCCAGCTAGCCTCTCCCGGCCTGGCCCAGACTCGGGCAGCTCCCAGGGGGCACAGTGCACTCTTGCTCATCCCTGGGAACCCCCGCACCGGGACCCACAGTCTCCTTCCCCGGCTTACATATAACCAGATGCTCGCATCAGAGAGTCCCTGGGGCCATGCGCCCCTCCCATCTCCTTGCCTTCTGTCTGTTCCCTGACTCTCCTCCTGCTGTCTCCGCCAAGTACGCCCTCTCTGGCAACAAATGAAACACAGTAACCCAGCGGCAGAGGTGAGATTGCTAGGGGCCGACTGACTGGCGCACAGGTGTCTCCTTTAGGTCACACCCGCCCGGGATCAGACGGGAGGCGGTGTCAGATTCGCAGCATCGGCTGGCTGTTGCAAGCTCATGGCGTGTCCTCAGGGAGGCGCCCCATGGACCCGACGCAGATCTGGGCCTCCCTCATGTGTTTGCCTGGCCCACGGGTGCTTGTGGACGGACGGAGGTGAATGTGCTTCCTCGAGCCACGCGCTAAACCATGCTGCTCTGGACCAAACACTGCGCAGGGGAGACGAAGTCGTTACCTAGACTTGAAGGGGGCGCCCTCCGACCACAGGCTTCTTCCCTCGCTTCTTCCCTGGAGGCAGGGCCTCCAGGCGGTGCAGGAAGCCTTGAGCAAGGAGTGATGCAAAACGTTTCTGCCCCCAAGAGCACTGGTTATTGAGCTCGGGGGCACCCTGAGGTCAGAGAAGCCGCTGGTAGAACAACACAAGCAACACGACGCCAGGAAAATAAGAGAAATCATCTTACGATGATGCAGGTAACAGTCAAAATGCTGGCGCTCATTTAGTTTTTACCGTGTAATGTGCTGTGTTGAAAATAGACCACCTGACTTAATCCTGCCGACCGCTCTGTGAAATCATTACTCTCACTCCACAGACGAGCACCCCGGCCTCAGACGGGTAAGCGATCTGCCCGGGGTCAGCGGCTGAGCTGTTGGCCCTCTGAGTCCCATCCTGAGCGGCCACAGGTAGCTGCCCTGGGTCTGGCTCTCACTGCTCAGCCCTGTGCCCTGGACAAGAGACCCCATTTACCACGTCCCACGCGGCATGTAGGTGCCTGAAAGGACGAGAGGAAGCTGGGGATCCGGTGCTGGCCACCGAGACCCTATCTTTTATCCTCACCTGGGACCCTTCAGACCTTTCACTTTTTGAACCTGTCTTTCCCTCCACCTCTTCAGCTGCTGGACCAGTAAGCCCACGAGGGTAGAGGCCAGACTTCGGGGCAAGGCGAGAGCTGCTGCCTCCAGGGAGGCACCCGGAGCAGGCTCAGGGCTGAATGGAGGGGGCGGCCTGGGCCCGGGTACCTTCCAGGGCCGGTGGCGCTCTGGCTGGGGTAGGTCCTCGGGCCCCAGCGTGTCTCTTGACCTTTCCTGTTTCCTTGGCCACTTCGCCCAGAAAATCAGGAGAAGAGCACTGCCAATTTCCTCCCGCTGTCCTTGACTAACCCTGTATCCTCAGGACAGATCCCAGCCCCCCTTCTATGAACCTGGTACCAAGCTCCACACGTCACTTGCTTTCTCACTGATGTCCCCGGCTTGGAGACCTCCTCAGGCAGGCCTCATATTTTTCCCATTTTACATGTGAGGAAAGATCATGTTCAGAAAGATTAACTCATTTTACCTGAGTTATCCAGCTGTTAAATGTCAGAATTGGGATCTGAACCCAAATCTCCCTTACTTTCCTTGGAAGAAAAGCTACGACCAACCTAGACAGTGTATTAAAAAGCAGAGACATTACTTTGCTGACAAAGGTCCGTCTGGTCAAAGCTATGGTTTTTGCTATGGTCATATATGGATGTGAGACTTGGACCATAAAGAAAGCTGAATGCTGAAGAATTGATGCTTTTGAACTGTGGTGTTGGAGAAGACTCTTGAGAGTCCCTTGGACTGCAAGGAGATCAAAGCAGTCAATCCTAGGGGAAATCAATCTTGAATATTTATTGAAAGGACTGGTGCTGAAGCTGAGGCTCCAGTACTTTGGCCACTGATGGGAAGAGCTGACTCATTAGAAAAGGCCCTGATGCTGGGAAAGATCAAAGGCTGGAGAAGAAGGGGATGACAGAGGCTGGATGGTATCACCAACTCAATGGACATGAGTTTGAGCAAGCTCCCGGAGATGGTGAAGGACAGGGAAGTCTGGCGTGCTGCAGTCCACGGCTTCACAAAGAGTCAGACACGACTGAGGGACTGAACAACAACTCTCTGACTTCAAAGCTCACGTCCGTTACATTACCCCAGGCCGATATTCAGACCCGTTCAGGCTGAGGGGGACAGAGGAAGAGGAGTCCAGTTATACACGGATCCAACCTTCAAGGTTATTTCCAGTGGTCTGCCCTTGCCTTTTGGTTCAAGGCTGAAATTACCCAGCCACCAGAAATAGGACTTATCCTGAGTTATCTTTTTCTTTACCATTAAAAAAATTGAATTATAGTCAATTTACAGTGTTCTGTTTCAGGTATACAGCAAAGTGACTCGGTTATATGTTTCCGCGTATATCTATTCTTCTTCAGATTCTTTTCCATCATAGGGCATCGCAAGATAAATCGTTCCCTGTGCTATACAGTAGGTCCTGGTCATTTTATATAGAGTAGTGTGCATCTGTCAATCTCAGACCTATAGTTTATCCACCCCCTCCTCCTCCTTTGGTAACCATAAGTTTGTTTTATGCAATATTTGTGTTTGTCTGACTTACTGAGTTTGATCATCTAGGTCCATCCATGTTGCCACAAATGGCATTATTTCATTCTTTTTTATG
>SJYF01000263.1:6864330-6880370 GCA_006410515.1 Procapra przewalskii | reverse complement strand
CCAGGCAAGAATACTGGAGTGGGTTGCCATTTTATTCTCCAGGGGGTCTTCCTGGACCAGAGAGTGAACCTGTGTCTCCTGCATTAGTGAGCCACCAGGAAAGCCACTATATCTATCTATCTATCTATATATATATATATGCAGACACTACATCTTTATCCGTTCATCTCGGACACATCTCATTTAGTAATACCATGGAGCCTGAGGGAGGCTCCTGATCCTTCTAAAGAAATGAGGTGGGGTGGTAGTCTGGGAGGCAGGGGAAGGTATCAGGAGCACACGGATTTCACAGGAATCTCAGTCTCTGTGGAAACTTTCAGAACAAAGGAAGGACCTTAGGTTTCCCAAATGTGCTTTTGAGAGCTGTTAGTTAGGTAGAGCAAAGATTCTTTGGAAGAACTCAACACTTTCCCTCCCCAAACCACTGCTCTCAGCGGCGTTCTCAGCCTTGCGTTTCGTGGCGATTTTGTTACTGTTGCTGTCCTTAGGAAATCGCCGCTACTGAAAAGGCTAGCTGGAGCAGCGCCGGTGTGGATGCGGAGGTCAGCCCCAGCCTTCAGCCCCTGCGCGGGGCCCAGCGGCAGCAGGGAGTAGCCGGCGGTTCCAGCAGGCCGCGCTGTAGGACTCCGGGGCCAGTTGTGCGCCCTGCAATTGTGAAAGCAACCTCCGGGTTTGTTCAAGGACGGGGTCGCTGCCCGGGGTTTTGTCCTGGGACCCAGCAGCGCAGACGTGTCATCCTTCTACAGACAGGGCACTCAGTAAGGGCCCCGCGGGGACGGGTGCCCGCAGCCCTGGCGGGAAGGGCGAGTGAATCCTTCCCTCTTCTGGGGCCCCGAGAATAATCGCGGGGACTCCGGAGATGCTGCGTGTGCAGAAACTGCTCTAACCGGGAGGAGCCGAGTAATCCCAACAGCTTCAGTGCGAGCGGAGCTCCTGGAGATGCCATGGCTATCGATCAGAGGTTCGCTTCAGTGTCACCCTGGGAGCAAATTAGCCTCCCTGGGCCGCGCCCCTGCGCGCTGGGGGGCCGTCCGGGGAGCTGCGGAGACTGTGTCCTCAGCCTCCAGGGCGATGCCGCGAGGGCTCCTGGCAGCTCTGCAAAGGTACCCTCCGTGGGGTCATCCTTGGCCCTCAGTGCGGAAGACAGATCACAGCTAGTGAGCTTCCACTCTTCCGAGTCAGTTTCCTCATCTGTAAAATGGACCAAGTGGCAGAGAAGGGCTAGTTGCTCAAACCCAGAGACCAGACTTGAGCTACAAGGAGGGCCCAGAGCTCTTAGTGTTGCTCCCCCTAACCCCTATCTCCATTCCCCCAGAGAAGTTCCAGGACCTAGCGGAGAGACATGCCACTGCTGTCAGAGCCAAGCCTTCGCCAGAAACAGTCATAATATAATGATGTCAGCAGGAGGAGCTCGGTCCTTTCTTCGAGGCTGGAAAGTATTAGGAAAGGGAGTCTTTTCTGTTTTCAAACTAGACATTTAATTTCCAAATACACAGGATTTTTTAAAAGTACCTTTAATATTAATGTCTCACTGTGATACTAATTTCTTCTTTAAATGCCTTCTCTGCGATCACCCTCTGTTTTTTTCAGCCTAACTTTATTGAGGCTTTGATGGCTAAACTGAAGATCTCACTTAGTAAATGTCACATGGTGTTTGAAAATATATGGGTTAGTTTCAAATATCTTCTGATACTGATTTTCAGCATAATTCCACAGTGATGAGAGCACGCTCTATAATTTCAATACCTCTAGACTGTGAAGTTTCTGCACCTTGTTTCATGTCCCTGGATATGTTCCGGTGTCTCCTAGTTTACAGTCTATGGGAACTTGAATAGAATCCATATCTTACTATTGTGTGAAAATTGTATACATCTTAATTACACTGAATTGTTCATAGTGCTTTTCTGGTCTACTATATTCTTCTACTTCTCTGTATATGCATTCTAATAATTTTTGAGAGTTTGATATTGAAACTCCAACTAAAACATTTTAACTTCTCCACTTAAAAAATAATTGTAATATATAGTGGAACTATATGTAGTCTTGTTTTGTATTTTCTAATACTCCTATAAATGTGTTATCATACTTTCCTAATTTAAAAAAATAAAAAAACAAGAGACCCAAAAAAGGAGGGCCTAAATAAGAAGTTAGAGGGAAAAAAAAAATACAGCTTATTAATGCTGTATCTTGGTGTCTCTTTGCCACTTTCATCTCCCAAAGGAGAAAACCAGATTGACAGAAGTGAATGATTGTTCTCAAGGTTGAACAGGTAACTTGTGACGGAGGGGGGCCTGGGAACCGGGGCGCTGGGGCTCCACGCCCCCAACCCCGCAGGGCTGTATGGGCTCAGGGGAAAGGCCCAAGGGAAGGAGACCTCAGGGCCCGCAGCAGTCAGCTGTGGAAGCCGAGATCCCCGACACGCCCTTTCCTTCAGTCTTGTTTGAATCTGTTCCAGTTAAAAGCAACGCAGAAGTTATGCTACCCGTAATCCTCTGCTTCAGATAGTTCACTGGACGGTACTGCCTGTTGCAAACGGTCCTTTCAACACAGGCTGAATGTGCAGAGAAGAAAGGGGAGCGTGGGTGCTGAAAACCAAACGGCTTTGCCTCTGCCTCACTGCCTGGGGGGCGCCGGCCTGAGGTGGGGGAATGCTTCTGGCCCACAGTGAGCAGAGATCTGGGTGAGCCCCCCACACAGGCAGGCCTGGCAGAGCTGAACCCACTCAGGAAGAGGAACATCTCCCTGAGAACTTGCCGACCATGATTTATTCAAGTACAAATTATAATTTATTCAGTAAAATTAGAAATTAATAGCACAGTTATGTTTTAAAAAATCCTCTATGTGTGGAAAGCTAGTAACCCATTACTAAGTAAATCTTGGTCAAGAGAAAATAAGCAAAATGAATAGATGCTCATAATCAAAGGATAGTGAAAACACACGTTAAAATGTGTGGACGAGCTAAAGAATTGCTTTTAGGTGAAATTATAACCTTCAATATGTTTAGTAGAAAATTTCAAAAGGTTAAAAATTACAAACTAATTATCCAACTTAAGAGTTTGGAAAAGGAGCAAGGGAATAAATACAAAGAAATATCATGAAAAAAAAAAAAGGACAGAAGCTAATGAAAAGGAGCTAGAAAAGGAAAAATGCCAGCAGAGACGAACAGAAGCAGCATCTGGTTTGTGAAAAAGATTAATAAGAAAGGTGTCTGAAGGGGACAAGGGAGAAGATGCAAGTACGCAAAACGTGTAATGAAAGGGGAGAGAAACCACTCCCCTTTAAAAAGGTGATTATGAAAGAACACATACACATGAATTTGAAAAACTGCCTGAGTCAGATAAATTCCTAGAAATCTAAAACATCTAAAAATTGGCATGAGAAATTTAAAAATTAAATAGACCACTATGTACACAAGGTTTTCCAACAGAATTAGCCAACTGTCCCTTTCAAGGTGCGTGTTCACGTGTGTGCACGTGCGCACACACTCACACACACACACACACACACACACACTGGAGGGCAGCCTCTCACACACACACACACACACACACACACACACACACACACACACACACTGGAGGGCAGCCTCTGAAGCGGTTCCCAGTGGCCTGTCTCCTGGGATTGGGGCCCTTGAGCGTAGACCAGACCCGGCGGCTCTCTTTAAGGAATCAGATATGGCAGAGCGGTCAGGTGTCACTGCCCACATGGAGACTGCGACCCCATCCTGCCCGTTCCTCCTCTCCTTCCCCGTCCTGCTCTGGGGAAGCCAGGAGCCTTGTCGGGGGTTCCCTGAAGGAGACGCCCGAGTTGGGGACTGAGTCTCCTGCCGGCAGGCCGTGTGGACAAATGGCTCGTAAACAGCGTGCGGCTGGGCTGGGACGTGGATTCCCAGGCCTGCCAAGACCCACGCGGGCGAGATGCAAAGCAGGTCCTCCCCCGCAGAGCGCTGAGCCACGAGGCAGTCCGTCACTACCCGGGCGACCTGGGTGAGAGGCAGCTCGAAGTCACTAGGTCCTGGGGCAGTCTGTCACACAGGGAGACAGAACACACACACACACAGCAAACACACCTGACTGGTTTTACAGGTAAATTCCACTAACGTTCAGTAAGCACTCGTTTCCTGTCTTGCAAAAGTTGTTTCAAAAAATAGAGAAGGAAATAAGAATAAGACTCCAAAAAAGAAAAGATGAAACCACTCTGTTTCACGTAAAAGTAGTTCACTGCTTTTTATTACTATTCCCAACAATGCGTTTATCCAACTGCCTCTTGCACACATTGGCATTGTTCTCCTATTTTGATTCTGATGTACAGAGCTGCAGTAACCATTCTTGTGCAAGTCTTTGTGCAGACGTGTGTTTTCATTCCTCCTGGATAAATTCCTAGGAGTTGAATTACTGATGGATGTGGTAGGTGTCTATTTAACTTCATAAGAAATTCCCAAAGCTATTAGTTTTCTAAAGGGGGGGAACCATTTTGCTTCAGCCAGTGAAGTGGCGAAGATTTGTGGTTCTTTAACTTCAAAAAACATTTGGTGGTGTCAGTTTTGTGAATTCTGCCCACTACCATGGGTATGAAGTGGCACAGACTTGTGGTTATGCTCTGCGTTCCCTGGTGACTAATGATATTTAGCATCTTTTCATGTATGTATTTGCCATCCATAGACCCTTCTATGTAAAGTTACATCAAGTCCTTTTCCCATGTTTTAAATTTGGGTTGTTTTCTTTATATTCTTGACTTTTGAGTATTCAGCTCCCTTGTAGACACATAGTCTCCTTCAGTCTGTGATTTTCTTTTTCATTTTTTTAATGGAGAGCTAAATTTTAAAATGTTTGTAAGTTCAATTTATTTCATAAAGGTCAGTATCTATTTATTAGTGCTTTTTTTTACAGTAAGTTTTGAATACAATAGAATTTCTTTACCTTAGTCAAGGCTTAACCCAAAACATACAGCAATAATTACACTTAGTGGAAAAGTTTTGGGGAAAAAAAAAATCCCTTCAAGATAAAGTCCACAATCCGCAGTATAGTTCTGGCCAATACTGACAGGAGGAAAGAGGAAGTATAAACCTGAAAGAAAAAAAAGAGATAAATTTTTATTATTCAAAGATTGTATAAACTTTGAATTATCAATCCATTTACCCAGTGAAAACCCACAGAATCGACATACAAATTAACAGAACTGATAAGAGAGTTCAGCAAAAGCAAACACCAGTAGACACCAGCAATAAGAACTAGATTCTTTACACCACTGATACAGAACTAGAAAGATATAATAAAATGAAGTGTCATTCACATATTAACAAAGGTCGGTAAAGAGTCCAGGAACTAATCAATTTATTCAAACAGGGTCCCAACAGAAAACAGATGATACCGTCAAGTCTGACAATAGAGAACAAACTAACGAAATGATGGTTTATCAAGGTTGCAGCAGGGTGTAGGGAAACCGCAAGGCTTGGGGAAACATTTTAGAGCATGTCATATCAGCAGGCATGTTACTCCTATGCTTATTGTTTTTGAAGCTCTAATTTTGCTTTTTGTTGCTGACATGGTTCGTGGTTTATTCCCTTGTGCGTTTTGTGGTTTTTGATTTTAAGTTCAAGTGCCTTAGAAATTTATTTGTGAAACTTGTAAAAGGCCAGGATTTGACAATGGTTTGTCCTTCAGAGCTTGTTTCGGGTGGGCACCTGTCACACTGAGATGTCTTTAGACTATAAATCTTGACTTCTCTCCTCCCTGAGCACAGCAGCTTCTGGCCCCAGACTCACTGTGAGCTGCTGTGGTTTGGAACTCTGAGAGCAGGAACATTTTCTGTTCGTTTTCTCCTTCCCTTCAGAGCCCAGGCAAACACCCTTTCCCTTGCTGTAGCTGTGGTCAGTACAGTGTATTGCGTTTTCCAGTTTACCGCCAGGGGCTGTGGCCCTCTGCGGTGAAGCTGCCCTGACGTGCCTTTCTGATCTGATGCCTCCCTTTGCAGAGATCAGCCTCCTGGCTCCTGGTCGTCCAGGCACATGAGCGGCCTCCTCTTCCTGGCCACCCTTTCCCAACTCCTGTTCCTTCCCATCCTCCTGAACTCCTTCAATGATCTGATCCTGGTGCTCCGACCTGGCCTCAATCTGGCAACCAGTTTCCTTTCTTCTTTCAGGCAACAAGGATATCTAGCCCAACACAGGCAAAAGTCTTATGGACAGGACGCATCATTTCCCTAAACTGGAGACCAGGAGGCATGGTGAGAGCGGGTGTCGGGTGTGCCCACTTCCTCCTCTCGGCTCTCAGACCCACGCATTCTAGCTCACTGCTAAGCAACAGCACCTTACAATGGCCTTCAGCTCAAAACACATGCCTCGCACTCCCAGCCTGATCCCTTAGCTGCATGTTTAAGAGACACTCTCACATTCTTTCAAGCCAGCATCTTCTGTGTACAGTGATGAATGAAAAGTCCAGTGGATTCCATACTCACATATACGTTGCAACAACTCATTTGCCATAAAGTAGGCCCCTTAGTTTGAGGCAATGTCAAGTGGAACCTATTACACTAAATTACGTTAAATCAGATACTCTCTGAGACCTCAGTGACCTGGCCAAGACACTGATCTGTTCCAGTTTTGCTCTTACTTCTAAGGCTTAACTTCTTTTCTTCGAGAGTATGCCTTACTCCAGGGAAGAGACCTTGTAAGTGAAAAACACGTCACTGACACAGAGTAAATTAAAGAGGGAAAATAGTCCAGTGTAACCATTTGCCCTCAAATGGCTGACTGGTCACCTTGAGAGACGGAGCTGTACTGTGGGGACTGAAGATGAGGGAGGTGTACCAGACTGGCGCAGCAGCAGGAGCTAGATCAGCCCTGGTGTGCTAGGGTGCCACCTTCTGGAAACAAACCAGAGGCCTCTGGCTTCCAACCTGTTGTATCCGAGAATCAAGGGAAAAAAAAAGCTTTACCTAAAGAAGAAAAGGTGTTTGCAACGTCAAATGAGCAGAGGGACAATGCATCAAGCACCATGAAAAATCGCATTGATACTGTGTAACAAAAAGAAAACGACAATCTTCCAGAAACTAAATTTAAAGTCATGGGATATTGCAATGTAATGGACAGGGAATTCAAAACAGCTGTTATGAAGAAACTCAGTGAGCTGTAAGGAAATTCAGAAAGGCAGTTCAGCGAGCTCAGGAATAAAACTTATTAATAGAAGAAGAACTTTACCTTCAAGAATGAAAATCTCAAAAAAGAACCAAACAGAAATACCGGACCGAAAGAACTCAATAAGCAAGACGAAGAATGCATTAGAAAGCTTTAGAAATAGAGCAGATCGTATGGAAGGTGGAATTTCTGAATTTGAAAATAGAGAACTACAAGCGACACAGAGAGAAGAGGAAAGAGAATTAAGATCAAAAAAAAAAGAGGGAATCCTACGACAGCTGCCTGACACTTTCAGGAAGCGCAACATTACCATAATGGGCATCCCAAATGAGAAGAGAGAAGAGGACAAATAATTTATATAAAGAAATTCTAGCTGAGAACGTCCCAAACCTGGGGAAGGAACTGATATATAGGTCCATAAACTTAAGAGAATAACTAATTATCTCAAGGCAAAAAAATCTGTTCCAAGACACGTTATATTAATATTGTCAAAAGTCGAGGACAAAAAAAAAAAGGCATTTAAAGGCAACAGGAGGAAAAGGATTGTAACTTACAAAGGAACCCCCATTAGGTTATCAGCAGATTTCTCAGCAGAAACCCTGCAGGCCAGAAGTGAGTGGAAGGACATTTTCAAAATACTGAAAGATAAAAGTTATCACCCACAAACACTATATCCAGTGAAGTTCTCATTCAGATATAAAGATTTCCCAGGTAAACAAAAGCTGAAGGAATTCATCAACACTCACCTTCCTTATAAGATATGTTGAAAGCTCTACTACCAGAAACAAAACAATCAAAATACATAAACCTTTCAGAAAGATGAAAAATGGAATCAGAAAACTGCAGCTCTACCTTAGAATAGGTTTTTAAGCACCTAATTTTTATAGCATAAAAATTTAAGGCAAAAAAGTAGGAAAAATAACTATAGCTATTTCAATTTGGTAACAAACACACCAGAAAAAGGAATAACTTGAGGAAACAAAAATGTAAAATGGGAAGAGAAAAAGGGTGAACCTGTATAGGCAAATGAAGATAAGATACCTTTAGCCATAAAAAGGACTATTTTGGGACTTCCTTGGTGGTCCAGTGTTTAAGAATCTGCCTTCCAATGCAGGGGACGTGGGTTCAATCCCTGGCTGGGGACAACTAAGCCCGTGCCCCACAGCTACTGAGCCTGCAGCTAAGACCTGATTCAGCAGAATAAATAAATGATAGTTATTTTAAAAGGACTATTTTATCTATGGCATATTTTAGACAAGCCTCGTGTTAACCAAATAAAACCACATAAAACGAGAGCAGAGACAAAAACTACAAAAGAGGAAACTGAGAAAAATAATATAGAAAGCCACCAAGCCAACTGGAAAACAAAAGACTAAACGGGAATACTAAATCCTCATTTATGAGTAATCACCCTAAATGTAAGTGTTAGCTGCTCAGTCGTGTCTGACTCTTTGTGACCCTATGGACTGTGTCTTTGCGACCCAGGGACTGTATCCTGCCAGGCTCCTCTGCCCATGGGATTCTCCAGGCAAGAATACTGGAGTAGGGTGCCATTCCCTTCTCCAGGGGATCTCCCTCCAGGGACTGAACCTGGGTCTCCTGCATTGCAGGCAGATTCTTTACCATCTGAGCCACCAGGGAAGGCTGGATTTAATTTACCACTCAAAAGACCCACAGAGTGGCTGGCTAGATATACGCTGCCTCCGGGAGACTGATCTCAGCTCTCAGGACAAACACAGGCTCACAGTGGACGGATGGAAGATGACAATGAGCACAGGGCAGCCAAAGCAAAGGCGCTGAGCAGCACCTACTGTCACAGCGGACAAAACAGACTTCAGCCAAAAAGAGTCAACAAGTGACAGAGACAGACAGGGTATAATGATGAAGGGAACAACTCATCAAGAAAACAGACACTGATATATGTGCATGAAACACAGGAACAGTCTCAAAAATGACAGCGTGATCTCGGTTCATTTCCAAGGCAAACCATACAATATCACAGCAATCCAAGTCTATGCTCCACCCGCTAATGCTGAAGAAGCTGAAGTTGAATAGTTCTATGAAGACCTACAAGACCTTCTAGAACTAACACACACACACACACACAAAAGATGTCCTTTTCATCATAGGGGATTGGATTGCAAAAGTAGGAAGTCAAGAGATACTTGGAGTAACAGGCAAGTTTGGCCTTGGAGTACAAAATGAAGCAGGACAAAGGCTGAGAGTTTTGCCAAGAGAACACCCTAGTCATAGCAAACACCCTCCTCCAACAACGCAAGAGATGACTCTACACATTGACATCACCAGATGGTCAAAACCAAAATCAGATTGTTTATATTCTTTGCAGCTCTATACAGTCAGCAAAAATAAGACCTGGATATAACTGTGGCTCACATCATGAACTCTTTATTGCAAAATTCAGGCTTAAATTGAACAAAGTAGGGAAGACCAGGTATGACCTAAATCAAGTCCCTTATAATTACACAGTAGAGATGATGAAATGATTCAAGGGATTAGATCTGGTAGACAGAAAGCCTGAAGAACTATGGATGGAGGTTCATAACATTGTACAGAAGGTGACCAAAACCATCCCCAAGAAAAAGAAATGTGAGAAGGCAAAGTGGTTGTCTGAGGAGGCTTTACAAATAGCTGAGAAGAGAAGAGAAGCAAAAGGCAAAGGAGAAAGAACTGAATGCAATTCTTTCTGAATGCAGAGTTCCAGAGAATAGCAAGGAGAGACAAGAAAGCCTTCTTAAGTGAACAGTGCAGAGAGAGGAAAAGAACAGAATGGGAAAGACTAGAGATCTCTTGAAGAAAATTGGAGATATCAAGGGAACATTTCACGCAAAGCTGAGTGCAATAAAGGACAGAAACGGCAAGGAACTAACAGAAGCAGAAGATACTAAGACGAGGTGGCGAGAATACACAGAAGAACTATACAGAAAAAGATCTTAACGATCCGGATAACCATGATGCTGTGATCACTCACTTAGAGCCAGACATCCTGGAGTGTGAAGTCAAGCGGGCCTTAGGAAGCATTACTACCAACAAAGCTAGTGGAGTTGATGGAATTTCAGCTAAGCTGTTTAAAAGCCTGAAGATGATGTTGTTGAAGTGCTGCACTCAATATGCCAGCAAATTTGGAAAACTCAGCAGTGGTTACCAGACTGGAAAAGGTCAGTTTTCATTCCAACGCCAAAGAATGCTCAAACTACCACATAGTTACACTCATCCTACATGGTAGCAAGGTAATGCTCAAAATTCTTCAAGCTAGGCTTCAACATTACATGAACTGAGAACTTTCAGTTGTACAAGCTGGATTTAGAAAAGGCAGAAGAGCCAGAAATCAATTGCCAACATCCACGGGCTTCCCTTGTGGCTCAGCTGATACAGAATCCACTGCCAGTGTGGGACACTTGGGTCTGATCCCTGGGTTGGGAAGATCCTCTGGAAAAGAGAAAGGCTACCCACTCCAGTATTCTGGCCTGGAGAGTTCCATGGACTGTCAGAGGGTCAGACACAACTGAGTAACTTCCACTTTCCACTACTGGATCATAGAAACAGCAAGAGAATTCCTGAAAAACATCTTCTTCGGCTTCATTGACTGCACTCAAGTCTTTGACTGTATGGATCACAACAAACTGTAAAAAATTCTTGAAGAAATAGGAATACCAGGGCACCTTACCTGTCTCCTGAGAAACCTGTATGCAGGACAAGAAACAACAGTCCAGAATCAGAACCTCATAAAAGAGTTCCATCAGAATGGAACAACAGACTGGTTCAGAATTGAGAAAGGCATATGTCAAGGCTGTATATTATCACCCTGCTCATTTAACTTATATGCAGAGGACATCATGTGAAATGCCAGGCTGGATGACTCACAAGCTGGAGTCAAGATTGCCGGAACCAAGATATCAGTAACCTCAGATATGCAGATGACATCACCCTATTGGCAGAAAGCGAAGAGGAACGAAAAAGCCTCTTAATGAAGGTGAAAGAGAAGAGTGAAAAACCTGGCTTAAAACCCAACATTAAAAAAAACTTTCATGGCATCTGGTCCCATCACTTCATGGCAAACAGATGGGGAGAAAATGGAAACAGTGACAGACTTTATTTTCTTGGGCTCCAAAATCACTGCAGCCATGAAATTAAAAATGATTGCTCCTTAGAATAAAAGCTATGACAAACCTGGACAGCACATTAAAAAGCAGAGTCACTACTTTGCCGACAAAAGTCCACATAGTCAAAGCTATAGCTTTTTGAGGAACTGACATTTTTGAACTGTGGTATTGGAGAAGACTCTTCAGAGTCCCTTGGACTGCAAGGAGATTCAGCCAGTCCATCCTAAAGGAGATCAGTCCTGAATGTTCATTGGAAGGACTGATGCTGAAGCTGAAGCTCCAATACTTTGACCACCTGATGCGAAGAGCCAAGTCATTGGAAAAGACCTGATGCTGGGAAAGAAACCTGAACGGGACCCAGCAGACCAGAGGAATGGCTAAAGTCCCTGGGACGTCAGTAGGGGTTTTGGCGCTGTAAGGACAAGGGGTGGAAACTGGAAAGCTGGCTACCAGGTCAGAGAGCCTGATGCTGGCGTTTAAAGGTTATGGGGGGTCGTCGTGAGGACGCAGCACCCTAGTTTAGGGGGCTAGTTCCTGCGCTGAGGAGGGAGGCTCGGAGCACCCTGCTCAACACCTCAGGGGCTTCTGATGGAAATCCACACCGCCAGGCACCAGTCACCTCGCCATCATTCTTAGGGAGCGACCTTGCGTCACGCATCAAAGAAGGAATAGGTGAGGAGGAAGCACCCATTTTGCTGTCCTCAAACCCATAACTTAACTTACGACTTAGCCCACTCTGCTTTCTCCTGTGTTACAAGGAACGCCCCTTCTCCTCTCCAAGGCCAGCCTCTCCCCAGGGATCCTGTGTTCCCGCCTCTCTCCCTCTCGCAGGACTCTGCCTCTGCATGGATTGCTTCCCTCTTACATCAACAGTTTCTATTTACTGGGTTATTCTGATACACACACACACACACATCTTAATATCAAGCACTATTTTGAAGAAGATGCTTTCCTCTATCCCTGTCCCCCTCCAGCACCATATCCCCCGACCCCCTCCACGAGAGTTGTCCTAAAAGAGCTGTGATGCTCACTTTCCACTCTTCTTCCCCTGTTCCCACCTCCAAGCACACCACCTGGGTCTCCATTCCCACCTCACCTCTAACACCGCAGGGAGGACCACCAAGGACCTCCACCACTCCAAAGCCCCCGGCCAGTTCTCTGATCTATTTCCCCGCTCCTCCCCACACCCACCGTCTGCAGAAGCTCCTGGGGAACAGGAACTTTGTCCTGCCCACTGCTGTGACCCGGAGCCTGGACAGGGCAGACTGCCAGCAGGTGACAAAGATCTGTTCACCCGCTGGCTTTCCTGCCTCTCTCCCGTCCCAAACAGACACGAGAAATCATGGCACAGGGTAGACCAAGTCGCTTCTCTTCCCTCCATGCCTTTATCCCGCTTCCCAGCATAGAAAAATCCCTGTTTTTCTGGACTCCGATCAAAATCTACACACCAGAAGGTTCTGAGTTCAGACAACAGTAGCATTAATGGAGTCATCTTTGCTGAGCAGTATTATTGCCAAGTCCTTGGCTTTTATCAATGAATTGAAGGAGAAATTGCCATATAAAATCTATTACATTCGGTATGCTAGCATTACAGGGGGCATTTTTTCTCTTATGGCTCTCAGTGGCATTTATAAAACTCTTACTCGAAACCTTTATTTTAGCCCATAGCTTGAAGAAACGCTGATTTTCTCCGCGATGAACTGGTTTGCTTTCCCCTTTATGACAAACGTTATGCAATTGCCCACGACTCTGTCTTCTCTCTGACTACCAAAGAGCTCAGAGCACAGTCAGATATCAAAGAGTGCAAAGTATGGTGGAATTAAACTGTTCCTTGGGGACCAAATTTATTTTTCCTCTGGTTTTGATTTCTGTATGATACTTACAGTTTCCTTGGTCCTGATCTACCATTTCTGCTTTATCCCTGCATTAATGTATTCAGTGTTGGTTGATGTCAGCTGGCCCAACCTCTTTCTGGAAGGGGGTGGGACAGACAGAAAGAATAGACTGGCGCTGTCTCTCTATTCGATGTCCTTTCCCCTGGCTCCAAGCTGACTGACTGTGTCCTTCATGCTCCCAGAAGACTTTGTTCTCATCAAGCACAGCCTTCTTCACATTATCAAATACTGTAGTTAAGGATGTGGTGATGGTTCAATTACTGGGTCCACCAAACTATGTGATCTCGGAAAACCACCTCTGTGGTTTAGCTGTGGAAATGAGGATATTGTTGACACTGCAACTCAGATTGGGTCTTGAACCCAGGTGGACTGGTCTCAAGTCTGGCCAAAACCCAGACTGGGACTTGAACTGACAGTGTTGTATCTGAGATCACACCTGGTCTCAGGACTTAATGAAGCTCAGGTTCTTGATGTCTTATTTCAGAAAGAGTTCAGTGAGAGACAAAGTGATAGGTGAGAAGTGGGTTTCTTTTGAGAGAAACACACTCCACAGAGTGTGAGCTGTCGGAGAAGGTGAGAATGGCCCAGGGTATGGGGTTGTCAGTTTTTATAGGAGTGGGTAATTGCACAGGCCAATAAGTGGGAGGAGTATTTCACAGTTTTGGGGAAGGGATGGGAATTTCCAGGAATTGGGCCACGGCCTGCTTTTTTACCTTTACGGTTGGCCTGGGAACTGTCATGGCACCTCTGGGTGTGTTATTTAGTGCTGATGTGCTATAATGAGGCTTCCGAGGGCCACAGAGGCAAATAATCCGCCGGCCAATACAGGAGATCCAGGAGACTCAGGTTCGATCCCTGGGTCAGAAAGATCTCCTGGAGGAGGAAATGACATCCCACTCCAGTATTCTTGCCTGGAAAATTCCACGGAGAGAGGAGCCTGGGATGCTGCAGTCCATGGGGTCACAAAAAGTCAGACACGATTGAGCACAAACACACTGTATGTATGAGTGTATATTGAGACTCAGGGTCTAGTGGGAGTCAGCTCATTCAATGTGTCCACCATCTTGGAATCATTTGGTTCTCATCAATTTATGTAATGTTCTTGCACTATACTATTCTTTTAAAGGGTTGTTCCCTGCCCTGATCCTTCCTGTTTCACTGATGATACCTACCTAGTAGATGTACTGTAAGAGTTAAAGGAATGGACATGAAATGCTTAGGATGGTGTCTGGACTATACGAAGCACTCAGTAAAGTTACTGATAATTTTTACTGCGATTATGTTACTTATGTGTTGGACTCTCCTGATGTGTCCTAAACTCCTTTAGGGTAGGGACTTTGTCTTATTTATTTGTAATACATACTGTAGTGCCTGGGGCATTCAATAAGTATTTGTAGAAATGATTTAGACTGAAATCAGACTCTGATTCAGGATTGTAGAGGATTAGGAGGTGAATTTAGAGGGTCACTATGGGAATAGATTTTGGAAGGGTTTAAAATCCAAGTCACATTGAAATCATGCAACGCAGAATGGGACTTGAACCCATATGGCCAGGACTCAAACCTGCCCTTCTCCAGGTCAAACCTCAGATTGGGACTCGAACCCCTAATCTTTTAATTAGATTCACTTACTTGGTGTCTGGACTTACTGCGGCTCAGGATCTTTGTATCTCAGCACAGAAGGAATTCAGCGAGAGGCATAGAGATAGGCAAGAAATACATTCTTAATTAATAGATTTATCAATATAGGATGCTTGTGAGATAGGCAAGAGGGCAGGGGGGGGCTCAGCCCTGAGACTAAAGTGGGCTACAGTTTTATAATCAAAGGAAAGTGGGGAGAAGAAAAGACCACCTTCTTTGAGGAGACGCCAGCTTATATGTTCCTCCATACCTCGCAGGAGTGTCTGACCCTCTGAAGTCAAACTAGGATTATGACAGCACTTACTCAAATCAGTAGAAGGGCGATGGTATTTTTCTTCCACCTAATGACCTGGGGCATATCTCACGCTTTTATTTATGGTTTTATAGTTAAGCAAGCCTGTTTCTTTCCACGATATTCTGATAGCTCTCTTGAACGATCACTAGCTCACAGTGGTCTCCCACAGTTTCTTGGCTTTCCCTATCTATATAGTCTCCTACTGGGACTTCTACAGCCGCCTGTATGCGGGCTAGCTGTTCAGTCGTGTCTGACTCTTTGCGACCCCCTGGACTGTAGCCCACCAGGCTGCTCTGTCCATGGACTTCTCCAGGCAAGAAGACTGGAGTGGGTTGCCTTACCCTTCTCCAGGGGATCTTTTCTACTCAGGGATAGAACGCAGGTCTCCTGCACTGCAGGCAGATTCTTAACCTCTGAGCCACCAGGGAAGCCCAGATGCCTGTATAACTATTGTATTCCATCCCTATCAACATTTCCATTTAACGTTTCAGGAAGCAAGATCCACTGACATCTTTGAAACCCTGGTTGGAAAACGCAGTTTGCTAATGAAGACTAATCTAACAACGGGTGTGGTATCTGGTTACTCACGGGGTGGGACTGATCACCAGGAAAAAGAGCTCCTTGTCCACGATCCCAGTGGTGTTTCCAGGGTTCACTTCGGTGTTGCGCTGAACTTATCAGGAAGGCCTTGGCTCTACTGAACTAAAGAGATGCTAATTCTTTTCCCAGTGACACCACAGAGCTACCTCTGGAGATTGGAAGGCGTCAGTCAAGGGCCAGGCATCAGTCACAGTGGACAGGCTTGTGAACGAGTGCTCCCTCAAATGGACTGCAAGCTGAGGAAATCAGACTTAAATCATTTCCTGGGGCAATGCCGAGGGAGAGCAGAGGCGGGTCGGGGAGGAAGGCTAAAGTCAAGTCACCCAGCCACGGAGAGGGCTGTAGGTCCCGGAG
>SJYF01000263.1:6822881-6863584 GCA_006410515.1 Procapra przewalskii | reverse complement strand
GTTCCTAACCTCCTTCCCCTTTTCTCCCGCGGCCCCCAGGCTTTTACCTACGTCTCCACGACAGCTACCCAAATGGAAGCGCCCCCTTCCAGTTGTAGGTCCGCCCCCCGCCCCGCCCCGCCGCGTCCTGCTTCCATCGCAGTAAGCAGGGGGGTCGCTGCAGAGTCACCCTGGCGTGAAATCCACGGAGACCCCCGCACCGCCACCACCACGTGAGAACACGCCGAGCTGGCGGCGGCGCGGGAGGGGCGCCCATCCCTGACCTTAAGGAAGCTTGCATACACGGATCCACACCCTTCCCATCGATCCGCCTGGTTGCTGGAGGGACTGTGGGTCAGTTCAGTTCAGGTCAGTCCCTCAGTCGTGTCTGACTCTTTGCGACCCCATAGACTGCAGCACGCCAGGCCTTCTTGTCCATCACCAACTCCTGGAATTTGCTCAAACTCATGTCCGTTGAGTCGGTGATGCCATCTAACCATCTGTCCTCTGTCATCCCCTTCTCCTCCCGCCTTCAATTTTTCCCAGCATCAGCGTCTTTTCAAATGAGTCAGTTCTTATCAGGTGGCCAAAGTATCAGAGTTTCAGCTTCAGCTTCAGTTCTTCCAGTGAATATTCAGGACTGATTTCCTTTAGAATGGACTGGTTGGATCTCCTTGCAGTCCAAGGGACTCTCAAGAGTCTTCTCCAACACCACAGTTCCAAAGCATCAATTCTTCTGTGCTCAGCTTTCTTTCTGGCCCAGTTCTCACATCCACACATGACCGCAGAAGAAACCACAGCTTTAACTAGATGGACCTTTGTGGCCAGAGTCCTATATTCACATAGTCTGGCCGGGACCCCCGGCTCCCCCTCTCATCCGCTTCTGCTTCGTCTGACCACAGACAGACACACAGCTTCCCAAGTGGAAGCTGTCCGTGGAAGTTCTCAGTAAGCCCCCCTATTCTAAATAAGGGACTTCCCAGGTGGTGCTGGTGGTGAGAACCCCCGGTCCAGTGCAGGAGATACCGGAGACCAGATTTCCTTTCATGGACTGAGAAGATCCCCTGGAGGAGGGCGTGGCAAACCCACCCAGTGTTCTTGCCTGGAGATTTTCAGGAGCCTGGAGGGCTGTCATCCACAGGGTCACAAAGAGTTAGACACAACTGAAGTGACTTAGCTCGAGTGCATACTGAATAAAGGTCAGCATTTTCCTACGAGAGAAAGCTTCAGGCTGCAAGCATATGCCCAGGGCTATGTCTCCTGGGCCTTCAGCTCTGTAATGCACATGGCAGCTGAACTCTCTGATTTTAAAGTTGTGAACACAGCACCCCACCGCCTCTCTTATTCTGTTGCAGTGTAGACACTGGAGGTTACAGAAATGTGTACTGTCCCTAGAGTCGTCATCCTCTCACAAACATCAACTAAAAACCACACACCAGACTCCCTGCTCCACGCGTGGACAAGACGGTGCGGCGGACGTTCTGTGGCCACCAGTTTGGTGTGAGTCAGATTCTGCATTCGGCGAGCCCACCAGGGCCACATCTGCTGTGGTCTGCTTCTGCGCCGAGTCTTCCCCCGGGCTGAGATGTGCGGATGTCCCTCTGCAGGGAGCTTTGGAGCATCTTGCGAAGCCCGCTGGCAGTGAGAGCGGACTTTTGTCTCGATCTGCTCGCTCCCTGTGTCTAGTTAACAGGCACTGAATGGTCAACTGCTGATTCACTGGATGCTATTTAGTTTGTTCTGTCAGCTGTTTATTCATCTGTAACTTCCTGTTAAGATGCAGGGTGTGCTTTTTAAAGAAGCCTTGCACAGCATAAGTTTTATTTTGGGACTGGATGTGCTAATATATAAAGAGGATCTCCGGGAGTTATTTAGCCCCATGGGCTATTTTCTCTCAGCAAAATTTTGTGGGCACTCCCTGGGTGCCAGGCGTGGTTCAGGACACCAGTGGTGCAGCAGTGAATGAGACTGTCTCAGCTTCCAGAAGCTTGCCGTCCACTCCTGCGAGACGTGCTTAAGTGTGAGTGCAGTGAAGTGTGGTACATGTGCAAGGGGTGTGGGGTGCAGAGCAGAGCTGGAAACTTCCAGGAAGCAAACTGAGGGAGTCCCCGCGGCAGAGGCTCTGGGAGGGAATTTAGCAACATTTCAGCTGTGGGTGATAATGGTTTGTGTAGTTACTTAATCGTTTCCAACTCTCGTGACCCCATGGACTGTAGCCCTCCAGGCTCCTCTGTCCATGGGATTTCCTAGGCAAGAATACCGCCGTGGGTTGCCATTTCCTTCTCCAGGGGACCTTCCTGACACAAGGACTGAACCCCAGTCTCCTGGATTGGAGGCGGATTCTTTACTGCTGAGCCAGCAGGGAAGCCTCATGGTCACATGACAAAGATGTCACGTTTGCTGACAATGTGAGGGGAAGAGCTTGAACGTAGGGACGTTAATAGAGAGCTATTTAAGAGGCTGTTGCAATGATTTAAGCAAGAGATGTTAAGGCCTAATTGAAGATGCTGTGGAGATCTGAGAATTTCTACAGCAGGAGGGGATGGTGGGAGGTGAGGAAGAGTTTGAGGAAGCTTTTGTTTTGGATCCTCAGTTAATGGTGTTGCCATTGAGAAGAATGGAAGAGAATGAGAAGCTGGTGTGCTGAGTGAGGGCAGTGGAGACGGGCTCACTCTCCAACCAGTTGCGATTTGACTAGAAATCCAACTTTGTAGTTTGAGAAAGAAGTTTGGGCTGAGAATGCAGATGTGAGCCACTTTGAACAATTTAGAGTGTGATTCTCGTGAGAACAGCTTGTGTTTTCTGTTTATGGTGCTTGACAAATGACCAGCACTTCAAAAGTACATGGTGTTTATTTTAAAATATAGTTTTGGGGTAAAATGTAAGTGGATTCCAGATCACAGCTTTTTTTCCTTGAATGATGTCAGCTTTTCTGGTAGGGGTTCAGCATATCAGGAGGAGAAGAGGGCAGTACAAACTGGACACAGTCTACAAAATGAACTTCAGGGTGTTAATGACATTAAAAGTGGTACTTGCCTTTTCGGGACTGCTAGTTGCTCAGTTGTGCAATCCCCTGGGCTGCAATCTGCCAGGCTTTTCTGTTCATGAATTCTCCAGTTAAGAAGACCAGAGTGGGTTGTCATTCCCTTCTCCAGGGGATCTTCCCGACCCAGGGATTGAACCCAGGTCTCCCACATTGTAGACAGATTCTTTACCATCTGAGCCACCAGGGAAGCCCTTTTAGGATTACAGAGTTAATCTTCACGCTACAGCGTTCCAAGATCAAATGCAATATACAGTTTTCCATAGTTCACCAGAGTTTTTCTTTTTTTTAATTTTCAGGATTAGAGATTTAAGAAACACTCTGATGAACGATAGGAAACTGTATATTGCACTTGATCTTGGAATGCTGTAGAGTGAAGCTTTTTCTAGAGGTACTGTACTGAGTACTGGAGTAGGGTGCCATTGCCTTCTCCGAGTTCCTGGGAAGTTGGTAAAAATGTGTCCTTAACCATACAAAGTAGAATTTTAAAGCACAACTTTTACTAAAATCGTCCTTTATATCCAGGAATCTGGCTTAACCCTAACCTTAATTCCAACCCTAACCTGTCGCCTTAACCCTAAGCCTAGTTCCAACCCCCAACCTGCGTGTCACACTAACACCAACTCTGCCATGATTCTGCATCTGTGCCTCTAAACCGAGTCCTGCCCCAAAGAAGAACTTTCACTCTGACGCTAACCACACCCCAGTTGTAACCTGAACCCTAAACCCAAATGCAGTGCTAACCCTTAACTCTAACCTATACCCCATTTCTTGTGACTAGCCCTAATCTTTACGCTAGACCTGGCCTTTTCAGGGGTGGACCTATTAGGGGAAACTGTGCTTAGGTCTCTAGATAATCAAAGCTGAGGAATGAATCTCAGACTAAATGAGTAATTTACAAGCAGATCATCAGTGAACCATCTTTCGTGATTAGGTTCCCTGACCTGTCTGATAAACATATCCACGGTCTGGGGCTGGTTCCTGGATGTCTACAGGACTTCCTTGCCTCTGTTCTCTGATTTCACTAAGTGCACTAAATAAGGGTTACTGTGAAAATGCAGTGAAAGTCTCTCTCTGAGAGGCAAGATCCAAAATGAGAGTACACTTCCACAGGTTCACAAAGGTGGATACTGCCCTTGACCTGCGTCTTCTAGGACTCCCCAAAGTGTAAGGCTTTCCTACTCCAAAAGACTGACGGAAGGCTGGGACTAAGTCCCATGTGACTCGAATCCAACTGGAACTCGAGGATTAGGCCAGCAGTCTGACAAGGACGTGCTGTGTTGGACTCTGGGGGTTATGGAGGTGAGGCAAGAGACCGCATGGAATTCAGACACTTCACAGGGAAGCTGAGGGAACGTGATCACCGTGCATGAAAGAGTGAGCGAGTCTGACGGGACAGGATGGAATCAGTGCTTGTCTGCGTGGTGCAGACCTGGATGCTGAACTGCTTCAGAGTGTGGATGGTGGTGGTTGTTCACACGCTAAGTTATGTCCAACTCTTGTGACCCCACGGACTGCAGCATGCCAGGCTTCCTCCCCTGTCCTTCACCATCTCCTGGACTTTGCCCGAGTTCATATCCATTGCATCGGTGATGCCATCTAACCATCTCATCCTCTGTCACCCTCTTCTTCTGCCTTCAATCTTTCCCAGCATCCAGGTATTTTCCAGTGAGTCATCTGTTTGTATCAGGTGGCCAAAGTACTGAAGCTTCCATCTGCCATTTGCATAGCACACAGCCGCTCACTAAACTTTTATGACACACATCCCATCCTTCTTAGGACTCTGGGAAGCTGACAAAAGGCAGGTTATTAGTAAACAGTTTACCTTTACATATGCAGAAATGACTCAGAAAAGTTGACTCCCCCTGCCCCAAATCTCCCAGCAAAATTGGCAGAGCAAAGCTTCGAACTCAAGTTGGCCAGGTTCAAATCCAATGGGATGCTCACTCTATTTCATGGAGTAAATGAGACCTGAGCTGGGCCTTAGAAGACCAAGTAGAATTTGAAGAGAATATTCTGCTTGGGCTGCAGAGTACAAGGAGGTGGGCAGGAAGCCAGGAGTGGGGTGGGAAGCAGATAAGGAAGTGGGCAGTGAATGAGGAAGACTGGAAGGGAAAGTGGCTTTGGGAGCTGGGCAGTGTTCTTGTTTCATGCAGGGCTTCACTAAGGAGTCCATGAGGCTAGCTGGGTGAGTGACTTAAAGGAGGACCCATCTGGCAGTGGTGTGTGTGGGGGCGGTTAGAACAATGGGGTCCAGCAGCAGGAAGCCCATCTAAGGGACTCTGGGGTGTGGCTACAAGGAAGGGGTTGGAACCGGGTGGCAAGTGCTGGTACAGAGTGAAAACAAACGGGTTTAAAAAAGACAGTTCAAAAGGACAGATTTACTGTTAGAGCATGAGATATGGAGAAAGCGGGAAAAAATCAGATTCTGCATTTCAGACAACTAGTTATGTGGCCTCAAGCAAGTGACAGAATCTGTCTGGGCCCCTCAGCTGACGGAAGCGTGAAGGCAGCTCTCGCCTTGCAGGGGGACTGAGGCCTGTATGAACAGGCTTGATGGCTTGATGGCTTTCTGTTGTTGCTCTTGTTTGTAATATTCATCTATTTGGCCAGTTCGTGTATTTATTTGCACGCTGGGGCCGTGGGATCTTTAGTTGCGGCACCTGGGATCTAGTTTCCCGGCCAGGGAGGGAACCTGGGCCCCCTGCATTGGGCGCAGCGTCTTAGCCATCAGACCCCCAGGGAAGTCCTAATTGGTTGTTTTCACGAAGATGAAGGGGGAACAATTTTAAAATGTCTAGAAAGACATTCTCAACAAGATCATTAAAAATAATGAAGAATCTGGGAATATTGTAAGTGACTCCCATGGGGCAGAAGTAAATACCCTATGAGAACTGTGTTGAAATTAAAACCACATTTGAAGAATGTGGGGATGTAAATACTTACAAATATAAAGGTAGGTGGAGAAAGGATACAACACTCTCCGAATCTTATGAAGAGTAAATACGTGTAGAGAGAAAGGACTGGAGGAAACACTGAGAATGATCTTCTCTATGGGTTGATTTGCATGATCAAGTTTTGTACTTTTTGGACTTTCTGCAATATCCAAGTTTTGTACAATGAGCCTTATTACTTTTTTTTTCTTTAGAAGGTAGTCTTTTAATTTATTTATTGATCAGGCTGCACCAGGTCTTCGTTGTAGCATGTGGGATCCAGTTCCCCGAGCAGGGGTCAAACCTGGGCCCCCTGCGTCGGGAGTGGAGGGTCTTAGCCACTGGGCTACCAGGGAAGTCCTCAGGGAGCCTTGTCATTTTTAAAGAGAGAAAAAATATTTAGGAAAGAAGAACAATAGATGAGTACAACTACCACTGAAATCAGGAAACCTGGACTTGAACCCACAGTCTTTTAAGGGAGATCTCACACAGCTGGTCTCAGGACTTAATAAGGCTCAGGTCTTTGATGTCTCATCACAGAAAGAACTCGGCGAGACACAAAGTGACAGATAGGAAGTGGATTTGTTTAGAGAGAGTGTGGACCATCTCAAAAGGGGAGAGGTCTGAAATATGGGGTGACTAGTTTTTATGGACAGAGGAATTTCATAGGCTAATGAGCAAGAGGATTATTCCAACGATTTGGGGGGAGGGATAGATTTCTAGGAATTGGACCACTGCCCACCTTTTGATCTTTGATGGCTTCAGGACTTTCATGGCACCGTTGGGTGTCACTTACCTTATGCTAACATATTGCAGTGATGCTAATGTGTGAGGCTCAAGGTCCAGTGGAAGGCAGCTCTTCTGCCATCTTGGACCTCGATGGTTCTAGCCCACTGGGCCGTGTCTTGTGGCTATGTCATTCTCTTAAAGGTTGCACCCTGCCCTTTCCCTCCTGCTTCACTGCTGTTTAAAATCTTTAGAGGGGGTGTCTCCCTTATAACTGGTTCAAAAGAAAATAGCATATAAGAAGTAGAGAAGGGGCAAGAAGTGGCATCCTTCTCTACCTGATTTAGAAAATGTCAGTGAGTGGAATAAATCCTGGGCCATGGCAGAGAGGGAGCGGTGAGAGGTGACCTTCATAAGAAAAAGGGAATAGAGGCTGAAGAAGAGAAAATACCCAGAGAAAGAGCAGGGAATGCATTTTCTCAGGAAATCAGGGTTCTCTCTGTGAGGTAGTCTGAACTTTGGAAGCTGTTTACAGCTCAGATAAATACAAAAGCAGATAAGAATGTAGTTAAGTCACAATTGCAAACAATGCTCCATTGTACAGTTTTTCATTAGGTTTCAAACCTCCAGGAGACACTTGCCAAAATTCCTCTTGGTTTTCCGCCAGGCCTGCAAAATGTTTTCAATGAACAACCTTGCATTCAGGCATAAATAAGAACTGACCATCCAGTGACATCATGAAACGTGTTGAGAATGTTTTATGAATTTTCACGTAACTAAAATACTTCTAGGAAATAAGACCATAAACATGCCCTGAGGAAAATAATAAGTGAAAACCAATAGGATAATTATCTTAGAATCTTGATATTGATCCATGAAGATTCCTGGCTTTGTGCTTAGTAAACAGATAATGAGGCTTTACCATTGGTGCTTGTGGTAAAGAAGCTGCCCCCCAATGCAGGAGACGAGAATCAGGTTTGACCCTTGGGTTGGGAAGATTCCCTGGAGGAGGACACAGCAACCCACTCCAGTATTCTTGCCTGGAGAATCCCAAGGACAGAGGAGCCTGGTGGGCTACAGTCTACCAGATTACACAGAGTAAGACACAACTGAAGTGACTTAGCGCACGCGCGCACGCACGCACACACACGCACACACACACGCACACACACAAAGATAATGTAACATGACAGGGCTACTGACTGGAGGCAACATGAGGGGTAAAATGGTCATTGATGCCAGGTCTTCTGCTAAATGCGCTACCTCACATGACCTTGTACTAGCACTTAAATGGAAACCCGCAGGAATCATCTTTAACAGGTAAGTTTCCGACAAGCGGAGCCTTCGTTTTATCTTTGAATTTATTTTCATTTACCTGTGTGTTGTTTTCCGCCAAAGGCATGCTGCACAAAGTTCAGGGAACGCTCCTCAGATGTTTCTTCTCCTGCCTACTATTCCACTGGCTTTGTCCCTTCAGCGTCTGTTGTGGATTTCACTTGACCTTGTCACAGGTGACACGCTGGGCTCTGCCTGGTGGAGGGCCGGAGTTCTCCAAACACAAAGTTCCCCAAGCCCCAGGAAATGCCAGGTCTGAAAGGGTCGGGGGCAGCCTCTCTGGTTTTCTTTTGGATCAGCTTGTTACTAATTTCCTGGCTATACTCTAATTTGTAAAAATGGCATAAAGGAAAATAAACGAACATAGTAAGGACTGGAAGAACCTGAGCTTCTCACTACTACTCACCATCTGCCTATATTTTATGTGGCAAGTGGGCAGATCCGCTCTGGGGAGAGATGGAAGTTTTTTGTTTTCCCCCAGTTGTAAGATATTTTTCAAAGAGAGGTTGTCAGAATAAACCCTGTCATATCTTCTGCTTATGATATCGCTGTAGAGAATGCCAGAACATTAGGAAAACAAAAATTCACGTGTCAGTGCTGATTGTTGAAAAGTTAAACCTCATCAGAGTACATTTACATGTTAAAGTGTCTGCGAGGACGAAGGCAGCACTGCGGGGAATGAGAACAGAAGAGGGTAAGAACAGAATGGTGCTTTTGGACTTTACAAAAGCGAGATAATTAGGCCTGAGATGGCTTTTCAGTGGGGGCCCTCTCATTCCGTATGCTCCCCTGAGTGACTGTCAGAATAAGCCACCAGTTTCCACACCGTGTGTAATCAGTGTGACATCTGGGCTCCATCAGCGGCCCCTGTTTCTCTAGCGTTGGCCAAACCAGCACACTTCCTGTCACTGGATTACTGTCAGAGCCGCCGGGTCTGGTTACCCTCCGGCTGTTTTCTCCGGCTGGCAGGCGTGCTCCTGCCCACACTTGCATGTCATTCTCGTTTTTGAAAAAGCTTTGACAAATACCCCGCTGCGGGGTTACTGCAACTCCTTGCGGAAGCTTCTCCTTCCTTTCGCCATCGATGACGCCTACTCTGCTTGATACATGTGCGTTTGACACCTTTTCCTGCACAAGTAAACTGGAAATGTGTGGTTTTCATCGTGGCCTGCAGTGAAGAGGAGAATGAGGAAGAAAGTCCTTTGAAGACTTTGCGGAAAGAAGGGATTGGGGTTCCGGCCTGTCGTGGAGCCACGGGGGTAAACCAAGTCATAATATCGGGCAGAGGAACCGGCTGAATTTTATGCATTAAGCGTCAGACACAACCTCCGAACAAAGTGGAGCCTCTCCAAGGCGCTGGCCAGATGCAAGCCTGGTAAGTCAGTGCTTAGGACTGAAACTTTCCTGTGAAGCAGAACACCAGTGAGAACACGCTTTTAGGAAGGAACGTTTGAGCCTTTGAAAAGTTTTATCCTTTCTATAACTGTGACTGTGGAAAAATAAGAACCCTCACGTGGTGGGGCCTGTTATTTGGGGTGTTTTGCTGGGTTGCTTTGGGGTATGTTTTCCTTTGGAGGAAGAGGAGTCAGAAAGATATGCTTGGCTTTACTATCTAAATCTCTTCTAGCATAAAATCAAATTGCCAGAGACTTGGTGTTTGAGGATCTAGGCAAACTGATGACCTTGAATTATGCTTTTCTTTCAGTATGTTCTGAAATGTCAGCCGATTGAATGTGTAGAGCTCCCATGAACATTCACTGAGGGGAGGATTTATTGGAAAACTCAAGTCTATTGTGATTTAAGGAGCTCTAGCTCCATAAAAAAGAAAGCAAGAAAACTTTGCTTTTTGCCCTTTATTTAACAACATCTTTATCATTAAAGAGATAAAACCATAACCAAAGCAGTTGATGACAAATACTGTAAATAGCAAAAACGTTATAAGATCCTATATTTCCAAAGAAAAGTTGAAGATGTAAATTAAAAAAAAAAAGCCAAGTAGAAAAGATAACTTTTACTTTCTGCTTATCCATAACAAATTGCCTCTGTAATTGTCGTCTAAGATGGCCTTTATATGGTTCTTTGCCCTCATTAAGCGCGTGGGGGGATAACTAAATGTGAAATCACTGCAGTTTATTAAATGTCAAAGAGGAACTTGTTAACCAGACAGATCAGATAACCAGCTGCTGTGCAGAACAGTCGCCAGCCACGGGAAATGTCAGCACTGCCTTTAAAAGACAGCCGATGACTACACAAAATGCATAGCCCGTAAATAATTAGGAAAAAAAAAAGATTAGAAAGCATGCCACTTGCGTTAACCTATATGTTCCTGAGAAGCATAAGTATCAGAATGTGTCGTTAGAAACACTGATTACACGTGGTTGAGTTAGAAGCTGAGATGGTCAACTTGCGGCCTAATTCCACAGTCTCAGGCAGACACACAGGCAGGATATGAGCAGAGCAGAGAAGTGGAATTCCGAGCACACAGCTTGGAGGAGGGGAGGCTGTGGGGTATGTGGATATGAACTGAAAAGACAAGGGTCCCAGGAAGAGGTCTTTGTCATGAAATGGGACTTTCCCCTTCTTTGTCCTGGGGATTTCTCTTCCCTGAAATGAAGGCAGATGGCGTCTGCTTTCTGGAAGCTGTCTCTTTGTCTTTGGAAAGGAAGAAATAAAATTCCCATGGAAAGGATCCTGGACAAGTTAGGAAACCTCAGAGGGCCCATGGAATCCCTTAAGAGGTCCATCCTCGGCTGGACCTGAGAAGGTCTGTGACCCTCTTGCAACTTGGCTGAATTGTGGGCTGAAGAATCGCTGCTTTGCGCGAGGAGCGGGTTTGAGGGAAAGGGCACGCACGGTTGAGGAGAGACACCGCCTTGAGAGCTGGGCTCATGCTGCCCCAGCATCACGCTCGGTATCTCAGGATATTTAGAAGAGCCAGCCCCATCCAAGACCCTTGCACTTTGTGTGTGCGTGTGTGTGTGTGTGGGGGGGTGGTCTGTGTAGAGAGAGGGCCGAAAATGCTTCTTGCCCTGTGCAAGCAGAGACATGCAAGACGCCTGTCACTAGGTCAGTCTTGCCCAGCTGGTGGTAGAGAGGGTCCGGACTTAGGGAGACGCAAGGCCTTTGGAGGTAGCCCTGACCTTGATCCTGGAGGGCTGAGATGGAGGGATGAGACGGGGAGCCAGAATCTAGAGCGTTACCGGGCTGTGCATAGTCGCTCAGTCGTGTTTGACTCTTTGCAACCCTGTGGACTGTAGCCCTCCAGGCTCCTCTGTCCATGGGGATTCTCTAGGCAAGAATACTGGAGTGGGTTGCCATGCCCTTCTCCAGGGGATCTTCCCCACTCAGGGATCGAACCCAGGTCTCCCACATTGCAGGCGGATTCTTTACCAGCTGAGTCACCAGGGAAGCCCTTCTAGAGCGTTAAGACCCCAGTAAGACAAGAGGCGCGTGGCTCTGAGGATCAAGGCGAGCAGAGGAGTGAAGCTGGTGACGAGTTCCGGCAGAAGGGGCTGGTGGGAAGGAAGGAGTCATAAGGAATGGCTCCATGCTGGTGTCTGCTCATATTGTGTGTCTGGGGCCTGGGTGAACTGGGCATGGCTATGGTGACCTAAAGGTCCTGTGGCACTTGGGCAAACGGGATAGAACCCCATGAGTGCCCGTGTGCTAAATCACTTCAGTCATGTCAGACTCTGTGCGACCCCATGGCCTGCAGCCCACCAGGCTCCTCTGTCCATGGGGATTTTCCAGGCGAGAGTACTAGAGTGGGGTGCCATGCCCTCCTCCAGGGGATCTTCCCGACCCAAGAGTCAAACCTGTGTCTCATCTCTGCTGCACTGGAGGCCGGGTTCTTTACCACTAGCGCCACCTGGGAGGCCCACAGAGCCTCATATCATGGACTAAAGGTCACCCTAGGAAATCTAGTCTGTCTCCCTCTTTTCACTCACATGAGTGGTGCCCAGAGATGACTCCAGATTCCATAAGCAGTCACGGCAGAGCCCCACCAAAACCTGCCTCTCCTTGCACCCACAGACGGTCCGCCTGTGCCTCGAGGCGCTCAAGACTCGTCTCAGTGTTCCTGTCCCCTCGTTTGTATCTGTCACCCCAGCTGTGAGGGTGTGTGGCTAGCAGACCATCCTCTCCTCTGTCCTTGCGAGGGTCCTGTGTCCCACCCTGTGCAGCAGGGCCCCCTCCCCCAGCAGAGGGGGGGAGGGGCTCACGACAGTCACAACCCTTCCTTTCGGGATCCTTTGAGCTCCCGATCACCATGGCTCTTTTCAGCACTTTTTGCTTGTTACCTGCTGTTGATTTCAGGGCCCCTGTCCATGATCCTTGCTGTGCCCTGGCCCTCGGGTCCTCTCATTCCTGTTCCCCGTAATCCTGTCCTCGCTCGGCCAGCCGCTCACCTCCCTGTCCTCACCTCCCCTGGCCTTCATCTCCTGCCTCCCACTTCCCACCTCCATCCCCATCGACCCGCCCAGCACCTTGAGCCCAACATTCCTCTGATCCCAGTGGGACCTCCACTCCACGGACTCGGCCACCTGTTCTCCACCCCCATACCCTCCCTCTTCGCCCAGTTAAAGTTCTGCCTCCGGTCGGTACAGTCACTGTCTTGGGGACACCCTGGCCCTCACCCGGGCATCTCTTCTTTATCCTTCTCAGTCAGCAAGGCCACAGGTCTGCCCCCTCCCGTCCTCCCTGCCCTCGTTTTCTCTGCTCCGCGACTGCACAGCAGAGCGTGGCTCCTGCACACTCTCATCACACCCTCTCACAACTAGCATCCCCGGGTGGGCCTCGAGGCTGCCTGGAGAACATCCTGTATGTCCCTGGGGTCCGTGCGCTCTCCTGCTGCCTGCAGAGACCTGCCGTGCCCTTTTCTTTCTGGAGCCCCCTGGCATCTTTCCCCTACGTTCAGTCTCAGCTGGTGGCTTTGGGTCTGCTCACTAAGAAGCAGGTCCTCAGAAGGGACCATCCAGACCCCGCGCACACATCTGGTCAGGAAGCCCCTGACACCGCGTTCCCGCCCCTTCTCCAGGGGTCCAGGCAGCCTCCCCGGGAACTAGCCCGGTCAGCATCACTGTCCCTTCTCAAAACCTGCCTCCAGCAGTCAAGCCCCTTCTCTACCGGGTCATTCCCACTGGAAAGCAAGCAGGCTTTGTTTCTCCCATCTTAAACAACAACAACAACAACAACAACTTTCTATTGATGTACTTTTCCCCTCACTATTTTTCTGCCTTCCTTCACGAAGAAATTTCTCAAGAGTTTTCTCCACTTTCTCTCACCCCATTTCCTCTTGAACCTACTGTGATCGGACTTCACTCATCCACTTCCGTAAACCCCTCCGGACAATGTCAATAATAATACCTTCAGGCACGGCAGTCCCTTCTCCAAACTCATCTCAGCTGACACGTCGGGCTCAGCCTCCTCCCAACGTTCCTCCTTCGCCTTGAACCACGTGTGCTCAGGGTTTCCTTCTGTCTCACTGGCGGCTCTCGGTCTCTTTGGCTGTTCCCTCCTGCCCCCACCTCTGTGCCACGGAGCTCCCAGAGCACTGGACGTCCTCTCTTACATGAAAGCTCTTTTTGGGTGATCTAGCCCAGGCTCATAGCTTTAAATACCAGTCACATGGCAACAATTCCCCAAGTTAACACCCATCTGGGACCATTTCCCTTGAACTTGAGACTCACAGCCAGCGCCTACTCGGTAGCTCACTTGGATGCTGTATCAGTCTCATCAGAAGGGCAGAACCACTATGAGCGATGCAACGATTAGAATTTCTGCAGCCGCGGGAGCTGTTGAAGCGTCTGCGAAGAGCTGCTGGCTTTGCCCCCCTGGTGGTGGGGGGAGAGCCCTTGGATGCTGTAGGTAGGCCGTACCTGCGCTTGGGAAGAAGAGCAGAACCCGCAGTGGGAGGGAGCTGGACAAACTGCGGCCACGTCTGCCTCTCAGGGCCTCCAACCTGGACCGCAGGAGGGCCTGCTGAAGAGCTGCAGGCACCTGAGCCCGGTGGCAGAGCAGGATGGGGAGGTGGTGGGGTGGGGACAGGCTGCCTCCTGCCTGGGTGCACGGTGGCCGCGGTGCGGCAGGGCCCGTCCAGACCCCGGATGCTGCCTCATCTGCACCTGCCAGACTCGGCACAGACCGTCGGTGACCCACCCGGGAGCCCGGGGAAGGGGTCCTGGGAAATGGGCTCCATCTCATTAATAGCTCAAGAGGCGCAGCTCAGCGCCCCCGTCACTAGTGACTCTCGCACCACGCGCCCCGAGCGCGCCCCTCGAATCGTCTCCATCTGCAGTCCTTCTCCATGCTTCCAAAAGCCTCAGCCTCTTTCCTGACTCTTCTTTTTCTCTCCACCCCGCATACCATTTTCCAGGAAGTCTGGTCAGCCGTCGGAGAAGGCAATGGCACCCCACTCCCGTGTTCTTGCCTGGAGAATCCCAGGGATGGGGGAGCCTGGTGGGCTGCCATCTATGGGGTCGCACAGAGTCGGATATGACTGAAGCAACTTAGCAGCAGCAGCTAGTCAGCTCTGCCAGAATCTGACCCCTTGGTCCGAGTGCGGGGGTTTCCCACCTGGACCTCTGCAGGTGGGGGGTTTCTCTCTGTCCCCTCACAAGCCCCCTGTGAATTTTCCACACCGCAGCCTGGGGGGCCGCTGTGAAGCTCAAGGTAGGCCCCACTGCTCTGCCGCCCAAACTCTCCAAGGGCTCCTTGTCATTAGAGATTGTTCTCATTGCTGAGAACTGTTGTTCTCATTCTTGGTCATCCTCAATTGATTTTTTTTTAAACCTAGCTTAATTTTATGGGACCGATTAAAATCTCATGTCAGTTAAATAAATGCTGACTAGAAAATTCAGGCATTATGTCTCACAGTTATAAATTGGAGTGTGAGGCAGTCAGGTAACTTTAAATTACAGATGATGTGTATTAAGTCAACCAACATCTCTTGTGTTCCAGAATATGTTTCTAAAACTTGAGGTGTTTTTCAGGTACCATTCCTGAGGCTGTTTTATTTTGATTTAGTTTAGTTTAAATGTAGTAGAGGATTTGATTTTTTCTTTTTGAACAGGGATAAAACTCTTTACCAGCTCTCTTAGCCAGTTCAGTTGCTCTGTCGTGTCCGACTCTTTCCGACCCCATGAATCGCAGCACACCAGGCCTCCCTGTCTACCACCAACTCCCGGAGTTCACTCAGACTCCTGTCCATTGAGTTGGTGATGCCATCCAACCATCTCATCCTCTGTCGTCCCCTTCCCCTCCCGCCTTCAATCTTTCCCAGCATCAGGGTCTTTTCCAATGAGTCAGTTCTTCTCCAGCTCTGAAACTTAGCATCTCAAAACAAAGGCTCTTGAGTAGCATTTCTCATGGGTTTTGTGAATCAGGAATTTGGAGTGGCTCAGCTGAGTAGCTCTGGCTGACACTGTCTGGTGGGATCAGCAGTGTGTGGAATGTCTGGGGGCTGGCCAGGCATTTCTTCCATCACGCCATCTCTGCTTTTGAATAAGGAAGCTTGTGTTTCCTCATAGCATGGTGTGTCAGACTTCTCCCAGGTGGCAGAGGGCTCCAAAAGCTAGTATCCTGAGAGGGAGAGACAGGAGGAAATTATGTTGCCTATAATGACCTTGCCTTGGAAGTCATCCTGTGTCACGTCTGCCATTCATTAAGGCAGTCATCAAGTCCCCCTCAGGTTCAAGGGGAGGAGACCTAGACTCCATCTCTAGATTGGGAGAGCTAAAAAGTTGTGCAAGGGCAAGTGAGGGTCAGGAGCGTCATCGTGGCCATTTTTGGAAAAGACAATATGCTACAATTTGTCCTGTGGTTGCTGTCATCCACACGCCCTCCATATGCAAAATGCATTCAGCCCTCGCCCCTCAGAACACCCCCAAATTTTGTGCAGTAAGATATCAGGCTCAGGCTTGAGGTTCAGGATCAAGCTATTCAAATCAAGCCTAGGACTTCCTTGGAGGTCCAGTGGCTAAGACTCTGAGCTCCCGAAACAGGGGACCTGTGTTCAGAGAACTAGATCCCACATGCTGGAACTAAACCGCTACATGCCGCAGCTAAAGATCCTGCTTGCTGCAAGGAAGACCAAACGCCCTGCACGCTACCACTGAGACGCAGCAGGGCCAAACAAATAAGCAAGTACTTAAAAGAAATAAATCAAGCTTAGGCGCGGCTGAGACATCTCAAGGGCATTCCTTCACACACAGTTCCTTGTGTGACGTTCCTCTCAGTCTTGCAAACTAGGCAGGACTTACCCGCCCTCTGCCTGTGCAGCTCAGAATCGTGGGGCACCACGGGATAACCTCTGTAGATGCTCCCACTCGAAAGGGGGTCCCAGGAGGCGCACAGCCATTCTAAGCCCTGCACATGCCGCTGGGTCCTTGATTAGGTCTCAGGCCCATGTCTCTAGAAACAGTTCCTGACAGCTCTTTATTCTGCCCTCTAAGCCTGTAATTCCTCCCTGGGATTAAAGTGTAGTCCGTGTTTACAGCTGAGTGGTCTTCCCATCCTCGTTCTTGCTTGTGGGTCCAAAGGTCTTTTTATTTTACGTTTCTACCCTTTTCTCGCCCTGTTGATATTATCTTCTGCTGCCACACTTTTCTTGAAAGCTTTGTGGGTTTCCTATGAATCATACAGAGGTCTGTTTGGTAGGAAAACAGTAACATATATAAACAGAAAATTTCACAGAAAAGATTACAGATGGTCTTCAAATATATGAAGGAACACTTACTCTTGCTCAAAGTAACAGAGATGCAGTTTGTAATTCAATAAGTCAGCAGGAGGGGGTTTCGACGGTACTAGTCACGTTTCCTATTTGTTCATCAGTGTGCTAATCATAAGGGTGTGTTCATTTCGTGAAAATTTACTGTCTCTGCGTTTCTGATAGGTGCACCTTCTGTATATACATTATACGTAAATAAGATGACAAGCAAACTGCATGGAAATACCACATCTCACTTACAGATAAGCAAACATCCCAAAGACAGACACTAGGTCCCGTAGAGAAGGCAGCAGGGAAACAGGCCTGTTTATCCGGTGCTGGTGGAGATGCCAACTGCTGACACCCCCGGGGTGTTTCACAGTGTCTGGAAAAATTAGGTATGCCTTCTTCCTTTGATCTGGCAGCCCCATCTCTAGGAATGGATGTCAAAGATACACTGGCATCATTACGAAATGACAGCATGCACACGGCTACTTATTGCTGCCTTATAAAATCCAGATGTCTGTCACTAGGAGTTGGTTGCTGTTCCTTCCACACAAAGGGTCACCCTGTAGCTGCAAAAGGGATGTGAATGGTCTGTTCACATCCCTCTGGCGGAATGATACCCAGAACCCTGAGCTATGGAACAGTGTTGAAGAGAGAGACCTGGTAAAACAGTATATGGATTCACCTAGAGTTTCAAAAAGAAACAAGTGAAGAATAAAACTAATAAAAAAATGCTTACCTTTGGGGAGAGGGGGGTTAGGGTAGAGGGAACCAAAATGAATCTTTACTTTGGAAACATGCGATGTTTTATGTAATTTTAAAATTTAAAAAGCACCTTTAAAACAATGCAAAAGGAAGCAAATGAACCCAAGAATCAGATAGCAAGTTTGTGAAATTTAGACTGAGGGTGAGTACAGTGAGTAGAACGTGGGTCATCCTAAATGGGGCACTTTGAGGGTGAAAAGGGGTGATTTTAATAATTATTCCCAGACAACGGGTGTCAACTGGACTGACCCAGGCCCTTCAGGACCCGTGACTACCCTAGTCATGGTTGGATGCTCTCAGGAATTATTCTTATTTCTGTTAGGTGCAGTGATATCGCTTAGAAATGCATATCAAAGTGTTTACAGGTGACACGATCTAATGTGTGGGATTTGCTTGCAAACATAGCTTCTCAAGGGCTTCCCAGGTTCAGTGGTAAAGGATTCGCCTGTTAATGCAGAATATTCGGGTTCAGTCTCTGGGTCCAGAAAATCCCCTGGAGAAGGAAATGGCAACCCACTTCAGTATTCTTGCCTGGAGAATCCCATGGGCAGAGCAGCCTAGGGGGACTACAGTCCCTGGGGTCACACAGAGTCAGACATGCCTAAGCGTGGAGCACGATTACTCCTCAGAGTGTGAGTGAATCAGAGCCACCTGGAGAACGTGGGAAAACATGGAATACTGACCCTCACCACAAAGACTGATCCAGTGGGTCTGGCGTGGGAAATTGCATTTCCACCAGAGTGCTGAATGAGCTGGCATTGTTGGGCTTTAGGCTCATTTTTCTTGTAGCAACACTGTAAAACATTTCAGTTTAGCTAGAGTGTAGGTCTCTCCACTAGGAACTTTGTATCTACACACACAAACACATCAGCTGCTCACCCTGGCTGTCCCTGTGAGGGGAGGCATGTGTGTGTGAGAGAGTGTGTGAGTGAGTGAGTGAGTGAGTGTGTGTGTGTGTGTGTGTGTGTGTGTGTGTGTGTGTGTTAGTGGGGGAAGGCTGCAGTGAGATCACTGTTGAAGTCAGGCCATGAGCCCATGAAGTTATTTTACTGTTCTCTCCACCTTTGGGTATGTTTGAGAATTTCCTTAATTATACATTTAGGTATGTTTTTCAATCCAGGAGATCTATGTCCAACTCAAAGGGAACCTCTTAGGTTACTTTGATTCCCTTAATCAGATCACACTGATTTTCATTATTATTATAAGAATCATATTTATACTTCTGCCAAAGCAAAATCCAATAAAAATGAAACACATTTGAAAAATTCACCCTAAATGATCCACAGTTTATGATTTTACATACAAGTGTGACTCAGTGAGATAAAACAAACGACAGCATTTGATCTGGCAGCGAGCTTGAAAGCAGGTGCGGAGAACCACTTTCTTATTCTTCGATGCAGAGGGAGCTTCTAGCCACTCTCCCGTCCCGCACTGCTCTGTCTCTGTCGCAACTTCCCTCCAGTTTCGCCTCCTTTTCTGACACTATGCCGCGTCTTTTCTCATTGTTGTTCACCCTCTTCTGCTCCTTTGTCTTTTCCTTCATCCTTTCTGCCTTTCTAAAGGCATTTTAGATATTTTTCGGCTTTAGGTAAGGTCCTATATCACTTGCAAAGTGATTAGGTTATTTTGTATTCTTCCCTTAAAAACGGAATTGCTCTGAGATTCATACGCAGTCTTTGTAAAAAAAAGAAACCTTTTTGTTTTGTATTGGAGTATCGCTGATTCACAAGGTTCTCATAGTTTCAGGTGGACAGCAAAAGGAGTCAGCCATCCATACACCTGTAGCTGTTCTCTCCCAAACTGCCCGCCCATCCAGGCTGCCCCGTGACACTGAGCAGCGTTCCCTGAGCCATCCAGCAGGGCCTTGTTGGTTACGTGAAGTCTTTAGTTGGCTTCTTTTAAAACACCTGAGGATAGGCAGTAGGTCTTCACAGGAACAAACAAACAAACGCCGTTGTGGTGATGGACCGCACCTTCCGGCCTCTCTAAGTGGTTTGGTTTCTTCCTACGTATGCTCCTGGGAAGCTGTGGTCCGACTGGAACACGGACTTTTGCACTAAACTCCGAAAGGCCCACTCAAGACAGGCTCCCCTGCCTGCTCCCTGAGTTCTGTGAGTTAGTTCAGTAAGGGAAGATGCTGCAGTGTTTCATATATATAGATACATATATATATTACAAACTGCATGTTTTGTAGTGATTACAAAAGAGCAGACTGTGACTCACACAGTTTGGCTGGTGCCACGTGTACTTGAAGTGCGCTCACGAGTGACGTGAACTCACCCGGTTCTTTGGGCTGAAACAGCCGCCAAAGCTGGCAATACAGATGCTGAGAGATCTGTGTAGGAGAGGATGGCAAACATGAAGGCCCTCTAAAGCTCCAGGCAATCCTGGAGTGGATTACCATGCCCTCCTCCAGGGGATCTGCCTGACCCAGGGATCAAACCCAGGTCTCCTCTGTCTCCTGAATTGGCAGGCGGGTTCTCAATCCCTGGTGCCACATGGGCAGCCCTATTAAATGTAGATGGTATGTCAATCACATCTGAATGAAACCGCAAAAGTTAAAAAGAAGTCTCTTAGGGTCTTTGGACTAAAAGCCGGAAGGTTAAGGAAGGGAATAGGGAATCATTCAACGCAACACGCAATTTGGAAATAAGAAAGCAAGACAGTCAAAAGGAGTTAGTATCTTAATTGCCAGGGCAACTCTTTCATGACGGAAGAAAAGGAAGACATAGGAAAGTGCTCTGCTGCTTACGGCTAACAGAAGAGAAAAAAAAGAAAGAAAAAATCATGGCTAGCTATAAGGAAGAGAACACTCAGGAGGAAAAATAACTGTCTCCTAGAATTTAGATTCCTGGGATAGTTAGGAAACAGATACTGTCCTCAGTTAGAATAAGGGAGTAATTAAAAGCATGACAGCTGAAACAATGAGCTTTCTTGTCAAGTGAGGTTGTTCTGTGTGTATAACGTGTCTTAGGTAATTTCTGACTTTAAGAAAAGGCTGAGTCTTATCCTAGCATCAGAAGTGTTGAACTTGAATTCTAGTTCACTTACTACAAAAATATACCTGGATATTTGAGATACTCAAGTTTCTTTACATCTTGCTCTGTATCAGCTTATGTTGGTTATGCCTGAGTTAGGAAACAGTTTTTCCTCTCTCAGTATATTTTTGGTAAAGAAGAATTGGCTGACTTGTAATTGAGTGTATTACTTCTTAGCTAAGAAGTAAAGCCAGCTCACCTGTGGACCCAAACTTAAACACCGCTCTTTGCCTGATGGCAACGTAATCAGTGTTCTAGGCTAGTATTTGTGTACTCAGCTCCTCTGGGATAATGTACATTTTAGGCTTACCATTTTATAGAGGATAGCCACACGTGCTGTGTCAGTGTGTATATGGCCAGCTGAATATTTCCTTTCTTTTTTAAAAAAAGATTTGGCTGTGGGTCTCAGTTGCCGCACGTCGGCTCTTTCCTTGCAGCTTGCCGGCTTCTCTCTGGCTGTGGGGCTTAGTTTGCCCTGTGGTGTGTGGGATCTTAGTTCCCGGACCAGGGGTCGAACCCACATCCCCTGCATTGGAAGGTGGATTCCTAATCACTGGACCACCCAGGAAGTCCCTGAATATTTCCTATTTCTAATAAAGCCTTAGCTTCTGGGAGCTTGCTGTTTTCTGCATGGGGTGGAAAGTACCAGAAAGCTGTTACCTGGGGCTCTGCTGACACTATTTCCACGGACTCACAGATTGAGATTGGCAGTGCTTTCCTCTTGCCTGGGCAGAAGCCAGGAATTAGTTCCTTGACAGAGCTGAACTGTGGCCCTGCACCTTCCGAGCCAGGCCGGCAGACCAGGAACACCCATGGTGAGGCTGTGACAAGGCTCCTCCTCGGCAGTTCTTGCTGAAAAAGTCCAGGAACAAACACAGTCACCACCTCGCCTGGGAGCAGCTGAGACAAACCCGTCCTGTGTTCAGGCCGAAGGCCACAGCCAGCCACAGTTTCTCTTCTAGAAAAAGTGGGGCTTGTGAATATCACTGCCGATATCACAATCAAGAATAGGACCAGGAAAGAGTTTTACTTGCGCCAACCTGAGGACTAGCCCAGAAGCCCACTTCCTGCAGTTGCCCAGTTTTATGTCTTGTCAGAACAAAGAACATTAAACAAGTCAGGAATACAGGTCTTCAAGGTAAAAACAAGACGAAAACAAGCAAAAAAACCCCCCAAACCCACACAGACCAGCACATGACAGGGAGTCAGCGTGGCTTTGGCACCTGGGAAGGGGGCCTTGGCACCAAAGGAGGAACAGCCCTGGTGTCCTGGGAAGAGCCACATTTAATTTTCGTTTTTAACGAGGGCATTCTTCACTTCTGCTCATGTGCCCTTTTCTCTAATAATTAAAACAGGTGTCCAGTGTACGTCCGATAGGCTGCACACAGCCCATCTTAGCATAATCGTCGCGGTAACTCATGGACAAGCCCGAGTGATTCCCCGTCTCAGCTCGTGGACATTTCTTTTTGCAGAAGCTGGGGGGCCTCTGTGCGCCTCCAGTTTCCCCTTGTCCACACCCCCGTGTCCGTCTCACTCTCCCTCCTACTTTAGAGGAGAAGGAATTCTTCCCGTCCCTCCAAAGCCGTCTGCTCTCGTTCTTGCTGGTGGTCACTGTCGTCTCCGCCGTTCCTGGGGTCGGGTTGCAGCCGCTCCCTGCTCTGTCTGCCTCTTCCATTTACTCCTCTCCACCCCCCACGCCTATAAACGTGTACACACGCCCTCCTCACATAGGCCTTCCGTTGCTTCCTTCCCGCGTGTCCCCCTTGTTTCACTGAGGGGTCTCTCCCATCGCTGCCCCCTCTCCTCGGCTGCGCTTCCTGACCGCTGGAATCCTAGTTTGTGTCCTCACCATGTGATTGGACTGTCACAGCAGAGGTCATCTGTGACCTCAAGTCCAATGTCCTCCTAAGCGGTCACCTTCCTGTGTCCCTCGACAGCCCTTCTTTCTCAAACCTCCCCCGACAGCCCCCATCCCGGGGTTCATGGAGCTGCCCTTCCCCGATCTCTCTGCTCCCAACCAGGCGTCACCACGGTTCTTCTTCTCATCAGGGCTGGGGCGATGGGCTGGTCACAGGCTCCTGCTCTGTCCCCTGCACTGACACGCCCGGGCATCGTCATCCCTTGGTTCTATTCCTCTCTTCTTCCCAGGGGATGGTAAACCCGAGAAGCCTTCCGAATATCTGACACTCACATTCAGAAGCTGCCACTTCTGTGTCCCTGCCTTGCCCTCATAAGGAAGGAAGTCGCTGTTGGTGAGAACGGCCTGGGTCGTTCTCTGCCCTGCACTGGCTATTGACGAGAGTCAGAACAAAAGGCTGTTTTGTGAGGGTGTGTTAAAAACCAGGTCGGCTCTTGCTTCTGGCCCTTAGGTTTCTGGAAATGAACACGCAGTACCGCCGTGCCCACCTGCTTGGGCGCATCCCGGCTCTCATGGGGCTGAGGTCCAGACTCCTTCCTGCATGAAGCAGTGTCGAGGCCCGAGCGCATATTTTCACTTGGGAACAGTGGTCCTTACTACAAGGCACAGGACACCCCTTCCACGGCCTTGAGAACCGTCCAGAGCGCCTCCTGCTGCGGCCCTTCCCTGGGCCTGGGGATGGTCTCCAGGAGGCCAGGGCTGCAGCATCGGGCCGCTCATGCTGCGGGTCCTGGGTGGGGGCTGTCATTACACATCCCCAAAAGTACAATTCCGTGGCTTCCCTTTGCTTAGTTATAATGGTGTCACGGCAGTCTGTAACAAACAGTGACAAGGTTCTCCTTAAACTCTGCCTTCTGTCAGGATCCGCTGGAGGGCTTGCATGCAGATGGTGGGCTGCACCTCCAGGGCATCCGAGTCAGGGGTTCTGGGGACTCCTGAGAATCTGCGTTCCTCACTTGTTCCAGTTCCTGGGGTGGTACTGATGCTGCTTGTAGGGAGACTGTGCTTTGAGAACCACTGCTTGAATTACCGTGTTACAGTGTGATAATTCCCCACTCCAGTACTCTTGCCTGGAAACTCCCATGGATGGAGGTGCCTGGTGGGCTGTAGTCCATGGGGTCGGTAACAGTCGGACACGACCGAGCGACTTCACTTTCACTTTTCATTTTCATGCATTGGAGAAGGAAATGGCTACCTACTCCAGTGTTCTTGCCTGGAGAATCCTAGGGACAGGGGAGCCTGGTGGGCTGCCATCTATGGGGTCGCACAGAGTCAGACACGACTAAAGCGACTTAGCAGCAGCAGCAGTAGCAGCAGCGTGATAATTATGCAGGGGCATTGAAATCTGCTTTATCTCACTCTGCGTATGCAAGAAAAAGGACTTCCCTCTGGTGGCAAAGTATCTACCTGACAATGCAGGAGACGCAGGAGCCGGGGGTTCGATTCTTGGGTCGGGAAGATCCCCTGGAGGAGGAAATATTCATGCCTGGAGAATCCCATGGACAGAGGAGCCTGGTGGGCTCACATGGGGTCACAGAGAGACACATGACTGAGCGCACGCACACACAAACACACACACACGTGCAAGAAAAACGGAAACATTGCTGAGGACTTAAAGTTTTGAGGAAGAACACCGATTAAGAAAGGTTTTACATTTTATTTTTTAAAGTCATGTGTTTACTTATTTTTGGCTCTGCTGGGCCTTCTCTGCTTCGCGTGGGCTTTCTCTAGTTGTGGCGGGTAGGGGCTACCCTCTAGGGCTTGAGGTTCCCACTGTGGTGGCTTCTCTTCCTGGGGAGCACAGGCCCTGAGGTCTGGGCTCGGTAGTTGTGGCTGGGGTTCAGTTGTCACGAGGCACGTGGGATCGTCCCCGACCAGGGATCGAACCTGTGTCCCCTGCCCTGGCAGGTGGATTCCTAACCACTGGACCACCAGGGAAGTTTGAAAAGTTGTATTTTTAGAAACCCACCATCTCTTGTGATCTCAGAAGTATAACAGCACGTATAGAATGCCTGGGACAAAGAAGCCAAATCACCTTTTTCTCAGAGGTTTGCTGCTGTGGTCGACCCTCAGTGGCTTTGTCTTTGCAAACAGACTGAAAGATTTGGTGTCAGAGAGTTCCCATTAAGGCTGGATCCCTTTACATAGAAAACCTGTCCAATCAGCAGCGCTGTAGACCTATCTGACATGATGGGGTTTAGTTAACTGTCCTCCGCCTCCTCGCAAGATTAAATCACTGCTCCTCTTGCAGCCAGAGGAGAGGGTGCTATGCATCATTCTCTGGAAATTCCACCTTGAGAATTCAAACCCAGCTCAGATTTCCAGCATCACCATTCAAGGAAATGGTACCCAGAGAACCCAGGATGGACTTTTCTTGGTTTGGGCTCACTTTTTTTTTTTAAGTTTTAGTTACATGTGGCTTCTGTAGACTCCTCACAGCACCAGTTTTCTCTTTTAATAACCTGCACGTGGTTTGACTTTTTAAAGCCAAGTGTCAAAAGCAGTACGAGATTGTAGAGCTGTTCAAGCCCAGCTCAGACACTGTAAAGGAAGTGAACCAAGACCCCACAGCTGGGCGCTGGGGCTGTGGGCGCCCTTCCGGAGCGGGAGGACGAGGGCCAGGGTGTGGGAACCGCGCTCCCAGGGGACCCTGACCCCGCAGGGGCTGGGAGGAGCGTGGAGAGGGGCTGAGTGCTCACGCACGCAGCATAAACAGCCGCGGATGCGCCCACATCGTTTCCTCTCTGAATGCGTGGCATCCTGCGTCCTGCGTCTAAGAGGAGCTGCGGCCTCCTGGTGGACCTGGGTCTGTGTTAGCAGAGTTGTCTTTGGGGAACGAGTCAGCAGCATCACATTCGGTTCCGATACTCAGGTGTGTTCTTTCTCGACCTAGTCCCTTCCCCTCCCGGGGAGCTGAGTGGATGGGGAGCGACTGCCACCAGAAAGGGCAGAGGGGGCAGGGACGTCGTCCGGCTGCAGGCTCTGCACTTTGCTCTCTTGTTCTCTCCCCTAATTCTTCCTCTTCCAACAGATAAAATGGCCACCGATTTTACACTGATTATCCCAGCTGCATGTGACTAGAATCGTGTGTGTGCGTGCTAAATCGCTTTAGTCGTGTCCAACTCTCTGTGACCCCATGGACCGTAGGCCACCAGGCTCCTCTGTCCATGGGATTCTTCAGGCAAGAATACTAGAGTGGGCTGCCCTTCCCGCCACCAGGGGATCTTCCCGACCCAGGGATTCAACCCATGTCTCTTTCGGCTCCTGCATTGACAGGTTCTGTATCCCTAGTGCCACCTGGGAATTCCGACTAGAATAGACCTATTCTCAATTGTGTTGTCCACGTTATTCATTCTCATAGGTTATTTGTTTGTCTTCATTTTTTTTCTTTACTACGTTTTCTCAGTCTCAAAACAAGGTCTCCTCTGGTTCCCAGCAGACTCTCAGGTCACTTTCTTTATTGCCCAACTTTATTGCTCAAATAATGTAACGCAAAACTAGCCTCCCCAAAATATAACTTATAAAATAAATGACCAGCAAGCATTTTATGCAAAAGCCAATATATATATATGACTTTTAATATTATCTGTGATTTTAGCTTATGAGTGACTGATCTCTACAATAATAGTAGATATTGCCTCATTTTTAGTAGGCACTAAATTATTGATTGTCTCTCTGTCTTACTAGTTTAATGATATAGAAACTGAAAGATTATGAGTGTATTTTTATAATTGTCCTCAACCCAGAGTTTTATTTAGTAAGCCATTCCCTGAAGGCTCAGACAGTAAAGAATCCACCTGCAATGGGGAGACCCAGGTTCAGTTCCTGGTTCAGGAAGATCCCCTAGAGAAGGGAATGGCTACTCACTCTGATATTCTTGCTTGAAGAATTCCGTGGACAGAGGAGCCTGGTGGGCCACAGTCCACGAGGTCACAAAGAGTTGGACATGACTGAGTGACTAACACTTTTACTTTATCATAACAAAATTTCTTTTTTTTAATTTTAAATGTATTGCAAAGATTCATTAACTTCAGAGTAGCTGTGCAGGGAATTCTCTGATACAAATGAAATTTATATTTACATTACAGCACATTAATACTGTAGTCTACATCAAAGCCTAGGATTATTGTATGAAGATTCCAAGTAAACAAGTGCTGGTACTGCAATTAATATTGAGAACAGTTAATTGGTGACTCATTTATCTTTTTTATCCAAAAAAGATGTTTTTAAACAGTTAAAAACAAATTTTAAAAATTGAAGTATAGTTGATGTACAGTTTAAATAAGTTACAAGGGTAGAGCATAGTGATTCAGAATTTTAAAAGATTGCTGGTCACTCAGTCATGTGACTCTCTGTGACTCCGTGGACAGTGGTCTGCCAGCTCCTCTGTCCATGGGATCCTCCAGCAAGAACACTGGAGTGGGCTGCCATGCCCTTCTCAGGAGGATCTTCCCAACCAAGCAACTGAACCTGGTCTCCTGCATCGAAGGCAGATTCTTTTACTGTCTGAGCCATAAGGTAAACCCACTCAATCTATAGCTATTATAAAATATTCCTGTGTTGTGTACTATATCCTTGTAAGTTATTTATTTTATATATAATAGTTTATGCTTCTTAATCCTCTACCTCTATAACCCCCTTCCCTCTCCCCACTGGTCATCACTAGCCTGTTCTCTGTCTGTGAGTTGGTTTCTTTTTTATGATATTTACTAGTTTGTTTTATTTTTTGATTCCATATATAAGTGATATGGTACAGTATTTTTCTTCCTCTGTCTGACTTATCTCACTTAGCACAAAGCGTTCCAAGTCTATCCATGTTGTTGCAAATGGCAAAATTTTATTGCTTTTTATGGCCAGCTGAATAGTATTCCACTGTGAATGTGTGTATATATTTATCTCTATCTCACATCTTCTTTATCCATTCATTTGTTGAGTACTTAGGTTGCTTTTATATCTTGGCTATCATAAATAACACTGCTATGAACATTGGGTTGCATGTATCTTTTTGAATTAGTGTTCTCAATTTTTTTCAGATGCATACCCAGTGGTGGAATTGCTGGGTCAGATCATAGTTCTCTTAATATTTTTAATTTTTTGAGAAATACTGTTTTTGCACCAATTTACATTCCCACTTATAGTGTATGAGGGTTTGCTATCCTCACATGCTCAACAATGTTTATTGTGCTCTTTTAAACACATAAATATGTTGTATTGGTATATTTATGGCCGTTCTGGGCCTTCGCTGCTGTGTGTGGACTTTCTCTAGGTGGGGCGTCTGGGGGCTCCTCTCTAGTTGGGGTTCTTGGGCTTCTCGTTTCGGTGACTTCTCTTGTTGTGGACAAAGGACTCTAGGAGCAAGAACTCCTAGACTAGTTGTGGGGCGCTGGGCTAAGTCGCTCCGTCGTGTCCGACTCTTTGTGACCCCATGGATTTCTGCATGGCTCCTCTGTCCGTGGGACTCTCCAGGCAAGAATACTGGAGTGGGTTGCCATGCCCTCCTCTGGGGATCTTCCCAACCCAGGGATCGAACCTGCGTCTCTCATGTCTCCTGCGTTGGCAGGTGGGTTCTTAAACACTGGGCCACCAGGGAAGTCCCTACTAGTGCTCTTTTAGGTCGTGGCCATTCTGACGGGTGTGAGGTGATGTCTCATTGTGGTTTTAATTTGCCTTTCTCTAACGATGAACAATGTTGAGCATCTTTTCATGTGCCTGTTGGCCATCTGCATATCCTCTTTGGAGAAATGTCTCTTCAGGTCCTTTGCCTATATTTTAATAGGGTTTTTTGTTGTTGTTGATTTTTTTTTGATGTTGAGTTGTATAAACAGTTTCAATATATAACAAAATTTCTTGAGCATGACAAAAGGATATTTTATTTACAAGCTTCAGAAGCTATAGTTTTTAGTTATTTAAAAGCCATGCCATTTGAGAGTGCTAAGACTAAAGACCTGGTGGCTCAGACGGTAAAAGCGTCTGTCTACAATGTGGGAGACCCGGGCTCGATCCCTGGGTCCGGAAGACCTGCTGGAGAAAGAAATGGCAATCCACTCCAGTTCTATTGTCTGGAAAATCCCATGGAAAGAGGAGCCTGGTAGGCTACAGTCTATGGGGTCGCAAAGAGTCAGACACGACTGAGCGACTTCACTCCACTTCACTTCACTAAAAGACTAAAGACCAGTAAGTGAATCAAGATTAAAACAGAAATAACATGAATTCAATCTATTAACACTCTGTTAATGAATAACTAATACCACTGGACTCATATATTTGGGCTTGAGGTTAAAAAAAGTCAAGTCAGGAAGTTCTCTTTTTTTTCTTAAGCATTCATATTTGGGACCACATAAATATTCCGTAACAAATTCCATTTATCTCCACACAGTTTACAACCTTGTTCTGACTTGACTTCACACCCAAATAGTGACCCCTGAAGGAGCGATTGCTCAGGAAGGAAACCCAGCATGAAGCTCTAGCCTGTCCTGACAATGAAGCTGAGAAAGCCCTGAGCAGCAGAGCTTCACTCCTGAGGCTCCCTGGGCTGCTTAGCTGTGCGTAGTACCTCCACCCCACCCCCTGCTTGACCACCCTTGCACTCTCATGGAAGAGGGGATCTGAGTTAGGCTCAGAGATGCAGACCAAGCCTCCGGGGAAAAATCCCTAAGCCTTAAGAACTCCCCGAGGTGAAGGAGGACAGTGTCAGATAGCCTGGGATTTTTCCAGAAGAGATGTTTTGGAGAAGGGCTCCAGGTAAGGACCAGGGGCTGAGGTCTTCGGGGTCAAGCTAGCTCAGATCCTGCCAGCTGTATGTGGAAGATACTGCTGGTCCTGCCAGCCTGTCAGGGTGGTGGCCTGTGGCCTTTATAAGTTTGAGTGTGACTTTGGAATAAGAATAAGTATCTCTTCAGAATGAGATACCGTGGTGTGACTCATCAGTACGTGTTTCCAGTAGGCAAGAAGCGTCTCATGAGATGAGCTTGAGGTCCTGAGTTGTTGGGGATTAGACCTGCGCTGTTGGCGATTTGAATCCAAGTTGCCGAGCAACCAACACGACTCATCCATTGATTTAAAGGTATCTTGTTAATCAAGAAAAAAATCTGGGGTCCGTTGGTTTGATGGCCAAAAAGGGAAAGGTAGAGTTTTGTTTTTATTCTGGCTCTAGGGTAGGGAGAGACCATGAGGCAGGCTGACGACAGTGAGGGACGAGGAAACCTAACCCTCCAGAACATTTACATTCTGTGTTTATTTCAGAGAGATGGAGACTGTGATGCTGGGAAATGCTGAGGGGGAAAGGAAAGAGCAAATTTTGTGCACTCATTATCAGAGAACGCTGCACACACAAGAGCTATGGTGACTGTTAAAAAGGAAAGGAGAAGACGTAGACTCTTGTCTTCTCCAGCACCACAATTCAAAGCATCAGTTCTTTGCCGTGCAGCCTTGTTTATGGTCTCAAGTAGGGCCTCCATATAACTTATGGACCAGTCAGAACACTTCTGGGAAAGGAGGGGTCATGACCAGTGACCTTACTAGATAACAAGTCCTGGACCAACTGCTCTGCATGATTAATGACGTAAGATTTCATTTTCAGCAAATTAGTAGCCCCTGGGAAGTTTGCAGCCGGACCCACAACTCGGTTTATTAATTACAGGTGTTCCAGGAGTTTGAGTGTGTGATGCAAACCCTTCAGGGCGTTTTTGTTAAACAATTAGAGAAATGCATACTGAGTGACCTTTAAAGTAAGGGCTTCTTGTTGCAAAAATCACGTGTGGATAGGGTTACAAAAGCAGAATTTCTGACTGCTGGGGAAAGAGCTTTGGAAACCAGAGGACCCACAGCGCCTGGTTGGGAAGTTCTGGACCGCTTCTGGAAGTTCTCTGCTGTCCACAGACGTGGTGAAGCTGAGGCACTTATGGGTGTTTGTCATTCGTGGCGGCATCTTCCATTCCATCGAAGTCTCGGAGTGTTTTAATTATCCAACAGCCTGAGGAGCTAGCATTTGGGTGAGAAAAATAGAACAAAAAAATGTTTTTCTAATATTAAGGAGTATGCAGAGTCCTGATTGGAATTCACTTAGTAGGGAAGGATTGAAACTTCATGCTCGTACAGCACCGTGTACGTTGGCTAGAATATTCTTACATAGGACAATGAGTTTTAGATTTTGGTTTAGAAATCTAAGTTTATTATGACAACATAATACTTGAGTTTTTATTTTTTTAACATGATACTTTAAACTTCGATAGTATGTCTGGTATTTCTCTGGTTTGAACTGTGAGCATGTGCTGTAGCAATGCTAAAAATGTTCTCTACAGGGTTCTAAGCGGTATCAGTGAGGAATATCTAAGACTCAGTGATTCCATCAAAAGTATTTCTGTCCACCGGCTACCGCCGGGGATGCACAGATGGGGGCACGTGCGCCGTCTGCCCGCCCTGCTCTGTCCCAGGAGACAGACGCTGGCCTCTTGGCTTCCGGTGGGTCGGCTCCCCTGGGCAGCTGTGCCCATACGGCTTCCTCGGTTCCAGAAGGGCCCCAGTAAGGGGTCAGGTCTGCGGGGCATGGATGCAGGGGGTGGGGCTGGAGAGCGGATACTGTGCGATTTCTTTCCTTTTCTTAGATCCTGCTCGCGTCTTTGTAAATAGTCCCTTTGTTAAACTTGCTCCGAAGTATTACTTTAAGGGGCCAGGGCCCTAAGAGAACCTTCAGACCCACCATCAAGGAACTCATTCTAGCCGAAGAGACAGGCCTGTAACAGCTAACTCTACTTGAGGTGGAAACTTGCAGTAAATTCCTGTGGGAAAGATGTCAGGGCCTGGAGGGGTGGGGTGATGGGTCTTCCCTGGAAAGGGAGGGATGCAGAGTGGGGATGAGTGGGTGGTCTTCACCCAGAAGGTGGCATTTGGGCTGCTGGGGATCCAAAGGGGGTGGTATTTTCCCGCATCTTTTTAAATTTATTCATTTAGCTCAGCTGGGTCTTCACTGCTGCTCGGGCTCTTACTCCAGGTCGGCGGAGTGGGGGCTCCTCTCTAGTCCCGGTGCACGGGCTTCTCCCCACGGTGCCTTCTCTTCTCTGTGCCTTGCTGCGGAGCTCAGGTTCTAGGGAGCGTGACCTCAGCTGCTGCAATCCCCGGGCTTTGGAGCAGAGGCTCAGGAGTTGTGCACAAGCGTACTTGCTCCGTGGCGTGTGGGATCCTCCCTGATCAGGGATCGAACCCGTCTCCTGCGTCGGCAGGCGGATTCTCTACCCCCGAGCCACCAGGGAAGGCCTCCTTGCCTCTTGGTTGACCTCAAGACCTCAGAGATCTTGGCCTGTTCGGGTGAAGATGGTGGCATAGACAGGAAAGAAAGAGGAAACTCCCGGAGACCGCGTCAGTCACTGTGGGATTTACGGAGTCCCTGCTTTAGAATAATGTTAACAGTTACATGAGTCACAAGCCAATGCAAAAAGCCATGTGAGTCCTGAATTTGTCGCTAAATGACTGTGTGAAGCGACGTGAAAGTCGCCCAGTCGTGTCCGAGTCTGAGACCCCATGGACTATACAAGTCCTTGGAATTCTCCAGGCCAGAATACTGGAGTGGGCAGCCTTTCCCTTCTCCAGGGGATCTTCCCAACCCAGGGATTGAACCCAGGTCTCCCACATTGCGCGTGGATTCTTCACCAGCGGAGCCACCAGGGGGTGTGGCTGTGCGGGTGGAGGGGATTCCCTGACCTCGCTGTCTCTCCCGCTCCATCTGCCTACCTCGGAAGACGGTTCCGCCGTTGCCCTGGGAGCGCTGCTGTGTGCTCCTAGATGCAAGAGTGTGTGTAGATGTGTTGGTACCAAACCCTTCAACCGATGGGGCACACGCATCATTTCATTTACCTCTTAGCATCTTTGTCTCTCTCAATTCTGGGCTATTTCCTCAGGTCTTTTTTCTCTTTGATTGTTTCTGATTTATTATTTAACTGATAGTTTGAGTTTTTAACTTTCGTAACTACATACTTCATTTTTAGGTCAGTTTAGATTCTCCTGTATTTAGTGCCCAATCTTTCATATGGTTTCTATTCCCTCTTTTTAACTTTTTAATGATTTAAACACAGTTGTTATGCAGTCTCCTAATATTTCAGTTTGGTGGGGAACACACATAGTTTCCTTATGGCAATTTATTTTCTTCTGTGGTGTGTCGCTTTTCACTGAGAGCTCATCTTCAACTGAAGTTGTTTTTCTTTGTGGGTGTCCCATGAGCCCTGTAGGAAAATGTTCCTACATTTTTGCATTTTCTTTTGCCAAGTGCTCCATGGGTTTCACTGACTTGGGAACCATTTTTGTGTTAATTATGCAGTTTATGAGCCCATAAGTGAGGACTCTACACTTGATAAGGGCTTCAGGATTGGGTTTGCATAATCACAGAATTTTTAGATTTTTATTTGAAAGTAAGGTCCCTTTCAAGGAACAAGCCGCTAATAGAGTTTTTCTGGAGCTTCTTTCCAGGGACTTAGCTGTATAGGGCATTTCCCAGATTCAGCTCCCTCCTTGGCAGAGCTTAAGACCACATCGCAGTGCCCTTCCTGGAGCATGAAAATCTCTTTGGGGCCTTTATTCAGGTCTGTGTCTCAGGGGCCCCTAGAGGCGCCTGGTAGTTCTCTCACCCTGCCAAGACTTTTCTGCTTTTGTTGATAAATCATGAAAATCCTTTTTTTTTTCTTCCAATATTGGCTATGTGATTACATTCTTAGTTATGTTTTATGTATTTGTGGGTGGTGAAGTGAAAGTTGCTCAGTCATGTCTGACCTTTTGCCACCCCATGCACTATACAGTCCATGGAATTCTCTGGGCCAGAATACTGTAATGGGTTGCCATTCCCTTCTCCAGAGGATCTTCCCAACACAGGGATTGAACCCAGGTCTCCCACATTGCAGGCAGATTCTTTACCAGCTGAGCCACCAGGGAAGCCCGTCTGTAGGTGGGATGGGCCTATTTTCGTTCAAATGCCCACGTTGCTGGAACCAGGACTCTGTCAGTTAATATCCTATAGATCAGGGGTCGCCAGGCCCCGGGCCATGGACAGTATTGGTCAGTGGTCTGTTAGGAAGCAGGTCACGCAGCGGGAGGTGAGTGGTGGGCAAGTGACTGAAGCTTCATCTGTGTTTACAGAGGCTCCCCATGGCTCACATCACTACCTGAGCTCCGCCTCCGGTTGGATCAGTGGTGATGTTACATTCCCGTGGGAGGGAGCATGACTCCTTCTGAGGACTGTGCTAGTGAGGGATCTAGGCTGCATGCTTCTTATATGAAAAATCCCAAACCACTCCTTCCCTGTTCCGTGGAAAAATCGACCAGCCTTTTTGCAACCCTGTGGAATGTAGCCCGCCAGGCTCCTCTGCTCATGGAATTCTCCACCAAGAATAGTGGAGTGGGTTGCTACACCCTCCTCCAGGGGACCTGGGCTGAGAGTCTCAGCCCAGAACCCTGGAATGGGACGTCTGCACTGCTTGGGGAGTGTTGGATTCTGACCAGCAGCTGTGGTCAGGAGCTTCGCAAATGGCAGACATGACTGTCCCTGACTTGTTCTAAATCTTGGTAGATGCCCCTGCTGGACCATGGTGTTACCTTCTTCTAACCCTTCCCAACCTAGAGCTCCAAGCAGACTTGATTACTAAATTGGCGTAGGCTTGCTTGATGAAACCGACTTGTCATCCCTGCTCTCATCTTTTTCTTCCCAGCCTAACATTTTCATTGGATGACATCAAATGAATTGGCTTGAGGAAAATTCAGCTCTTGTATGAGAGGACCACACTTTAATTAGGGCTTTAAGTAATTAAACTCCTTGGGCAACAGGCTTTGCATATAAGTATTATATCAGTGAAGAAATTTGTTCTCGTAATTTAGCACTGGGTAACCAAAGAGGCAGTTCCCATGGCATCGTGGCTTGTGGAGAAAGAAGGAATAAATATGTGTTTGGACATCCCTTCAGCCCCCTGGCAGAAGGGCGGTGCAGTTACTCATAACACATGCAGTGATAATGTTGTTTTTTCAGTTCTGAGTAATGGTGTTATTTGCATCTCCTTTGGGAGATTTCCATAACCTAATGGAGCTTCACAACATTTGGCCCTAATTATCTTTCACTTAATTTAATTCACGTGATTTAATTTAGATTGCTTGGCACCAAGCTAAGTTACCCCTCCCTTTCCTGTGAGTAGACAGCAGTTAGTGGAAGGCAGCTATGACATCCGCCGCAAATGTCACAGCTGGGCGGCAGATTCTTCGAGGTCTGCATTATGTCACCTACGCTGATGGTTGCTGCTCTGCCCAGAATCACTTGCACCGTATCTACATTAGGATGCATCACGTTATGTAAAGAAAGTTGGGTACGTTCTTGTGTCTTCGTCAACATAGCAAGTTTGCGTAGGTCCTTTGAACTTTGCCTGGAAAACCTTGTGTAACTTTTCATGTTCTTCTCTGCATGACAGTTTCTTCCATGACTCAGAGCAAGGACCAAGGAGCGCAGGTTATGAGAACAGGCCAGGAGGAGATGTGCTCGCGTGAAGATGCTGCAAGGGCGGCGCTGAGAATGTCTGGGGCTTGGTAATAGGCTTCTCCTCTCTGGTTAACGCTCCCGCATGTGAGGAAGATGAAAGTTGCTCACGTCTGGGTAAAGAGCTCAGTGACTGGCCTGGGACGCCTTGAGCAAGGGGAACATTTAGGCGTCTGGGCCCATCCTGGAACTGGCTGGGGCTGCCCGACTCACTGCAGAGCTAATAAGTCTTATGTGTCAGGGACTGTCACCGTGTGGGGCTCTTCCAAGACCCCGGGAGGGGCCCCAGCAATGTGCTCACGTGGTCAGATGTTCTTGTAAAGTATGCCTCCAAAAGGGAAAATCAGCTGTCTTAAGCACTGTTGGCCCAGCCCGCTGTCTCAGTCCCCTCTGGGCTTGCCTCCGTGCTTTCTCTTGTGTCCAGGGTGTGCGAGCATGTGTGGAGTCTAGAGGCTCCATGAAAGGGGAAATTGAATTGGGGAGGCATGCAGCTGGGGTCATGGAATATGTTTACGAGGCTCATGATTGCATTTGTGCCGGGATAAGTGACCAGGAGCCGTCTCAGGTAGGGCCCCCGCTTCCACCCTGACTTGCCTGCTGCAATGTGAGGGTCAGGGCCAGGGTCAGGCTGTGATAAGGGCAAGTTCCCCGGAGCCCACACTGGTACAGCCAGGTAGTGGAGCAGAAACTAGGATTTAAACATGTGGAGAAAGAAACTGGTCCTTCGAAAATCTCCCAATTATCAGATATGTAAGATTGTAGAGGATTCCACTTGCAATCGCACCTGGTCCAAAGAGAATGTTATTCTCTTAGGAATAGACACAATAATTCAGTGTATAAAATGAGAAAATCCCTGGGTGGTGTTTTTCTCTGTTGGTAGAAACCAGTGGGATGCATTGATCAGACTTCTTGAGTGTGAGGACACAACTCACCCTCGGGGAAATGTCTGTGTGTGAAGGCTAGTGCTCATCCATCGCAACAAACCTCGCCCCGTGTGCCGCATCTTCTTAAGTCCTGCCCTAGCAGAGTCTGATGATGACAGAGGGAACCATGTACCAAGTAGTCAAGGACACAAGTGGTCCAGTGACAAAGCTCCTGAGCTCAACCCTCAGTCAGTCAATGTCTTTGGCAGAAGAGTGATTTGATTAAACAGTTACACAGTTCAGTATGACAAAGCAGCATCATAACCATTTAAAACTCCCTTTGAATTGCTCTAGTGTATGCCTTGATTTCAAATAAATCAGGCATATTTCTTCAGATTTATTGTTCACACTGAAATTCAAATACAATAAGAAAGAAGTAACCCAGTGGAAGCCCACATTGTAAGAAAGAAAGACAGGCGGATGGAGTTTAAAATGTCATTCATTCATTTCAGCTGTTTTATATTTCAGTTCTGGAATTTTGAAATTATTTTTTTTACTTTAGATTTCGATTCTCTGATGAAATTCTCCATTTTTTCCCATGCATTTTCTCAGGCATATTAATCAGATTTTAAAGTTCATTCTAATCATTACAATATTGGTAACCTATGGATTTACAAAACCTGTGATTTTTCTTGGCTTGTGGGAAATTGTTTTCTGGCACACTTGGTAATTTTGGAATAAATCATGATAATTGTGCGTGTGGGGGGAACAACTCTCCAATACAGCTCTTTGGAAACTAAAAAACTCCCCAAACTTTAATAGTTAAAACTTCTGAGGATAAGGATATGTTAATAAAGACAAGAAAATAAAGATAATGAAAATGGCACAGAAGAATGTTTAAAGATAAAACAAGGTCAGGACACTTAAGTGGGAAAGAAAAAAAGCAGGAAGATGAAAATAAGAACAAAGTGAAACAATTTGTACAAATAGCACATAAAGGCCAACAGCTGCTTCATTCCGATGAATCCTTGACTGTGATAAATTCTATGATCTCAGCTTGCTACATTGAGCAATAATTTTGGATGCCATTTAATGAAAACACTGTTGTTTTCCCCCAAACCCAAATTATTATCCCAATAATATTTACAGAAAACCAACTAGCATACACAAGCACACATACAAAGATGTTTTGCAAACAGATATTCTGGGGAAAAATGTTTTTAAGGTTTTATACTTTAGAGTATGTTTTTCAATTATCATCTTCATTTATTACTGATTTGTTTATTTATTTATTTGGCTGCCTCTGGTCTTTGCGGCATGCGGGATTGTCATTGCGTGCAGACCGTAGCTCTGGTGCGAGGTCATAGTTTCTCTGAAACATGTGGAATCTTTGTAATCCACCAGTGGTTGAATCGAGACTCCTGCATTTGCAAGGCAGATTCTTAATTACTGCACCACCAGGGAAGTCCCAGGAAAAAGTTTTTTAAATAATCCAAACTGGCATGAGATTCTAGTTGGCTATTCCAAGACTGCCTATGCCATTTTATTTCTAAGTTCCTTTCAGAGAGGCAGATATTCCTTATGTACGATCAGGTTTTAGACTAGATGGATATGTTAAGCACCTTCAAAAGTCATAAAGATTCTACAAAGCACTAGAAGGCTGTGTTTACCTGGATTACACATTAATCAAATAAAAATGTTCTATGTCTCAAAGAACAAAGAAATACAGATTACTTTGGCTGCTTGAAAGAGTTATGTTTATTATTTTTTCATGAAAAGTTTGTTTTCTGATGTTGCAATGAAAAGTGGCTTTCCTCAAATAAAGGAACTTTCAGGGAAATTGTTGAGCTAATTACTGAATTTGATTGACTTTTGTAGGAGCACTTGACAGTAAAAAGTTTAAAAAAGTGACTTGCTTATCCAAAATAGCTCATATAATATGAACAAAAATAACTTGAAATGTATATTTAAAAAAAAGAGTTAAGACAATCAAATAAACCGGAAAACAAATGGACTCCATCACTGTAAATTCTCCATAGAGTTGACAGAAGCTTTATCAGCTGGTATGTCACTCCTGTAACAGAAAACCCAATGCATGATTTTTAGCTTTTTTTACCAATTGAAAATCACTTATCTGTGACTTTATTCAATAAAGTAAAAGAAACAGTCAGACAACACATAGGAGAATGCAACGGCTGCAAGCGCTGCTTCAAAACAGTGAGGCTCCCCAGGGGCCCAGCGGCAAAGAGCCTGGCTGTGAGGCAGGAGGCGTGGGTTCAAGCCCTGGGCTGGGAAGATCCCCTGGAGGAGGGCTGGGCAACCCCCTCCAGTATTCTCACCTGGAGAATCCCATGGACAGAGGAGCCTGGAAGGCTCCACCCTATAGGGTTGTAAAGAGTCAGACACAACTGAAGCGACTGGGCACGCACACTCGGTGCCTGTGACGTACACAGCTGGCTCCCCGATCCCTTCGGAGAAAAGGCTGGTCCAACAGCAGGAGTCCCTAACGGCGGCCGTATTCCTGGAATAGTGCATCTGTGTGCTCCGCAGGTCTGTCCTGTGAGATGTGAGCTACTGAAAATGTCACATGAGCTACAGTAAAACGTTTCCATGAAAACAAGTGAAAAAAGAAACAGTTCAAAATTTTCAGTGATACATTTTGTTTAACCTAGGAACCCTAACATGTGCCCAATAAAAATATATTGGAACCTTCTGTCTTTCTAATTCCTAAAGTACTTTTATTTAGCTATCTTTGGCTGTGCTGGGCCTTCGTTGCTGCAAGCAGGCTTTCTCTAGCTGCGGCGAGCCGAGGTTGCTCTCTGGTTGCTCTGGGCAGGCTTCTCACTGCAGAGGCTTCTCTTGAAGGGGCTCTAGGTGCTTGGGCTTCAGTTGTTGTGGTGCTGAAGCTTAGTTGCTTCAGTCATGTGGGATCTTCCTGGACTGGGGATCGAACCCACGTCCTCTGTATCGCAAGGCAAATTCTTAACCCCGCTAGACCACCAGGGAAGCCCACAAATGTTTTACATTCTGATTTTTTTTTTTTGTACTAAGTTTTTGAAATCAGATGTATTTTACTTCACAGCACTCTCAGTTCTGATCAGCCTCATTTCGAGTGTTTACAGCCTGTGAGGTTAGTGGCTGCCCAGGGGATAACACCCGTGTAAGGGGTGTTGTGTTTCAAGCACAAATGACATCTCGGATTTTTCTTTAAAGGGTTTAAATGCAATGAAATTGTTTTCTCAACATACACTTGCAACAGGGGTGCTAGGTAGCAGCAAGCTGCATCCCCTGCAGACAGAGTTGGCAACTGACTCTTGGGTCTGGACGGCCCCCCACCCCCAGCGAAGCCTGTGGAAAAGCACAGCTCAGTGGGGTCCTCAGAGGAGCGGCCAGGGGTGGGGGCAGCCATGGGGGGCTGGGGAGAGCTGGCAACCACAGCAGTGCGAGCTGCAGGCTCTCAGAGGGCCCTCAGGGCACTGACAAGTGACCAGGCCGGGAGGAGATGCTGGGTTTCCGGGGACCAGCTGGCGTAACCTTCCTCATCACCAGTGATGGGGCCCTGGGGCCCTGGGTCCGGCGTGGATGTGACAATTCCCAAGCCTTAGGAAAGCCCGTGGTGAGGTGCCGTCATCCTGGGCTGACTTTTGAAAGTCTATTTGGACTCATAGGAGTATTGCTTTCTTTGCTTTCCTCTTTGCGTGAAATATCTTTTTCCTTCCAGCCGTTCACTTTCAGGCTGTGTGTGTCTTTCGACCTGGGGTCTATGTGTCAGAGTAATGTGGATTCCATGTGTCCAAGGGAGGAGGTGAACTCAGAGTCTCCCTATGGCACTGTCTCAGGCCCCTCCCAGAGGACTTAGCTTAAGCTGCTTTACGTGACATTCTGCTTGAGAAACCTCAGCTGGACACACCGGAGACTAAACAGTGTGGACTCAGAAACCATAAATTCTGCTCCTGAACCGCCGCTGTGGCCACAACACTAGGCTCCATAGAGAATGTATATGCATGCCTTTGAACTACCCTTGTGCTAGGAAAGAATGAATGACACCACCTTTAAGAACCCAAAGTGGACCTACAAATAAATCAAGCGGTAGGAGATTTCCAAAGGAAAGAACTTACGCAGCACCGTGGCAACTTGGCAAGGGAGCTGACAACGTTTTGGAGCTGGCTTCAACATCACAGATGTCATATTTGAACTGAGTCTTAGAGGACACGTAACAATATGCTGAGTGAGAAATGCAGTGTCAACCAAGCCAAGGAAAACCGACACGAACAAAGGCTGATAGCATATAAAGGACGAGGTGTGCCGGAAAGGTATGGCTTCCCTGGTAGCTCAGGTGATTAAGAGCCTGCCAGGGCAGGAGATGTGAGAGACGCTGGTTCTATCCCTGGGTTGGGAAGATCCCCTGGAGAAGGGAATGGCAACCCACTCCAGTATTCCTGCCTGGAGAATCCCATGGACAGAGGGGCCTGGCGGACTACAATCCATGGGGTTGCAAGAGTCAGACACAGTTAGTGACTGAAGCCCATTCAGGAAATGGAAACTCGGGGAAAGACTTAGGAGACGACATGGCCACAATTTAGGCTCTAGGTTGGTGTTGGGGGCCAGCGTGAGGAACTCCGCCCTTGGCAAAGGTCATGAGGAAGGGGGCTTCGGCATACGCAAAGGCGTGACCAAGTCTCAGGAATTTCCCCTGCTCCCGAGCATCTTACCCCGAAACCAGAGTCTGTCCTGTACTCTCACCTACGGGGGGCTCTCCCCCATAACCGTTTCTCTCTGAGAAGGAGCTAACGTGCAGCTCCAAGGCAGTAAAAATTCCTGGGCGTGACTAGAGTGTTTCAACTTACGGGACTCCTCTGAAGGTTATCTAGCCTGCCTGTATAGGTTCCTC
>SJYF01000263.1:6783874-6822138 GCA_006410515.1 Procapra przewalskii | reverse complement strand
AGTAGTGCCTGGTTTGAGAAAAAGCACGCTTGGAAAAAATAAGTTTTTTAGTTATCAGAAAGAAAGGGTTGTAAATGTCAGCAGGCAAAAAAGGCTTGAAGATGATGTAAAACCCGTAAGACCTTTTTTTATGTAAAGCACCTGATTTTGATAAGGTCAAGACTGCTGACCCCCGCGTGACTCTGTATTCATCCCTATATGTAACAAAAGGTATATATACCCAAAAATAAAGAAATCAGATCAGTTCCAGAAAGACTGATTCCTTCATGTCATTCCTTTCTGCTCCCCAGTTTTCTGGCTGAATTCCCATCTGGATCGTGGGTGCCCGCCATGAAGATGGTGCAAATTCCTTGTCCGGAATTTTATTGGTACCCCACCTAAGCCAAGTTATTCAGCCCCTTTCTCTCTCTCTCACTATTTTCTGGCTGAATTCCCATCTGGTGCATAGGACCCACCAAGCCTACTAACTTTGCCTGGGCTTCTAAGATCGGACCGGGGGGGCCTCAGTGCCTCCTCTCCTTTGGGAGAACGGGAAGACGCCTGCGGCCTTTGTAGGTGGTGATTGGTACCCTGTGTTAACCAAGTTATTCAGCCTCTTTTTCTCTGCTAAATTCCTAGTCCCTCTCTATCTGTAATTAGATAAGTTTTTCCTAGGATGCCTACTCTTCTCCACCTTCGAACCACCCTGGATCCACCGGGGCTGGACCCTGGCAGGTTGGGGGTCAGAACACCAGGAGATGAGCCCACGAGGGTAAACTGAACCAGACAGACTGCTGGGGTAAAGCATTTGGACCTCACCATTTAGGTGAGGCTAGCTCCTGATAATTTTTAAACAAGGAAATACTATGATCAAGTCTTTATTTTTAAAGATACAAAAAGATCAAAGTACCAGCTGAAAGAATCCCTCCAACTGTATTAGAATATGCTGGATTGTGCTGCAGTAATAAGCCCCAAATTTTAAAGGCTTAAATGAACATTCAGTCCTTTCTGTCACATGACATGCCTCACACGAGCCAGCAAGAGTTCTGCGACACGTAATCCCTCAGATTCTGTCTCGTAGCTGCACCGTCTGGGTGGAACCCAAGGCCTCCTTGCCCGCAAGGAAAGAGGGACTAGTCACACAGTTTTGCTTAACTGCAGGAGAGCTGGGATTACTGATGAGCAAACATAATCCTCGGTGACCCTGCCTGTCTGCCCCACCAGACACGGTTTAAAGGGAAACTTAAACCTGCCTGGATAGGGCAGCATAAGAGCCCCTGGAGCGGAGGCCGGGGGCTGCGGTAGCACCGAGGACTTGGAGAGCTCAGCCGGGGCAAAACAGACATGGGAAAGTCAGCCCTTCCGCGTCCACGTGTTCAGTGCAGTTCAGTCGCTCAGTCGTGTCTGACTTTCTGCAACTCCATGGACCGCAGCACGCCAGGCCTCCGTGTCCATCACCAGCTCCTGGAGCGTGCTCAAACTCATGTCCGTTGAGTCAGTGATGCCAGCCAATCATCTCATCCTCTGTCGTCCCCTTCCCCTCCTGCCTTCAGTCTTTCCCAGCATCAGGGTCTTTTCCATCCCTGCTCACAGATGAGTGTCCTCTAACTTCTACTGAGATAGTTGTGGGTAATTAACAAGGAAGCTGATCAAGATTCTAGGTCCCTGGGGCCAGGAGCACGTGGTGTGTGGGGATCCAAGGCCAGGTGCGTGAATCCCATGGCACTTGTCTCCCTTTTCACCCCCCATCTCATCTGTGAGGCAAGGCCAACGGGACAACCTCTGGATGAGAGAGATAAAGAAGGGGACAGGAGAGAGCGAGAGAAAGAGTGAAATAATTATATCGGGAGAAAGCAGAATGTTGATCGTGGTTGTCTGGAGCTGCTGAGATTATGGGTCACCTTTTATCTCTCTGGAACTGCCTTCCTTTTCTCTATTTTTACATATTAGGCAGTTTTGAGTGTTTTCATCATTTAAAGGTAACTTGATTTATTTCAAGGGCTTCCCTAGTGGCTCAGATGGTAACAAGTCTGCCTGAAATGCAGGAGACCTGGGTTTGATCCCTGGGTTGGGAAGATCCCCTGGAGAAGGGAATGGCAACCCACTCCAGTATTCTGGCCTGGAGAATCCCATGAACAGCGGGACCTGGCATGCTGCAGTCCAGGGGATGTCAGAGTCTTAAAACACTATATAGAAGTGACCACGGCTTGTGAGGTGGACACTCTCAGCATTTTGATTTAATCGTTTATACTAGGGAAGTGAAGATTAGAAAAAAGTAGCAAAGCATTCTCTCGGCTTCTCTGTGAGTCAAGTAGTAGGTCTGAGCAAGGATCTGAGGACAGTTTGCACCACTGCCTGGGAGCAGGGTCTCCAGGGAGGGGCTGGAGCCTGGTTTCTGCATGGAATCTGCAGGTCACTGACTGCGGTGACAATGTAGCTGAACCTCCGGTGACAGAACTAGCCTCTCCCTCCCCTCGTCACCACGGGCACGTTTCTCAGAACTGGGTCGACACCAAGCCCTCTATTATGTGGAGAAAAGCCCCTCCCCTCTGCTCATGACTAAATAATGACTTGTTTAGTCATTATTGTTTTTGACTGTTAGAAATTTTACATTGATATGAATACTTTTAAAACCCCTTTGTAAAGCCAAAAAGGATATTAGTCATGTAATAATTAGCATCGTTGCAGGAGGTGGCCATGTGGAGCAATGTTAATTTGAACAGACAGGAAGCTGAGAAGTGCTTCCCAGGTGGCACCATGGTGAAGAATCCGCCTGCCAGTGCAGGAGACCCAGGAAACATGGGTTCAACCCCTGGGTCAGGAAGATCCCCTGGAGGAGGAAATGACAACCCACTCCAGTATTCTTGCCTGGAGAATCCCATGGACAGAGGAGCCTGGTGGGCTATAGTCCATGGGGTCACAAAGACTCTGACACGACTGGGCATGAAAGCTGAGAATGGATGAGAAAGTTGGGGTTCGTAATTTGTTAACTCAGTTTTTCCCCGTGTGAGTCAAGCCAGGCTAGTGACTTGCGGTTCTGTCACTTGACCATTCTTTCCCTCTGCATCACTGGAGAGATTACGCAGCCGTTCTGATCTTCCAGCTGTTTCTAATCAAATTAAATGAAAACTTGGAAACAGGCTCTGAATGAACCCATATCGTCTCCAAACAGGTCTTGCTTCAAGCAAGCCTGGGGGAGTGGAATCCTCTTATCGCCTGTTTACATGCTTTTATTTCATTCCTGACGCAGAGAAGAACATACTTAGAGCCCTTAACGAAACGGAAGATCTGCCCTAATCACTGTCTGGCCCCCCGTCCTTTGTAGGTTTCCCGAGATGGTCTGCGTGCCCAGACTGTTTGAAGCTGGCCGATCAAACATGATAACTAAGGCCTCGGGAGATGCTGCCGGAACCTAGATGTGGCTCACACACCAGGGTTAGGAGACATGTCTGCAAGGAAAACTGGGCCGCAGCCTCACTTTTGAGGATGGCTGCAGCATCTCAGATAGAAGGCTGGCAAAACGTCTCAAAGATATAACAAAAATAAAACCATGGTGTTCCATGTATTATAAATCAGCATATAAATTGGTAAGACCACAGGAGAACCTGTGTCCAGTCCCAGCTCCATTTACTGGGCGTCTCTGCACAAGCAGTTTCCCCTCTGAATATCAGTTTTCCCATCTGCATAATGGGAGCATACCCCTCTCATTGCAGTGCCTGGCTTATACTTGAGGAAGCAGAGCAAGGGAACTCCTCGCAGTCAGTGATGGGCAGAACCAGGATTCTATCGTACCTTTCCTGGACTCAGAACCTGGCTCTTCACGTTTCAGTTGTAAGAGAGCCAGGAAGCAGACGTCCAGAAATAACTTTTTTAGACATGTAGACAGATGCAGAAATCATAACAGAAAATGTACAGATTTAACCACATGAATTTTTAAAACTTTTTAATATAAAACACTGTTGGCCGTGTCATCCCCACCTCACTTGGGAGAAGTCCGGGGGCTGTTCTTGTTTCTTCCTGATGGTCCCTGCCCCCAGGTGGACTCTGGGCTGGACGCCATCCAGGCGCAAATCCAGCTTCCTTCCCCTCATATCGTATCAGCCTGTCTGGTAATTGAAATATCCTACTTGGAAAGTCAGCATCTAAATGTTAGTCGTTTTTTTCCCTTTGACATTTGTGTTGCAGCAATTTAAATTCCCTCCAGGCAGATGAAGGAAGAAGGTTAAATACAGTCAGCAAGCCCTGCCCCCTACAATTCCAAACGTCAGCCCCGCCCGTGGTTTGGTGGTTTGAGTTTGTCTCCAAATTCACCCTTGAGCTCCAGGGACAGACTTTCCTGTTCACTGGGCTGGGCTCTGTTGAGATTCAGATCCCAGCCCTGCCATTTGCCCTGCAATCTGAGACAACTTACCTATCCTGTGTTTGCATCTGTAAGAATATTACTTTGTGAGGTTATTTTGAGGATTAATTGACTCACGGGACGTTTTCAGGACAGTGTCTGGCACACAGTGAGTGTTCAAGGAAATTGTACCCGAACGTAGACTACCAATGCTGCTGTTGCTTTTTAGACGCTAAGTCACATCCTGGTCTCTGCAACCGCATTGACTAGCCCACCAGGCTCCTCTGTCCATGGGATTTCCCAGGCAAGAACACCAGAGTGGGTTGCCATTGTCTTCTCCAGGGGATCTTCCGGAACCAGTGTCTCCTGCATTAGCAAGTGAGTTCTTTACCACTGGGCCACCAGGGAAAGCCTCCAATACTGTTAGCTGCCCCAGACTCAACCCTACCTTTGACTCTGCCGGTAAAGCTCCGCGGGAATAAAAGGATTAGGCAGTAGTCTGTACTTGGCCGTCTCTTCCGAAATGTTACTGCTTCTCTTGCTGACCCCATGGACTTCTCTGTGGCTCAGCTGGTAAAGAATCCGCCTGCAATGCGGGAGGCCTGGGTTCGATCCCTGAATTGGGAAGATCCTCTGGAGAAGGGAAAGGCTACCCACTCCAGGATTCTGTTCTGGAGAATTCCATAGACTATGTAGGCCATGGGGTCACAAAGAGTCAGACATCTCCGAGTGACTTTCACTTTCACATTCTCTTCCTGATGGAAAATTCTGCTAACTCTCTCTTCTCACCAGATAAGACTTTTCCTAACTGAGTGACCTAGAGTCAGTCACCTGTAACCTACGAGGTGGAGTTAACTGATCCAAGAGGCAAGTTTGCAGAGGATGGCATGGTTCCTCCAGCATTAGCACCCTGTTTGTGTGTGTTTAGCTATAAAGATAAGTTCTGAATCAACCTGTGGGAAGATGAATAAAATTAGCTCCATTGGACTTTGAGCAAAACCTACATTATTAGGAGAAAAGTAGTTTTCAGTCTGCAGAATTCAATTGTCCAGCTATGAATCTAAAATTTTTATTTAAAAGAAAAAGTGGAATCAAATGATGTGGCAGCTGGAAAGGGCTCAGAGGTCACCCAGAGCCCACGCATTTTAAAGACGAGGAATGAGCTCGAGAGGCAGGAGGGGAGTGGCCTGGAGCCCCAGGGAACTCCTGGGGCAGCTGAGAGCAGACCCAGGGCCACCAAGGGCTCCCGCAGGAGCTGCTGCAGATGCCAGAATCAATCTCCTAAACCTGTTAATGCAGGATTGTACTGAAACCTCCTGGAGACCTAGAGATTATCCTAGAATCGACTGAAAAGAATTGGAGAGCATGCTTTCCTATTATTTTGATTTCATGAAAATGTTCTAAAGTCAAAGTTAAAATTCAGACTGTCAAAAGTGTCTGTGTAATTTCACCGGGTGTGTGTGGCCTCTCTCAGCATACTGTGGTGAAGGTGCATTCAGGGTTTCCTTTTCAAAAAGCGGAGTGTGTGGGGAGAGATGTTTTCGAAGAGATGTTTGGGAGGAAATTCCTCATTTCCAAAGCAAGGCTTCAATATGGAAAAAAGCAAGGGTGTTGATTTTTCTTTGGGGTTTGATGTTTCTCCTTGGCACTCGGTCATTACACCGCATATGGAAAACCTGTCGGCCTTTTCTTAGCAAATGGAATAGTTATCTAAGGGGGCAAGACATCCGGCTCTCTAAGATGACGCTCGTTTGGTGAAGCTGTTCCCTTCCTTTGTGCAGTATGACACGCAGGGCCCAGAAACCTAACTGCCTATATTTTCCTATAATTGAAAGTCAAGTCTATCTTAACCCCCCATTCTTCCCAAATCTAGAAAATGTAGTCAGATTCGGCTAAAGCGATCCCCGCAGGGTTGCTCCAGTCAGTTCATGATCTCCCTGCCCACTTCCTTCTGCTCCGAGAATGATGTCAGTGCCAGAAGCTTGTCCACTTTGCAGCCGGGGCAAAGGGCACATCTGGGGAAGCCTTGAGAATTCCAGCTGCTCTTCGTCTGCAGCAGCATCCAGGGAGGAGCACAATTTGTACACGACTGGGCTTTCCTCTCCTGAAATAACTGATTATGGGAATGTTCGTCCCTTCTAGACGTTCTGTGATTCCTCTGAGTCAGAAATGATCTCTCTCTGCACTACAGCCCTTGTATTTTGTATTTCTTGTATTGCTGACCACATATTTTGTATTTTGTTGGTGTCTTTTTCCATTTTACCTTTTAGATGCAAAGAGAAAAGATGGTCTTGTTCATTAAAAACACACACACAAAATCCAATGCATGGCAGTGCTCTAAATATGTTTTCTGAGTGAATAAAGTAATGATTGTATCAGTCAGGTTTCACTGTGATAACGCTGTGTAAGGAAAACATCAGCAACTTACAGCACTTATTTCTCCCTTGGAGTCACGGGCAGCCAGATAGCTCTGCTCAGGCTGCTGTTGGCTTCCGTTCTGCCCCACAAACTCCATCTGATGGACTCGGGCTGAGGGAGACGCTGCCTGGAAGGGGTAGTCGTCAGAGGCCGGCAGGAAATCCCCGTGATTCTTCAAACATCCACTTGGGATGAGCAGGAGCCACTGCTTCCCCCACTCCATTAGCCGAAGCAAACCAGCCAGCCAGAGCCAGGTCCCCAGGAAATGCACTTCTCCTGGCGTGGGGAAGGAGCGAGGTAGGTCAGACTTGGAGGCGAGAGGGGATATCTGCTGAAAAAATAATGTAACTTAACCACAAAGACACCAGGAACATGGAACGGGAAGGAAGCAGCCCACAGGAGGAGGTCCTGCTGCAGCAAAGCTACCACCCAGACAGCCCTGACAAGGCTTCCCATTAACTTCCCATCCACATGCAGCTCTAGGCTGAGTGGAAAATACACGCCGAGGACAGAGAAGACTGCTCAGCTCTAGAATGACACGCAGGCTTTCCCAGGACTGAGTAGCTCCTTCCCACCCAAGAGAAGAAATAGATGAAATGAAGCCCATTGAAGTTTTTAAGCATTTTTGAGATATAATCCATATACCATAAAATTCGCCCATTTAAAGCGTAGAATTCAATGGCTTTAATATATTGCAAGAATTGTGCAACCATCATCACAATATAAATTTAGACCGTTTCGTCACTTCAGAAAGAACCCCCTACTCACTAGCCGTCTCTCACATCAATCATCTCTCAACTCACGGCAACCGCAAATCTGCCTTCGGTCTCATTCAGTTCTGGACATTTCCCAGAAATGGAATGCTATGATATGTTGTGTTTTGCTTCTGGCTCCTTTAATCAGGGCTCATGCACGCTGTAGCACATATCACTACTTCACATTGTCTGTGGCTAAATAATATTCCATTGCATGGATGGACCACATGTTGTTTATCCACTCATTGGCTGATAGATGCTTAAGTTGGTTCCACTTTGGGGGCTACTGTGAACACTGTGTGTAGACTTTTGTGTGGACAGATGGTGTTATTTCTCTTGGTTACATACCAAGGAGGGGTTGCTGGGTTGTATGGTAGCTCTATGTTTAAACTTTTGAAGAACTGCAAACTGTTTCCCTGAACAACTGCACTAACTTACGTTTTTGGTGGTGGTGTACAGGGCTCCTAATTTCTCCCATCCTCACGGACACTCATAATTATCTTTCCTGAACCTGGCATCCTAATGGTTTTGATCTGCATTTTCTTAGAGGCAAAGGATGTTGAACATCTTTCCATGAGTTTATTGGCTGTTTGTATATCTTCTTTGGAGAATGATCTATTCAAAGACTCATTTTAATTAGGTTATTTATTTCTTTATTAATGAGTTCCAAGAGTTCTTTGTGTATTCTGAATACCAGTCCCTCATCAGATAAGGGATTTGGAATTATTTTCTCCCATTCTCTGGGTTGTTTTTTCACCTTCTTCGTGGTTTTACAGAACGAAATCAATTTGCCTTAGGTCTTAAGCTTCTTTCATGCCAACACCACTGAACTTTCTTAACTGGATTTCAGGGTTGCCAGAGCCTTTCAGCTTGAAATAGAAGTCTCACTGCTAGTTCTCCCGGGGTCACAGCACCGTGAGAATTTGTTTTCTGTTAAGGAATGATTTAACTCTCCCTCCAGCCCCAGATCATCTCATAGGGAAGACGCACATCGAATGGACTTTAAATCCAGGGCCTCCCTTGGAGTGGTTCTCAGGGACCCCAGAAATTGTCATCAATCCTGATAAATGTTCCAGGGCCTCACCTGCATGTTCTCAGTACTCCTGATCGACAACCTGGAGATGAGAGATGACCTAATTGAAAAAGCTAAACCCATGATCCCCAAGCATGAATGTGCCTTTGTAGACCTGAACTCTCCTGAGAGCCCTTTGTTTCCGACATGCAAGAGGGCCCTGGTGTGCAAAGCCTGCTTTTAGTGTCAAACAGGCTCTCAAACAGGTTTCCCCTGTGGCTCAGTGGTAAAGAATCTGACTGCAATGCAGGAGTTGAAGGAGATGCAGGTTCGGTCCCTGAGTTGGGAAGATGCTCTGGAGGAGGTCATGGCAACCCACACCAGTATTCTTGCCTGGAGAATCCCAAGGACAGAGGAGCCTGGCAGGCTACAGTCTGTAGGGTTGCAAAAAGTCAGACCTGACTGAACGCCTTAGCAGGCACGCAAGCAGGCTTTCAATCAGCAAATTGGAAGCGCACACAGAGCTCTTAGGGGTCAGCTGTGCTTCAGGTCACTGATAAACTGACCTGTGGCACAGAGGGTGCAGGTGTTGGCTATGGGGCCCTTGAAACTGTCCATCTGCCAGATGGATTCACAGGTGTCAGTTTCACCATGCTCTCCTCCCCGTCTCCCTTTTTAACGCATGGAAACTTGCTTAAAGGAGCGAAGAGGTATGTGAGTACCCAGACTCCATGGACCAGTACGCACTGTCTTAGGTAGGGTTTCCCAGATGGAGACCGTGCCCCGGGAGGGAGGTTTGCAGGGAGGCCCTTAGGGGCAGCTCCCGGGAGCCGTGGTCCTGTGAAACCACAGGATGGTGAGCGACACAGGTTCACGCTGTATCCTCAGGGCTGAGCTATGCTGAAACGTAGTCACAGTTACAGGATGAGGGGTCAGGAGGTGGCGGTGAGGTCCGATGGCACTTGTGTCCTGTGGGTGGAGGTCTCTGCACTCCCTGCAAGCAGGGTGAGGTGGGATGCCGCCCTTAATGGCGGGGGGTGGTGGCTCGCTTCTGCGGGCCCAGAGGGTTAGGGGCACTAGGAGTTTCAAGGCAGAAGGGGGAGCTGAAATCAGCCCAGCTGTCCTTGGCGGGATGTTTCCCCTTCTTGGACTCTGCTGTTCTGGCGGTTAGGTCCTGAGCCTGGGGATGTCTTCCTCTGCTTTCTCCCCCTGGGAAGTGGGGCCCCCATTGTTGCTGTAAAGATGGCCTCTGGCTTCTCTGAGGCTCTATCAACTATAAATTGCTCACAGGCTTTCATGACCTTTTCCAGAGGGTCAGCTGAGCTCAGCTGTTGAATTCCACTATTGTAGTTGCTGTTGCCCCAAAACTTGTCACATATCTGGCACCTTCCACCATCTTCATAGCCCCTGGCAAAATTTCCACAACCCTGGGCAGTGGTGACAAACTGGGAGGCTTACACAACAAATGTGCATTATCTCACGGTACTGGAGGCCAGAAGTCTGAAATCGAGGTGTCGGCAGACCTTGCTGCCGCCTAGGGCTCAGGGAAGACCCTCCCTCACCTCTCGCTGCTTCTCGTGGCTCCTGGCTCCCGGCCTCTGGCTACACGGCTGCAGCCTCTGCCTCCATCTCACAAGCCTTCTTCCTTACGTCTCCCTGTTGTTGTGTCTCCCTTCTCCCCCTGGGCAAGGATTCCAATCACCGGATTTAAGGCCAATCCTAAATCTTATTTTGAGGTCCTTAGCTAATTCCATCTGCAAAGACACTGTTTTTAAACAAGGTCCTGTTCTGAAGTTCTAGGGACACACGAATCTTTGGAGACACTAGTCAGTCCACTATCGAGAGCCACTTTGTGGCAAGGGCTGTTGGTGCTTAATTTACCACCAACGAGGTGTGGTCTTTGCCAGCCAGGGAGCACGCGAACCAGTTCCCAAAGCCCACGCTCCCTGTCAGCCCACTGCTGATACCAGCTTCACAGGTTGGGTTCCCCAGAAGACAGACCCTGGGCAGAGTTCAGCCTGCAGGCTGTTTACTCCTGAAATAAACTGATATTCAGGAAAAGTTACAATGCTGTGCATGGGTGTATACCAAGTTGCTTCAGTCATGTTCGACTCTTTGCAGCCCCATGGACTGTAGCCCGCCAGGCTCCTCTGTCCGTGGGATTCTCCAGGCAAGAATACTGGAGTGGGTTGCCATGCCCTCCTCCAGGGGATCTTCCAGACCCAGGGATCAAACCCACATGTCCTGCACTGCAGGCTGCTTCTTTACCTCTGAGCCACTGAGGAAGCACTATATAATGCTGCTGCTAAGTCACTTCAGTCGTGTCCGACTCTGTGCAACCCCATCCACTGCAGCCTGCCAGGCTCCTCCGTCAATGGGATTTTCCAAGCAAGAGTACTGGAGTGGGGCCATTGCCTTCTCCCTATATAATGCTATATGACTATAAAAATGCACCTGTGGAGAAAACGTAATGACATGGAAATAATTTAATGATAGAATCTTTAGTGAAAAAGGCTAAACTGGTGTATATATAGCTTAATATTATTTTAGAAAAAATTAAAAATCTGAAAATTTATTCAGTGAACTATTAATAGTCATGAAATTATGAATGGCTGATTTTATCTTCTTTTCCACAGTAGTATGTTTTACCTTTTATAACAAAAAAGGAAAATTATTTGACAATAATCATTCCAAGGGTTGATTTGTGTGTGATTAATGAGAAATAAGTCACCTTTGTCAACTGGTACTACGGTTAGAAGATCAAAAAAGCCCAGGATATTCATGACAGAATGGAAGGCAAACGCCCTGCCCCCCCACCCATCTCGCGTCCCATTGTAGGCCAGAGGATGTGATTCCCAGTTCCTGGGGGTGGGTACTCAAACCACATGGAGCCTCAAGGCTGCATTGTAACCCTTTAAACCAGGTTTATTTTTACACAAGTGGGAATCAAACTTGTGCTGACCCCAGGAGTGTAGAGGTAAATATAGGTGTTCTGACAGCTGTGAAAGATGTTATCTTCTTGGAAAAGAGGCCGGAAGCTTCTTATTGCATCAATTCAGTTCAGTCGCTCAGTCTGTCTGATTTTTTGTGACCCTATGGACTGCAGCACACCAGGCCTCTCTGTCTATCACCAACTCCCAGAGTCCACCCAAACTCATGTCCATTGAGTCCGTGATGCCATCCAGTCATCTCATCCTCTGTTGTCCCCTTCTCCTCCCCTCTTCAATCTTTCCCAGCATCAGGGTCTTTTCTAATGAGTCAGCTCTTTGAATCAGGTGGCCAAAGTATTGGAGCTTCAGCTTCAGCACCAGTCCTTCCAATGAATATTCAGGGTTGATTGCCTTTAGGATTGACTGTTTTGACCTCCTTACAGACCAAGGGACTCTCAAGAGTCTTCTCCAACACCATAGTTCAAAAGCATCAATTCTTTGGTGCTCGGCTTTCTTTATGGTCCAAGTTTCATATCCATACACAACCACCAGGGAAGCCCAAGAATACAAGAGTGGGTAGCCTATCCCTTCTCCAGGGGATCTTCCCAACCCAGGAATCAAACCAGGGTCTTCTGCACTGTAGGCAAATTCTCAACCAGCTGAGCGACCCGGGAAGCCCTCCTGTTGCATAGGGACTGTCAGGCGTGATCTGAGGACACTAGCTGCTGAGTGAGGCACTAAGCAAAAGGCCCAGGGTTTTCTCCCAGCCCAAACGAACTGGGTGTTCTCAAAAGCCAGATAAAGCCTGACCTCTGGGTGGCTCTTCCTGAGAGATGCTCTATTTTTTCATCAGCAGGAAGACACACATGCAAGGCGCTTTGTGCAAAAAGCATAATCCTGAAAATTAGATGTAGAATTTTAACTTTTATGTTATTTAAAAGTTCACAAGTTATTTTTGCATGACATCTCTTCACACAAGAAATAAAACGCTGTGAACAGTGTTGAAACCTCCTTGTTTCTCTCCACAGATCCACCTTACCTTCCTTCTCCAGAGACAGCCACATCAAGAATCTGGTAAGTATTCTTCCATCACACTTTCAATTCTTACCACAAATGTGTAGTCACAGCCATACTCTGTTATGCTTTGCATACTCTGTTTGCCCAAGTGCTATCACATTGTACATATTCACCTGTTTTCTCTTCGGTATTCCATGGTTTATTCATGTTGACGCATGTAGACGCAGCGTATCCAGTTTAAAGTCGATTGTACTCGATTGTGTGAAGGTATTGCAACTTATCTGTCCCTTATTCCTGGACTCTCAGAGTGTTCTCGATTTTGCTGATGAAAGTGAGGTTGGAACCGCGGCAGAGACGGTGGTCTCCATATGCAAGTTCACTGTCCCTCGAAGGGAAGCGAAGGCTGTAAACGTGCTCGTTTTCCGCATCAGTAATATTGACAAATGGTGTTCTGAATGGTTGCACCAATTTCTGCTCCTGGCAGAACTATACGTGGGTTTCCTATTTCCCAGAGTCTTGCCAATATTTAGTATCATCGAACTTTAAAATGTTGCTAACTTTAGGGTATGAGATGGCATCTCCTTTCAATCTGAATTCCCAGACCACTAGTTGGGTGGAACTTTGTGTTATTGAGGGTGGAGTTGAGCTGATGGAACAAAGAGGCCCGGGTCCAGTTCTCTCTTACGTCACCACCCTGAGTGGGCAGTCAGGCTGGTGGGTTGGGGGCCCTGCCCCATGCTTAGTCAGGGGTCCTCCTCGTTGTCACATTGCCATCGCTTAGGTCATCCTCCTCGTCCCAGTGGCAGAAGTTGGGCGGTTGCCACATACTAACTTTTGGGGAAAAAAATTAGAGAATTTCTGGGAAAGCAATTTTCTTATTGGCAAGTAAGGCAGAAACTACAGATTCCTTCTGCTAACGTTCCACTGGCAAAATCTCGGCCCGTCCTTAAACGGCATGGCCAGGGAACCATGGTCCCTGTGGGCAGCCGTGAGTCCAGGAGGATGCGGAGATGGGGACTAGCTTTGCTTCTCAAGCAGGTGTTTGCTTGGCTTCTGGGCTTCCTTTTCCGTGACCTTCTAGTGACCTTTTCCTTCTAGTAAAAGGTTGGGTCCATTTTTATTTTATCTGCCTTTTCTTGTTGATTTCTGGGAATTCCTTACATCTTCCAGTTTGCTTATTTAATTCACACCATAGATCTGATCATTTAAATGTACCAGTGTACATACATCAGGAAAGATAGTTTAAACCATTTTAGTGTGCCTTGAAAGGAGTTTGCTATTTAAATAAGTCATATCATATTCTTTTGATAAATTAAGATTCTTTTTATAAAATAAATAATTACAGCCGTACAGAAAGGAGTTGGGGTTAATATAAGTTACTCAAAGTGGACGCTTAGAGAGAACGGTTTCTCAGGCTCAGCTGAACCTACCGAGCCTGTGAGAGAATCTGAGGACGCATTCGACACTGCGGTCAATTTCGTAACCACTCAGAGTTTCCATTATCTCAACAGTGAGGATGACGTTATTTGCTCTGCTTTCTGTGAAGTTGCTACGGGATCAAGCAAGATGATGTCGACTAAATGTCCCAGGGGAGGCAGTTTATACCATTGTTAGGAATCAGAATTATATTGAATAGTAGATGCCTTAGATTCCATCTGAAGGCTCCTGAATCTAGTTTCCAGTTCCCTTGACACTCTGTGCACTGTCTACACTTGATTCCCTACTCCAGACCAGGGTCCTAGGTGTGTCAACTGATGGTCACTCTGGTCCTGGGCGTGTGGGCTGTGTGTTTAGAGCATCCGTGTGAGATCTGAGAGGGGCTCTTCTCAGAGCCAGTACTTCCTAAGGGCAGCCTGGCTTTCTAGCCCTCTTGCAAGCAGTTTTCAGCTAAGCCTCTCATTCCAGGGGGGCTGTAGAGTTTCTTTCTCTCACGGTTCAGGCCAACCCAGCTTGTCACCCATTACTGCCCTCACAAGGGGTAGGACTCAGTTTCCCAGCATTTTGCACCCAGCCTGGCGCACAGCTTGGAGCCCCACCCACTGGTCCAGCAGCGCCTCCGCCTGACTGCCCAGCTCCCCTGCCCAGGTCTCTGTCCCAGCTCTGGCCTGCGTGGGGGGCCTCGGGCCCAGCCAAGGGAAAGATGGGGGAGAGGGCAGAGAGCTAATGGAGAATGCCTTGGAAAGTGATTTTGCTTTATTCGTGATAAATCAAGCTTTAAAAGTGAGAAGGGAGAATTTTAACTATGTGTTGAAGAAGTTACTACTCATTCATTGCCTAAGTGTTTGCTGAGCGGCTCCACAGACCAAGAGATGTCCCAGGTGCTGAGACTCAGCAGAGGCTGAGCAAGTGAGGTCCTGCTCTCACAGAGCTTAGATTGTAGGACCAAAGACATACAAAGACACACAGAATAATGAAGATAAATATGAGCACGTCAGTGAGTGGTAAAGACTCTGGAAAGATCTTGAAAAGAAGGATGAGACAGAAACTGGGGTCATCAGGGAAGGTCTTTGTGAAAAAGCGACATGTGAGCTGAAATGTGCTTGATATGAAGGACCTGCTGCTGCTAAGTCGCTTCAGTAGTGTCCGACTCTGTGCGACCCCATAGACAGCAGCCCACCAGGCTCCCCCGTCCCTGGGATTCTCCAGGCAAGAACACTGGAGCAGGTTGCCATTTCCTTCTCCAATGCATGAAAGTGAAAAGTAAAAGTGAAGTCACTCAGTCGTGTCCAACTCTTAACGACCCCATGGACTGCAGCCTACCAGGCTCCTCTGCCCATGGGATTTTCCAGGCAAGAGTACTGGAGTGGGTTGCCATTGCCTTCTGCTAAGAAGGAGCAACTTGGGTGAAATTAGAGGGGAGAGCACAAGGGCAAAGGCTCAGCTCCTGCGAAGGACTAGAAATGGAGTTGGGGTTAACAGGTCCCCGTGGGATGAGGAGGAAGGCTGAGGGGCCTGGGGTGAGGGCAGAGGGCCAGGAGATGCTGGGGCCAGACCACGCAGAGCTGCCAGGCAGGCCTGACTCACAAGTCCAGCAGTTTGACCCAGAATGGGATCTGCCTTGGGGAGCTCCTGGGGCCATGAGGAAGCCAGGGTTTTCAGAATCAGGGAGTTTATCCAGGTTGGTTCAAGGACCAGTGTTGGGAGTAAAGGGCAGACACCGGGGAGGTAGGAGCTCTCACAGGAATGGTACCCACCTGGGAGGAAGAGACTAGCAGGTACTGGGTGAGAGGTGATGGGCTCAGCTGACTGAAGGGACCCCCAGGACAAAGCAGGACAGATGGACTCACCCTGGGTGAGGACTCAAATGGTGGGCCCTCACTCCACGAGCATTCTTGAAGCATCGGCTCTGTCCCTTGCAGCCCACGCCGTGGACCTGGGGCAGCACACCAGCGCCAGAGCCCACTCACTCGAGTGTGGAGCTCTGAGTGGAGCTGTGACGCTGGTGGGCTTGCATCCTCGCAGGGCTGAGCCTGAAGTTGGCAGGTCACCCTGGCAGGGAGGCGGCGGCGAGGCAGTGCTGGGCAGACGGGGAGTCACAGATAAGACAGAAAGAACCCTGCCTCGGAAGAGTTAGGATCAGATTCAGGGCTTTGCACCGTGGGGCCAGGGCACCACCCAAGCCAAGGCTTTCACGTTCTTTGAGGTTGCAGAGCAGCTACCTGGTCAAGAGTCACCAGTGGATTTGGTCAGGCATCTCAGACAGAAGCACAAATGGAGCTTTCCACCCCAGGATTCCGGAACACGTCTCTGCTTCCAAGGTGGCACCGTCTAACGACGAGCTCCTGACTCCTGCAGCCAGGAAGAACTCCAGGCAGACCTGAATGAAGTCCATATCTTCTTACTAGACTATTCTGTTCTCCCGAGTAAGCATGATGCTTAACTTTTTATTTATAGTAAAATTAGACCATGGTCTAGGAGCTCAAATGAGGCATCTTTCATGGAAAGATACAATATAACATTAAATTCAGAGTATGTTCCTGTTTCAGAGAAGGCGATGGCACTCCACTCCAGGACTCTTGCCTGGAAAATCCCATGGACAGAGGAGCCTGGTGGGCTGCAGTCCATGGGGTCGCACAGAGTTGTAGACAACTGAGCAACTTCACTTTGACTTTTCACTTTCATGCACTGGAGAAGGAAATGGCAGCCCACTCCAGTGTTCTTGCCTGGAGAATCCCAGGGACGGGGGAGCCTGGTGGGCTGCTGTCTATGGGGTCACACAGAGTCGGACATGACTGAAGCGACTTAGCAGCAGCAGCAGCAGCATGCTCCTGTTTGCTCCATGGAAACCACACAGACAGATGACATGTGTGACTATGACATCACTGTCTGTTCAACAGCACAGGTGTTACTTCTCTCAGCAGCTCTCACCTCTCGGTGCCTGTGTTCCCGGCGCTGTGCTGAGCACACTGGACACGAGCTCACACTCCCCCTCTCTGGCCATCGTTTCTGAGCGAGAGCCGTGTACTCCAGGAATCCCTGAGCTTGGATGGTCATCTGGTCTGGTTACATCATTGACTTAGAGCAGATTTTCCGTTAGTGCAATCTTCTGCACCTCTTGGGACTTGGGTAATCACTTATTTGTGCTTCTCTCTTTTTCTTGGGAGGATGAGTTAACTAAGTGCTTGGATCACAGGCTAGAAGGGGCTGGGAGAAGGCCCGAGCTGGCCTTCTGCCTTCAGATAGTAACTGAAAGTGGGGTCCAGCTGCTCGCCACTCAAAAGCCATTAAAGAGGCCAGATTGGCGGGAAGGAACTTTGGCTTTATTTTGGATGCTAGCAACCGGTGTGGGGGGTGGGTAGGGGGGATGCCTGTTCGAAGGCCGACTCTCGCCACTGGCGATCGGTGGACAGGAGGTTTTGTAGGTGGAGGGAGGGGCTGCACGCTGAAACAGCATGGCGAGCTCTGCCAGTCGCCTTGAAACCAGCCCCCAGCGGCTTGATCGGCGTCCTCTTAATGGTCTTAAGTACAGTTGATCTTCAGTTCCAAGGTCAGTGTGTTCCCGTTTCCTTGAGGCCAGTTCTTGGAACTGTGGCGGCCGATGTCACGGCTGCAGGGCGGTCAGTGCACTTATCCTCCTCCACGTGTTCAGCAGCTGTGACAGCTCACAGGATGCGGCTCAGAATGTTATCTGTGGTCCTTGAGAAGGAACTAAATGCCCTTGGCTTTGCTTAATGAGTAAACTTATTATTTGGTCTCCTTTGCCTGTTTTCCTTTGTTTTTACCTATTCTCACTTCTCTGATTAAACGTATTCTTTGGCTAACCTGTTTCCACGGACAAAAGGCAGGTGGGAAACATGAGGGGCAAGGACCGCGGGGTACTGCTCCGTTTCAAGTTGCGCCTGGGGGCAGGGGTGGTGGGCAGGAGAGGCTAACTCACCTCCTCCAGCCGCAGTGGGCTCTCCTGAGATCCAGGCTCCTACGCAGACCTTCTTCTTCTAAACTGAGCTTCCATGCGGTGGCAAGCGTTGCTGTGTGCTGGGATACAGCACAGCTGTGCTCTTGCTTCTCTTTGACAAGCTGCACTTTCAAAGGGTGGATTGAAGAAGTGGGGATGAAATTTAAAAATAATGATTCCTGCAAATGGTATATTGTGCTTTTCACTGGCCAACGGGGAAGAGTTTAGGAAAGGAAAATTAAAGCCATGGCTCAGAATGAGCATCACCCGAGGGAGAGGATCAGAGCCGTCTTCTTCCAGCCCCACCTGCAACAACATGCTCCCCAGATGGGGAAAGAAACATACTTCCTGCTGTTTCACTTCTCCTCAAGAATGTCGGCTCCCATCTGCCAGTACTCCAAACCACAGGCCAGGATGCAGCGCCAGATTCAGGAGGGAAGGTGCTGAGCGGACCCTCCTGCCAGTCTCACGTGGCTTTTAAATTGCAGAAATGATATTTGACATAGAGAGGGCCCATTTCAATGTGGGTGTGGGTGTGTAGGGGAAACCCTCTCTGATGATTGCACCTAAAAGCTGGTCTTTCCTAGCCTACTAATGAAGTTTCCTGAATGGCAGAGAAGTAGCCTCTCCCACCACAAAAAGAGCCAGTCCCGGAAAAGTCGCTGGCGAGACAGAAAGGTCTGAACCAACACAGACCAGACACTGATTTAATGCGGATGCCGACTCCACAAGGAACTTGAGGAGAAAAGGACAATTTGGGGGAGAAACAGCAGCATCTCCTGAAAGAAGGGAGAAAGCGAAAGAATCCAAAGGACCAACAGCTGGCAGCACAGAATTGATCTCGTACCGTTCACAGCCCTGTCAAGCAGACGCACGAAGTGACTTGGGGGCAAGGAGAAGTGTGGGGCTTTCGCAGAGGACAGAGAACCCACCCCAAACCTGGAGTCTGCTCTATGCCAGACTGCGCAGAGCTACTGTCTTCCTGCTAAGAAGCAAAGAGGCTCAAACTACACTCACGCTGGTGGATTTATCTACAGATAAATCATTCTGCTGCTGCTAAGTCGCTTCAGTCGTGTCCGACTCTGTGCAACTCCATAGACGGCAGCCCACCAGGCTCCCCCGTCCCTGGGATTCTCCAGGCAAGAACACTGGAGTGGGTTGCCATTTCCTTCTCCAGTGCATGAAAGTGAAAAGTGGAAGTGAAGTTGCTCAGTCGTGCCCGACTCTTCGCGACCCCATGGACTGCAGCCCACCAGGCTCCTCTGTCCATGGGATTTTCCAGGCAAGAGCACTGGAGTGGGTGCCATTGTCTTCTCCGAGATAAATCATATCCCTGTAATTAAGCACGTCAGGCTTCCAGGTGGTGCTAGTGGTAAAGAACCCGCCTGCAAATGCAGGAGATGTGAGAGGCTCAGGTTTGATCCCTGGGTAGTGAAGATCCCCTGGAGGAGAGCATGGCAACCTTCTCCAGTATTCTTGCCTGGAGAATCCCATGGACAGAGGAACCAGGTGGGCTACAGTCTGTGTAGTTTCAGAGTTGAACATGAGTGAAGCGACTTAGCACACACAGCACACACAATTGAGCACACAGACTAAACTGAAACCTGTAGTCACAGTATTACACATCCAGGCTTGATGGGTTATACGTAAATGACCCCTCTGCATATAAAGTGCCATTAGGGAGCTGGGTAGTGGGGCTGTGGGGAGGTGGGGATGGAGACTCGCAGGGATGAGCTGCATTCTGCCGGGTGAAAGGCCATCCTAGGCTGTGACTCTTTACCAACTTGCTGGCCAGCAGGGTGGGACGGAGTTAACTCCTCCCATGGAAGTTCCATCAGCAGGTCTGGGGGCACAGTGGGGGCTGAGTCAGTGGGTGAGTCACATCCCCGCTCCACCCTGGAGCAAATCCGTAGCAGAGCCTTTCAGGGCAAAGGTGTGAGTCAGGCCTGAGCATGGAGCTGGCAGTGCCCGCGGGATGTCACCCCTGCAATCCTGCTGGCCCTCTGACGACCAGGAGCAGCGACTGAGTCTGAAGCAAGCTCAGCTCTATTAAGTGGACCTCTGCAAGGCCGACATCTGCTACTTGCTTTTTGGCCAGCCAGCAATTGCAGAATGAGCGTGGATGGCTTGGTTAATGAGGCTTTGATAATGGAAACTGGGACTTGATTAAATTTTGCACACCCCAGGTTTGTGGACACCAGTGTATCCTGCTGGATTCCTCAGACTTGTCAATTACACATCAAAAATCGTAACAGCAAATGCCCTTTTCAAAAGCATCCTACAGATAATTAGCATGGAGCCCATATCTGAACAGGTTTGTGTATATATACACACATATACCTTATATATACATATACATACAAATACATAGAGTAATATATGTGTATACAAATATATACTGTGCTCAACAATAATAAGGTATATGTAGGTATAGGTGTATATATATATATATATGTGTGTGTGTTTATTCACTGTAGCATTTTTTTATGGCAACCATCCAACCATGAATACTCAACGGTAAAATGTCTTAGATTGTGGCCCATGTATACAATGGGATGTTATGGAAGTGCTAACGAGAAAAAAAGTATACTGTTTATACTGATTTGTATTAGTTATAATTGTATATTATTGCTACATGCTGTAAGTTTTTAAACAAGCTTGCTGCTGCTGCTGCTGCTGCTAAGTCGCTTCAGTCGTGTCCGACTCTGTGCGACTCCATAAACGGCAGCCCACCAGGCTTCCTCGTCCCTGGGATTCTCCAGGCAAGAACACTGGAGTGGGTTGCCATTTCCTTCTCCAGTGCATGATAGTGAAAAGTGAAAGTGAAGTCGCTCAGTCGTGCCCGACTCTTAGTGACCCTATGGACTGCAGCCCACCAGGCTCCTCCGTCCATGGGATTTTCCAGGCAAGAGCACTGGAGTGGGTGCCATCGCCTTCTCCATAAACAAGCTTAAGATACATTAAACTAAATAAAACTATAATGCAGTTAAGTGAAAGTCACTCAGTCGTGTCTGACTCTTTGAGACCGTGAGGACTGTATAGTCCATAGAGTTCTTCAGGCGAGAATACTGGAGTGGGTAGCCTTTCCCCTTCTCCAGGGGATCTTCCCAACCGAGGGATCGAACCCAGGTCTCCTGCATTGCAGGCGGATTCTTTACCAGCTGAGCCACCAGGGAAGCCCGAGAACACTGAAGTGGGCAGCCTATCCTTTCCCAGCAGATCTTCCCAACCCATGTGACAGAAAAAATAATGCAGCAGGGCCCCATTTATGTAAAAAAAAAAAAAAAAGAAGGATAGACATAAACATGTTAAGGCTAAGCTCTGACAAACAGGAAATGCAGAGAAGGACTGGTGGGCTGGTAAAGGTGGAGAGGTGTGGGGTGGAATTTGTGAAAATGAGTTTTTTACTTTACGTTCCTTTCAAAATATGCCAAACACTAAAGGAAGACATAATAAATGCATCCAATATTCAGAGGCCAAGCTATCATTATTAACTCACTGGCTGCTAAAGATACTACACAGTGGTTCCAATTTTCCATGCATAAGGCTTTGAGGGCCCCCGCACCAAATCCATTGTTCATGGTTTATACTGCCGTGTCTCCTCCTCAGCACCATTTTCAAGGAATTGGGGCATTCCGTTTCCAAATAGTCCCTTTCTCAAGAACTCGATCTTTGATCTAATAAAAAAAAAGGAAGCTATTAGAGATTCTGTGTGCCAGATATTACTCATGCTCGATACATCGCATGCCCAAGGGAATATGAAAAAAGCACACCAACAAATGTAGAATTTAATTCACATCGATTAAAATGATGTCTGCCAAACAGCTCTTTTTGTGGGAGAGAAAAAAATAGCAGCAAGTATCAGGAAATCTAACAACGGAACGTAGGAGCCTATGGCCCCGAGAAACTTGAATTATTTGGTGGACTTTTCCTGATTACTTATTTTGTATCAGGCATTACGCTGAGAATGAGTAGCAGGATAGCGAGATGAAAGGAAGAGAAAAGATAACGGTAATTACAGTGCGATGCAGTGAGAGGCGCTGCTGCTGCTGCTGAGTCGCTTCAGTCGTGTCCGACTCTGTGTGACCCCATAGACGGCAGCCCACCAGGCTCCCGCGTCCCTGGGATTCTCCAGGCAAGAACACTGGAGTGGGTTGCCGTTTCCTTCTCCAATGCATGAAAGTGAAAAGCAAAAGTGAAGTCGCTCAGTCGTGCCCGACTCTTAGTGACCCCATGGACGGCAGCCCATGAGGCTCCTCCGTCCATGGGATTTTCCAGGCAAGAGCACTGGAGTGGGGTGCCATTGGCACAGTAGAGGCCAAAACGAAAGTGCATTTAAACAAGTGCAGAATCCGTGTGAACACGAAAGAATGAGGCCAGGTTGGAAAGGTGAGAACGGCACCATTCCTGTGTGAAGGGGCACACCTCGGGCGCCTCTTCAACAAGCCCCCTAGGGAGTGTCTCACACCTGTTGTGTTCGTCACTCAGTCAGGTCCAACTCTTTGTGACCCCATGGGCGTATCTCGGTGTCTCTACTGAATCCTGTCTGTACCCCATCTCCGAGTCTCAGCAGATCCTTTGGGCTCCACGGAAAGGATCATGGATAGAACCCTGTCACCCCTACCAGCCGTGCTGCTTCCAGACTCGTCCACATCTACCGCAGGTTTTGTTGTTCCGTCGTTAAGTTGAATCTGACTCTTTGTGACCCATGGACTGCAGCAGAGCCTTCAGTCTGTTCTCAGCCAGGTGAACCGGATGATCGATCCGTGTAAATGCTAAGACAGGCCTTGCTGAGATAGCTCAGACCGCCCCAGTGACCCTCATTTCACTGGGTAAATGCTGAAGCCCTCGTGTGGCTGCCCAAGACCCTGAGCACCCTGACGCTTTCCCCCATCTCTCCTCCCCACCTCGATGTCCCCCCTGCCCACTCCCCTCCAGGCTCCCCGGGCACACTTCTCTCCCTCCGCTTTGTAGTCAATGACCCTAATCCTCTTACACGAAATTGCCATCTCTCCTGTTACACCCCATCTTCTTACTTTTTATTTTCTCATATCACATATAACTTTCAAACACTCTATATTCTCCCTGTTTAGTTTATTGTCGGCCACCTCCGACCCATCCCCAGTATAGACGCTCCAGAAGACTAGACGTTTTTGTTGTGTTCACTGCTGTGTCTTCAGAACCTACGAGAACACTCAGCATATCATAGATGCTCAATATAAATTTGTGAAAATCATGAATGAATGAGTGGGGCCTGAATAGAGTATGATAGTATCAAAATTCGCCTGCCAATGCAGGAGATGTGGGTTCTATCCCTGAGCTGGGAAGATCCCCTAGAGAAGGAAATGGCAACGCACTCCAGTTATTCTTGCCTGGGAAATCCCAAGGACAGAGGAGCCTGGTGGGCTGCATTCCACGGTGTTGCAAAGAGTTGGACGTGAGGAGCATGCTCACAAGCAATATAAAATTGAGGTTGAAGGGATAAACAAGGGCCCAGCTCTTGAAGGTGCTGTGGTAAGAGCTTTGAACTTGATCAGATAGGAGATCATAGGAACTAGAGAGGTGTTTATACCATTTGTTTGTATGTAAATAAGTATTCCACATAAAGAATGCAGCGGGGTGGGGGAAAGCACATCTGATATTTTCACCAGAAGCCTCTCCGCTGCAGGCAGCGTTGCTAACTGGCTGCAGGACAATTTTGCTCTAAAAGATAAAGCGACTGGTTCACAGTTTGATTTCAGTGCCATAAAAGATGATACAAAGGATTTGACTGGTAATTCACAACAGTCTTCAAGACTGACTGATTCTGTGGCCGATTTAGATAGACCTGCCTGTTCTCTCCTCTGCTTTTTACAAAATTTATCAACAGTAACAATATTAGAAGTTGGAGGCAAAAGAAGAACCAAGGTCCTCCTCCTCACTCAGAAGAAAGAGGGTTGTGTGATTCTCGATGAGTGTAAATTTCTGGAAAATATGAACTTTTTTGCTATTTGATGATGCAGAATGTGACTCAGATCATTTAGTGAAACGGGGCTTCCCGGTCAGCTCAGTGGTAAAGAATCTGACTGCCAATGCAGAAGATGTGGGTTCAAGCCCTGGGTTAGGAGGATTCCCCTGGAGGAGGGCATGGCAACCCACTCCAGTATTCTTGCCTGGAGAATCCCATGGATGGAGGAGCCTCCATCCCATGGGGTCACAAAAGAGTCAGACATGACTTAGTGACTAAACAACAATGACATCGACTGGGTAGGTGGCTAAACATTTCAGTGTAGCCCAGATATGTTCCAGCAGTTATGTATGTTCCATGTACTGATGAGAAATAGCAGTGTCCCTGCTTGTTTTCAGTTCAGTCCAGTCGCTCAGTTGTGTCCAACCCTTTGCGACCCCATGAACCGCAGCACGCCAGGCCTCCCTGTCCATCACCAACTCCCGGAGTCCACCCAAACCCATGTCCATCGAGTCAATGATGTCATCCAACCATCTCATCCTCTGTCATCCCCTTCTCCTCCCGCCTTCAATCTTCCCCAGCATCAGGGTCTTTGCAAATGAGTCAGCTTGTCACATCAGGTGGCCAAAGTATTGGAGTTTCAGCCTCAACATCAGTCCTTCCAGTGAATATTCAGGACTGATCTCCTTTAGGATGGACTGGTTGGATCTCCTCGCAGTCCAAGGGACTCTCAAGAGTCTTCTCCAACATCACAGTTCAAAAGCATCAATTCTTCAGCGCTCAGCTTTCTTTATAGTCCAACTCTCACATCTATACATGACTACTGGAAAAACCATAGCCTTGACTAGACAGACCTTTGTTGGCAAAGTAATGTCTCTGCTTTTTAATATGCTGACTAGGTTGGTCATAACTTTTCTTCCAAGGAGCAAGCATCTTTTAATTTCATGGCTGCAATCACCATCTGTAGTGATTTTGGAGCCCAGAAAAATAAATCTGGAGAGACTTGCAGCAGATTTTTTTATGTGGTAAAGAAATTATGTCTAACACTACATCCTGAATCCTTAATGATCAAATTTGAGGAAGAATCATTGTTTTCTCTAAGATATACCCCCAATTCAACTATAACCTTGAATCTATGTATTTTAAATGTATTCAAATATTTTTCATAATTTTATATTTTCATAAGAAAGTCTTTACAATTTTGTTGTTAATTTTTCATGTTTTATTATGTCCTTCTAATCTTTTTTATTATGGCCTTCTCTTTTGCATCAAATTTGTCTTATGGCCAATTAGTTGTACTGCAAAACTGCTTATGGCAAGGAGTCTTACCACAAAAATGCCTGGGACCAGGGAAAAGACAAGAAAAAAGTTTAAAAACTATTGCAACGATATTTGACAGTGAGGATGGAAAATGTGACAGACTCCAGAGACATTTCAGAGTAGAACTCATGGCAGTTAGTAGCTAAATGAATGTGGATGGTACAGCAGAAAGAGGACCCAAGATAACCACGTTTTTAGCCTGGGTGTTTGGGAATGTGTTTAAACACCATTAAGTCAAGGTAGAACGCATGGCCTGCAAGGAAAGTACTCAAGGCTAATCAGGAGGAAATGCGGGCTGACTGGCCTCGGGACTTTATACTTGAGCTCATACTCTGAATCGATTTTTACATCTTGCACGAGCGGCTTCCTGCAGCGGACGGTGGACATCTGTCGGTCCTTCGGGTCCTTCAATTCATATTCCCTAACATGAACTGGAACCTAAGGCTGGAAATGGGGGGAGATTAAAAATAAGCAATTCAGGAATTTCCCTGCTGGTCTATGGTTAGGACTCTAAGCTTCTACTTCAGGGGGCACTGGTTAGAGAGCTAAGATCCCACATGCCGTGTGGTGAGGCAAAAATAATTTAAAAAAAAAAGTAAAAGAAAAAAAAAGTAAGGCATTCACACTTAAATTGGAGAAACTTGGAACTTATTATATACCACTATGCTAGGTGGTTCAGACAGTAAAGAATCTGTCTGCCAATGTGGAAGACTTTGGTTCTATCCCTGGGTTGGGAAGATCCCCTGGAGATGGAAATGGCAACCGACTCCAATATTCTTGCCTGGAGAATCCCATGGACAGAGGAAGCTGGTGGGCTACAGTCATGGGGTCACAAAGAGTCGGACATGACTGAGCAACTACTTTGAAACTGATTATATAACACTACAAAATGTTGTGATAAAGGGCTTCAGGGTTAGAAGGGACGCAATGATTGTAAAAGCAGTTCCTATCCTGCTAAGTAGAGAGGGCAGGAGAAATAACAGATGAGGAGATGCTGACATGATATCGCGACCACTGTCTGACATGTGGAGTCGGGTCACAATATTCAGGCTGGGCTTGTTTCATAAGGGCATCTTAGGACGTGCTTTGAATACAGATAGAAAACATGTAAGCATAAGCTTCTGCAAAGAAATGTGCTTCTTCTCATTTTGCCCGAGCCTTGCAACCCTCTCAGTCTGTCTTTTTCTAGCTTTTGATGAAGACTTGAATCTAAGAAATGCTTCACTATCTCTCCACTCTATTACAAGGAACATTCCAATGAAATTAAAGGCAAGAGGCGGCCCCGTGGTGAGCGGCAGCCGTCAGCCAGTCTCCATGGCAGGTGGGCTGCCCTGATGCTCCTGCTCCCGGGGATGTCAGTCTAAGGCTGCCAAGAAGAGACAGAAATCCAGGATCCGTACAAAACTGCCTTTCTATAAAGGTGGTCAGTCAGTTCAGTTGCTCAGTCGTGTCAGACTCTTTGCGACCCCATGAATCGCAGCACGCCAGGCCTCCCTGTCCATCACCAACTCCCAGGGTTTACCCAAATTCATGTCCATTGAGTTGGCGATGCCATCCAGCCATCTCATGCTCTGTCGTCCCCTTCTCCTCCTGCCCTCAATCTTTCCCAGCATCAGGGTCTTTTCAAAAGAGTCAGTTCTTTGCATCAGGTGGCCAAAGTATTAGAGTTTCAGCTTCAGCATCAGTCCTTCTGGTGAACACCCAGGACGGATCTCCTTGCAGTCCAGGGGAAGGTTAGCAGGCAGGTAAACAATGGGAAGGCACATATGGGCCAGCAGTGTCCTCGGAACCTGAACTGGCTTGAGCACAAGCTTCGGTCTGCTTCAGAGTTTACAAAGCTCCTTCAGCTACATTCTCTTGCTTGACTTCACAGCGACCTGGGAAGGCTGGAATAGTATCATTTTCCTTTGCTGATTCAGCCGTGGCCTGATGGGGAGCAATGACCCCCATTATGTAAACCCATCCTGCTCACGTCCGCACCCCCCTGTCCAAACCAAGTGCTCTTTCCTCTGCTCCACTTTGCTGTTTCAAATGTTGAAGAAGTGTGAGACATGCTTTTCATTCTGGCTACCTCCTTTTCCTTTCCTAGTTCTACAAATTATTTGAGACCAAAATAAGCTGTATGTAGGGAATGTAAACAAAGACACTGGGAAAGAGTATGGAGGTTTCTCAGAAAAGCTGAAAATAGAGCCACCGTACGATCCAGCAGCCTCACTCCTGGGTGTGTCTCAAAAACGCAGTGGCACTCATTTGAAAAGATGCATGCATGCCAGCATTCATAGTAGCATTATTTATGATAACCAAGGTATGGAAGACCTGGGTTCGATCCCTGGGTCGGGAAGATCCCCTGGAGAAGGAAATGGCAACCCACTCCAGTGTCCTTGCCTGGAGAATCCCCATGAACAGCAGAGCTGCCAGCCCACAGTCCACGGGGTCATAAAGAGTTGGACACGACTGAGCGTCTAAGCACATCACCTTCAAGGTACGGAAGCAACCTCTGTATCCATCAACAGATGAACGAATAAAGAAGATGTGGTATATATACACAGTGGAATGCTACTCAGCCATAAAAAGATCAGTGAAGTTTTGCCATTTGCAACAGCGTGGATGAACCTGGAGGGCATTTTCCTAAGTGAAATAGGTTGGACTGAGAAAGACAAATACTGTATGATGTCACTTATGCGCAGAATCTAAACAATACAACAAACTAGTGAATAAAGCAGAAATAGGCTCACAGATATCGAGAACAAACTGGTGATTATGGGGTGGGGGAGGGAAAGGAGGAGGGCAGCACAGGGGTGGAGCATTAAGAGGTTCAGACTGCTGCGTGTGAAATAGAGAAGCTACAAGGATGCCTTGCACAGCACAGGGAATATAGCCAACATTGCAAGACTATAAATGGAATATAGCCTTTAAAAAGTCAGCTGTGTACGTATAGTTTCATTGAATTCACTTTATAGATTGTGAGGAAAAAATTAGATTAATCATGAAAAATGCGGCAAAGTTTACTATTCTTCAAAATCTTAGGTAACTTGACTGGTTAAGTGCTTGCTATTCTTGTCATTAGCCCCAAGTAGGTAAGTTAAGTCCAATCTTAGGTGAGTGATATGTGTGTTTGTCTCTTCCTGTAACTTCTACATGTAAACTTCTGCCTCAAAAAATAAGAACCAGAAAGTTAAGGTGTAGAGCTATCTATAGCCTGTCAAAAAGGCAAATGAGAGACTTCATATTACATTGCACTTAAGACTTTTATAAACCGTTTCTACTTATGCGATCGTGTTGGATCTCACTGATCCTATCTCAGGGTACTGCTATCCACTGTTAGTCGCTCAGTCGTGTCTGACTCTTAGCGACCCCATGGACTGTAGCCCGTCAGGCTCCTCTGTCCATGGGGATTTTCCAGGCCAGAATACTGGAGTGGGTTGCCAGGCCCTCCTCCAGGGGATCTTCCCGACCCAGGGATCAAACCCAGGTCTCCTGCATTGCAGTCAGATTCTTTACCATTGAGCCATGAGGGAAGCCATCTCCTCTGTTGCAAGATAAGGAAGGTGAGGCTCAGATACACGTGTTTGCTGAGTTTACGCTGCTTACGAGCAGAGACCAGGAGACCAGCCTCCAGACTCAGGGTTCCATACAAGTCCTGCCACTAGGTTGCTCTGTGGCGGAGCTAAGCTGCTTTCCTCTGGGCTTTCGTCCCCTTTGTAATGATACAGTCAGTGAGCTTCTTGGAGCGCGGGCAGTGCAGGTTTCTACCCCCAGGATTGGCCCCCGGTCCGGCCCTCTCTCCACCACCCCGTCCTGCCATCGTTGCTCCAATCTGACAGGCTCTTACTCAGCTAGCAGAGCTGCTGGGGCTCCCACCAGACCGGGACCCAGGGCGCTGTCCTCACACCTGAGGAGCAGGGAGGTCGGGCCCATAGAAGGCTCCTCTACTGGTCGCTGCATCTTAGGAGATGTGAGTGAGATCCAGAAGAATAGGGAGCAGCTGGGAACACTGGGTGTTGTCGCTGTGTAGTCAGTAAGTCGGGTCTAACTCTTGTGACCCCAGGGACTGTAGGCCACCAGGCTCCTCTGTCCATGGGATTTCCCGAGCAAGGACACTGGGGTGGGTTGCCATGCCCTTTTGCAGGGGATCTTCCCCATCCAGGGATTGAACCTGCGTTTCCTACATTGGCAGGTGAATTCTTTACCACTGAGCTACCAGGGAAGCCCTGAAACATTGGGTTAGAAGCAGTCAAAACAAGACAAGCACTGAATGCCAAAGAGCTTCAGCTAGGGCCTGCGGTCCTGTGGAGCTGCCAGCCAGGAGCTGGACAGGGGTCAAGAAAGAAGAGGGTCGTGCAAAGAAGGAGCCATGTGTCCCAAGTCAAGAAAGAGAAAGGGCCAGATGGACGCCAGGTGGGGAGGTGACCCGTGGTGCCAACAGTTTGATGCGGCCAGGCTGAGTCAGATGCCGGATCAGGACAAGAGTGGTCTCCTCTCTGGTTCTTCATATTACTTTTGATTTTTTAGAGTGCAGGGTATAAAAAGTGATCATGGCAACCTTGGGAGCCCAGACTGTCTGGATAAAGGAGCAGTGGACTTAAGGTGGGGAGAGGCCTGGGATTGCTAAGGTGATAGGGTTCTTCCTGCTTCCCACCCCCAGGCACCCCAGCCCACAGGCTGTTACAGCCTTCACGTGGTGGTGGTACGGGGGTGCTCTGGGGGGCTCGCTTGCACTCCGAGCTGAGCGGAGCTTGCTGCGGGTTTAGCACTCGGGTGACCTGCCTGTGTGACAAGGACAGTCTCCTTTCCGTTAGAGCCTGTTTCCTAAGGTAAGCAAGTGTGGAGACAGGCCTGAGAATTCAGCACCTTGGGTTTATGAAGGAAGATCCGCAGAAGTGATTGTGCAATTACTTACGTATGAGGTCTGCTGCTTTGTGGGGCCAGAGAGAAATATCCCACACCCACTAGACACTAGGGGCGTGTAGTGCCCGACCCAGGTCCCCAGCCCCATCCGTTGGCCCCTCCCGTCTGGGATGGACGAGCTCAGCCCCAAGCTGAGAGCTCCGTCAGGGGCAGCTCCAGGTGCTCTCTCCCCGGACCGCCAGCCTCTGCGGGGGCAGCCTCAGCCCAGGTCCCGCTGCCTGCGGGGGGAAGCCTGTGTCCAGTGACCGGATGCTGTGGGAGTGTAAGGGTCCAGTCCCCTCGCCCCAGCTGGGGCCGCTGTAGCCCCAGAGTCCACGCTGCTCCTCCCCGGTCTAGAGAACTGGCCGAGGCCACGGGGCCCTCACGTTCCCACTCTGTCTGGCTCTGCCCCATTGATTTCCCCATGGGATTCTGAGAGTAATTCCAGCACATGAATCCAGTAAGTCCGGCACGTGGATCTCCACCTCAGTGCTGGCTTCCAGGGTAACCGACCTACAGCAGACACTCCAACATGTGGAAAACAATGATTTAAAACAACGTCGACTTTTGGTCTGGGATTTATCCAGTAATGCAACAGCAACAAACAATAGTAATAATAAGTGAAAGTGAAAGTCGTTCAGTCGTGTCCAACTCTCTGCAACCCCATTCACTATACAGTCCATGGAATTCTCCAGGCCAGAATCCTGGAGTGGGTAGGCTTTCCCTTCTCCAGGGAATCTTCCCAACCCAGCCAACCTGGGTTCGATCCCTGGGTTGGGAAGGTGCTTTAATTGAGTCCTTACTACGTGTCGGGCATTGTCTCTTATCCCATAAAATCCTCCTAACAGTGCTATTAAATAGAAAGTAGTATTCCCATTTACAGAAGAGAAACTGATTCCAAAGAGGTTGAAGTAACATTCCCAAGGTCACAGAATTCTTAAGACCTGGAATTTGAGGTTGGGCCTGCTGGTCATAAAGCCCGCACACTAGCTGGATTCGAGTGTCCACACTGGAAGCACTTCCGCCCTCAGGTAGAACTGTGACTCCAAACAGTTATCATGCAGAGACCACCTCAGTACTCAGAATCACATTCCCTGGGAAAGCAGGAAGGGTAGGAGGGAAAGGGAGGGTAGGCAGTGTTTCCCGGGCCTCATTGTAATTGAAATCAAAGGTAAGCAGCAAAGAGATCCGTCAGTCCTAGAGGAAATCAACCTTGAATATTCAGCGGAAGGACTGACGCTGAAGCTGAAGCTCTGATAGTTTGGCTACCTGATGCAGAGTCAGCTCATTGGAAGAAATCCTGATGTGGGGAAAGACTGAAGGCAAGGGAAGAAGGGGACGACAGAGGATGAGATGCTTGGATGGCATCATTGACTAAATGGACGTGAGTTTGAGAAAGCTCTAGGAGATAGTGAAGGGCAGGGAAGCTTGGCGTGCTGCAGTGAGTGGGGTCACAAAGAGTTGGACACAACTTCGCGACTGAATAACAACAAAGAGAGTTCATTAAGTAAGATCTTATAAGGAACTTACTTACCTAACTCTCTTCTTTGTTAGTAATTGTTACGAGTTGAGTCGTGTGCCCTTAAAGATGTGGACGTTCTAACCCCCAGTGTGTGACCTACTGGAGACAGGGTCATTGCAGACACAAGTAGTCAGGGTGAGGTCACACTGAGGTGAAGGGGTCCCTAGTCCAGCGTGGTCGGTGTCCTCAAAAGAAGAGGATGCGAAGGCACGTGGCGGGGAGGGGACACACGTGTGACGACAGAGGCAGAGAGGCAGCTCCACCCCTTGGAGCCCCAGGGACCAACAGTTGCCCCCAGTAGCTGGAGGAGCAAAGGAAGGACTCATCCCTGAGCCTCAGAGGGAGCAGGGCCCTGCTGACAGCTTGGTCCCAGACTTCCAGCCCCCAGAACTGTGAGAGATGAAGCTCTGTTGTCTTCAGACCCACATTCTGTGGTCCTTTGCTACAACAGGTGCAGGAATCATGTAATCATTGCATGATTACATTTACAGGAATCATGTAAATGCAGATTAAAAAGGACAGGATGTAGCATTTTCTATCCATCAAGATCCTGTCCAGCAAGCTTTTTAATTGGCAAAATTCATTTCTGATAAAACCACCACAAACAGTAGTATATCAGTAAATATTTAACAACCAGCCCTGAAAATAAAAATGTGTTTATAGGTCAGTATCAGTTCAGTTTACTCGCTCAGTCGTGTCTGACTCTTTGCGACCCCATGAACCACAGCACGCCAGGCCTCCCTGTCCATCACCAACTCCCAGAGTCCACCCAAACTCATGTCCATTGAGTCCGTGATGCCATCCAGCCATCTCATCCTCTGTTGTCCCCTTCTCCTCCTGCCTTCAATCTTTCCCAACAATAGGGTCTTTTCAAAAGAGTCAGTTCTTCGCATCAGGTGGCCAAAGTACTGGAGTTTCAGCTTTAGCATCATTCCTTCCAAAGAACACCCAGGACTGATTTCCTTTAGGATGGACTGGTTGGATCTCCTTGCAGTCCAAGGGACTCTCAAGAGTCTTCTCCAACACCATGGTTCAAAAGCATCAGTTCTTCTGCACTCACCTTTCTTTATAGTCCAACTCTCACAACCATGCATGACCACTAGAAAAACCCTAGCCTTGACTAGACGGACCTTTGTTGACAAAGTAATGTCTCTGCTTTTTAATATGCCGTCTAGGTGTTTATAGGTATGTGAATGTAAATATATGTTTACAACTGATAAAAAAGAATAACACACGATTTGAATATAATAAAATATAGAGTGCTCTTTATTATCACATCCATATAGCTGAATGATACGGAAAACTTCTTGTTGGCTTTACCAGATTCCAAATCCGTTGTCAAACCAGAGTCACAACTGTTGCCTGAGTCATGAGGGTCACTGGTAAGATTGCGTTAATTCAAACTCTAATTAGCAGGCATCTTTCACTGGAGTGACAAGGGTTTCAATAAAGGGTCACTGTTGCTGCTCTAAGATAATAGCTGGCAACACATCTGAGTATTTACCACGTGCTGATCTTGATGCCGGGCACAGAGCACGTGGCAGCCCCTGGACAGTTTGCTCCTGCCCTGCGGAGCGCAGTCTAAAAGAAGACACTCGCTAGAGGGGTGCCCGAGATGCGTGGCATCGTTCAGTCTAGGATGCTCGAGGTGCTGCGAGTTTCCTCCCCAGCTGAGGACTAAGCTGGGAGACTGACCCTGCAGTCCTTAGGAGGCAGGATGGTTTTGAGATATGTTCAGTGGGTTTGGGGGCCGTGATTTGGTGACTGGATAGAAACACAAAGGAAAAAGAGGAAGGATTAAATACTCAGGCTTATGGCTTAAAGTACTTTCCTTCAATGATCACTGTAACAGATATTTATTGAGCAACTCCAAGACATCACCGGTGCGGTGCTGAGCCGGAAAAGGCACACATGGGCTGGTGTGAGATACTGTGCCTCCAGGAGGCCACGGGCAGGTGAGCTCTTTCCGGAAGCCATGCTCAAATCTGCGGCTGGCGCAAAACTGGGAGATGGAGAAGCAGAGCAAGACCCCTGTTCCCGTGGTAGCTCCACGGGGCAACAGAGACCAGCCCGTCCAAAGACAGAGAGGCTTCCAGCAAAGGAGCGTGAGGGTGGCTCTCCACATCCCTGCTTGCCGGCTGTCGGTAGGCCTCTTTCGGGTGTTGCCTTCCTGGGGTTGCAGAGTGGCCCCGTCAGTAGGTCCCCTTGTCTGGATTTTCACGGCACAACTAAGATGATCTGTGCAGGTGGGAAGGTGAAGGAAACGCAGAGGGCTGGCCTGTAGGACTTCCGCGAGGGACACAGGGTTTGAAAGGCATGTCGTGTCTTGTGTGTTACCTAGGCTGACGATCCCAGACTTCCGAGTTTATACTAAAGCAGCGATACTTGAGAGCAAACAAATAGTGATTTGACAGATCTATGACTGCAATCACTGCGTAGTGCAAGCTCTATATGGATTTACATATGTACACTTCCAGGGAGAAAGAAATGGGAAGATTTCTTACAAAAAAAAAAGTATAATTTTTTTATTAGTTCTCTCATGTTCTGACTTCATGCAAAATGAAATTTAAGTCCAAAGGCAGTAAACATGAACAAATATGCAACTTACCATCTGGGGTGGGATATGAATAGTCCCTAAGGCAGTGTTTCCAAGAAAGAAACCATAAATGCTTTCACCAAAGCCAGATAATTAGAAGTGTTGTTAAAGAAACAGTGTAGGATTAAGGGGGAATCCCGGGTTAAGGTAAAGCAGATTTGATTATATTTTTGTTGCCAATGTTCATTCCAATCCTTAAAATCTTTCATGAAAATGAATTAAAATCATAATTCTTCATAGGAAATTTGAGAACAGTCAAGCTCTCTCAATAAATTAGAATGCTGCATGGCTTTGGAGAGTAATGTATAATCTTAACAAGAACACAACATGTCACACACCAGTCTCTTCTCCTAACTCACAGGATGCTTTTTCTCTTTGCAGTTATACTAAAAAAGATCCTCTCTATCCTTTCTCTGTTTTAGTAAGTTTAGAGATGGTAAATTTCTTTTACTGTCATTTCATATAGACTTGCAAAGATTGGCTCCCATCAGAAAGAGAACACGCACGTTACCCCAGGGTGTCCGAAGCGTATCTGGCCAACATGGTTATCCACCAAGTGTCCTTTCAATTGGGCAGGATTAACTAAAGCGCAGACAGGAAAAGTAACCCCGGGGTAAGTGCCTGGGTCCAGAGAAAACCCAGGTAGGGGAACGCTCTGAGCTGTCTTCCTTCTGGGCTGTGATGCCCACAGGTAGGCTCACAGTCCCTTCTTTAAAATTCACGGGGTCAGACGTGTTTCCAAATTCCAAATGTTTGGGGCTTCATGAAGGTAATCTATTTCAGATGTGCTGCAGGGTGACATCCCGAGGAGGCTGGGGCAGCGGCTTACAGCCCAACACATCAGCACACGTGTGGTTTCTGTATATTCATCACAGTAACTGAGATAAAAAGGACAGAGAATGGCCTCACATCAGTTCAGATCAGCTTTCACCTTCAAATGAATTCTGAAAATCTTTTGGTTTTCTGGAATTTCCTTGAGATTGTAGGTAAAATACTGTGCGTGCATGCGTGCTAAGTCGTTTCAGTCATGTCTGACTCTGCGATCCCATGGACTGAAGCCCACCAGGCTCCTCTGTCCATGGGATTCTCCAGGCAAGAATACTGGAGTGGGTTGCCTTTTCCTTCTCCAGGGGGTCTTCCCGACCCAGAGACTGAGCCTGCGTCTCCTGCATGGCAGCCAGGTTCTCTGCTGCTACTGCCAGCTGGGAAGCCCCAAAGACGGTGAACCTGTGATTCAAGTAGGAGCCTGTGTCCTCTTCCTCTGCACGGAGGGAAACCCTCTCTCTCTGAGCTCTGGGTGGAAAGGCCTTTCCAGTGGCTCCTGTGTTCTGCCCCTCTTGAGCTTCACAGTAGAGCTTTAGCGAGAGGCACAGAGCCCCCTCTGTGCCCCAGGGTGGACTGGCATGAGCCTTGTAAGACATGCACTTTGCCTTTAGTTAAGTCCACAAATCCATGTTAGTTACCCCCCAAGAGGAGGATGTTGTATTTGCTGGATCTGGTGCGTTTGAGTATATATTATTCATAATTTATTTATAAATAATCTTGGGGACTCTTTTACTGTATCGCTCACCTTTACCTAAATTAAGTGTATCATTTGTCTACACAGTGAAAGTCTGATGATTAAAAAAATCTCTTAGTTGGGGAATTCCCTGGTGTTCCAGTAGTTAGGAATCTTGCCTTTCCTGCAAGCCATGTGGTGCAACTGGAAAAAAAAAATCTTAATTTCCTAGTGAACTTAGCTCACTAAGGATCCTGTCTGTCCTTCTTCTGTTTGCTGCCTTTGTCTCCCCTCTGAGCCCTCTGCTCGCAACCCGAGTTAAATGAGATTAAAAGTAGAGCAGATTCTGAAATACCTTATTTGGGGTATTGAGATAACTACCAGTTTGTTTTCAAGCTTGACAGATGTAGTCAGTATGAATTGAGGCCATCTTTTCGTCGTGAACCAGTTTTTAAGTTTGAACTGACCATTAAGTGGGAAGGGAAAATGCCATTTTCTTGGTCTTCAGATCTACTCAGTGAAGGGAACCAATAAAGGAAACATAATGTGAGCTACGCTTGCCACTTGAAAGGCTCTAGAAGCTGCATTAAAAATATAAAAAGAAAAAGAGAGAAAGTGTAATGACCTTTAATAATAAATTTTATTTAAGCTAATCCCTGGTGGTAAAGAATCCACTTGCAAGGCAGGCGACACAGGTTGATCCTTGGGTCAGGAAGATCCCCTGGAGGAGGGCATGGCAACCCACTCCACTATTCTTGCCTGGAGAATCCCCCACAGACAGAAGAGCCTGGCGGGCTATAGCCTATGGGGTCACAAAAGAGTCGGACACGGCTTAGTAAGTAAACAGTCCAGGACATTAATTGTCTGGGATGTAATCAATATAAAAATTAACAATGAAATTTTTTACATTCTTTTTTTTTCACACCAAATCTTTGAAGTCTTGTATTTTTTACTTAAAGACCACCTCAACTGTCCCAGCTGCATTTCAAGTATTCAGTAGTGGCATATGACTGTCAGCTGCTGTGCAGTTCAGTTCAGTTCAGCCACTCAGTCATGTCTGACTTTGAAATCCCATGGACTGCAGCACACCAGGCTTTCCTGTCCATCACCAACTCCCCAAGCTTGCTCAAACTCATTCATGTCCATTGAATTGATGATGCCATCCAATCATCTCATCCTCTGTCATCTCCTTCTTCGCCCACCTTCAATTTTTCCCAACATCAGGGTCTTTTACAATGAGTCAGTTCCTCACATCAGGTGGCCAAAGAATTGGAGTTTCAGCTTCAGCATCAGTCCTTCCAATGAACACTCAGGACTGATCCTTTAGAATGGACTGGTTGGATCTCCCTGTAATCCAAGGGACTCTCAAGAGTCTTCTCCAACACCACAATTCAAAAGCATCAATTCTTCAGCGCTCAACTTTCTTTATAGTCCAACTCTTACATCCATACATGACTACTGGAAAAACCATAGCTTTGACTAGACAGAACTTTGTTGGCAAAGTAATGTCTCTGTTTTTTAATATGCTGTCTATGTTGGTCATAACTTTTCTTCCAAGGACCAAGCATTTTTAATTTCATGGCTGCAGTCACCATCTGCAGTGATTTTGGGGCCTGAAAAGATTAAAGATTTACTGAGCATGACCCCGCCCATCAGAACAAGACCCAGTTTCCCCCTCAGTCAGTCTCTCCCATCAGGAAACGTCCATAAGCCTCTTATCCTGCCACCGTTCAGGGAATGTAAAAGTTTAAAACAGCTGACACCCAAACTCTCAGCAATTTATGATCTCCTGGGAAAAGAATGACTCCTACTTTGACTTCCTTTCACGTTTATCCTACTATATATCACAGACAAAAATAAAGACTGATAATCAGTGATTCCTAGTACTTCCAGTAAACTGATGAAACACACAGGCTTCAGACTGTAAATCACGTGTTGCTGCCTGACTAAGCAGAAATCACAATTTGAACCCCAAACTGGAGGAAACGGTGCAATGGGAAAGTCTGCCCATCGATTTTTTTTTTTTTTTGCAAAGAAATGTGCAGAACCAGGTCTCTCTGTTGACTTTAACCCTGAACTTCTGCTGACAGCAGCAGACCACCACGGGGAGGGCAAACATGAGCACATGGTAAGTAAGTGTTGCAATGGCTCCAAAGTAACATTCAAGCAGCCTTGAGGGGCTTAGGCTTCTTCCCCTCTGGAGCGGGGGAGCGGGGGAATTTCGATTTTGCAGCCTTTAGAGCAACCAGTTGCATCTAGATTTTCATCACTATAGAATGAGAATGGTATCCAGTGTTTGTTACAGGCATTGTTCTCCGTGTATGATATGCACTGCTTTGCTTAATACTCACAATAATTGTATAAGGAAGACTGCATTGTATTCCCACTTGAAAGATGAAAAAACTGAGACCAAAAATGTAAAGTAACTCCTGTAAGATCGCACAGCTGAGGAGAAACAAGTTAGAATTCAAACTCATGTTGTTAAGCATTATTCTCTACCCTACTGGATTTACGAGGTGAAAATAAGATAAAATACCAGTATCTTAAATAGAAATGATATTGTAAATGCAGTATATCAATATTCAGAAATAATTATTGATGAAAATGACATTTGTTAAAGGGAATCCTATCTTATGTTTAAATTATATG